>JAYESD010000007.1:1879163-2304820 GCA_036927565.1 Tuctoria greenei
TCCTGATGTGCTCCTCATGCTCTTCTTCAGTCTTGGAGTAGATAAGTATGTCGTCGATGAACACCACTACAAACTTGTCCAAGTACTCCATGAATACCTTGTTCATTAGATACATAAAATATGCTGGAGCATTGGTCAATCCAAATGACATAACTGTATACTCATATAGTCCATATCGAGAGACAAATGCAGTCTTGGGAATATCTGAGGGCCTAATCTTCAATTGGTGATAACCGAGCGAAGATCAATCTTAGAGAACACACATGCTCCTCTCAACTCATCAAATAAATCTTCAATTCTTGGCAGTGGGTACTTATTCTTGATTGTTACCGCATTTAAGGCACGGTAATCAACACACAACCTCTGAGTACCATCCTTCTTAGGTAAAAATATGACTGGTGCTCCCCAAGGCGATGAGCTAGGACGAATATATCCTTTCCCCAATAACTCCTCAATATGATCCTTTAATTCATCTAGTTGTTTAGCATCCACTCTATACGGCCGCTTATATATTGGGGCCGTTCCAGATACTAAATCAATGATAAACTCAATCTCTCGATCAGGGGGCATACCTAGTAAGTCATCTGGGAATACACCCAGAAACTCACTCACAACCCTGATGCCTTCCGTACTCTCAAGATGGTTGAGTTGTACAAATGCCTCTTGTGTCTGATCTGGCTTGAACTCCACCATAGTGCCATCTGGGTGTGTTAAGCAAACTGTCCTAGTTGCACAATGAATTACTCCTTGATTCTTTGTCAGCCAGTCCATTCCCAAAATGATGTCTAATCCTTGTGAGTCCAACACTATTAGGTTGGCCCAAAAGACTACACCCCTTATGTTTATACTCACTTTACGGCATAGATGCCTTGCCACCATCTCTCCTCCAGGAGAGTTTATCAACAATGGCCGATTCAAGAATGCAACTACCATGTCATGCTTCTTTATGAAATCTTTGGATATAAATGAATGTGTAGCACCCGAATCAAACAATACTGTGGCGGGGTGGGAATTAGCAGAAAACATACTGATCACCACATCAGGTGCTTCCTGCGCTTGCTCCAAAGTCACATGATTGACACGCCCAGGTGCGTTCTGCTGCTTCTTTGGGAAATTGTTGGAGTAGTGTCCCCATTCTCCACACTTATAGCACTGAACTCCTGCAGCATTGTTTTGACTCTTATTGCCTCCTGGTTGATTCCTCGGTGGCTGTCCATTGGGACGGTTAGCTGGTGCCGAAGGGCGAGGGGGTTGCATTTGCTGGCGAGGGGGTTGCATTGGTGGGCGTGGAGGCTGTTGTTGCTGGCGCATCTGCTTATTGTAGGGTGTTGGTGGCCTATAGTTGGGGTTTGGGAATCTTTGCCTTGAGTAGTTCATAGGATGATTCATCTGGTTTGCAGGCTGAGGGTTGAGATGAGGGCGTACATTGCTACTAGAGGCATGGCCCAAAGCAAACTTCCTCTTCCTTTCATCATCATCCAGTTCTTTCTTAGTCCTCTCCACCTCAAAAGCTTTGTCAACCAACTTCTGAAAGTCGCTGTAGTCACTGGAAGACATGGCAAACTTCAACTCCTTGTCCAGTCCATTCTTGAAACGGAATTGTTTCTTGGAATCAGTATCCACATCTGTTGGGGCATAGTGGGATAACTGGGTGAATGCATTCAAGTAGGCTCGCATAGTCATACGGCTCTGCTTTAACATGAGGAACTCTTCACGCCTGGCTTGGACTTCTCCCTCAGGCACAAAGTGATTGTGGAAATTCGTCCTGCATTCTTCCCAAGTGGTGTTCTCCGGACTTTGGTGGGCTTCAGTAAAGGCGGTCCACCAGTCGGATGTAGGTCCCTGGAGTTGATGAGAGGCTAGAAGTACCTTCTCTCTTCCTTCACAATGTATGAGCCTCAAATTGCTTTCAATCGTTCGAAGCCAATCATTGGCATCCATCGGTTCACTGACTGTGGCAAAGGTGGGTGGATGAGTGTTAAGGAAGTCCCTTAGAAAGGACCTGGGTGGAAAAGGTGGTGGTGGTGGAAGGTTGTATTGTGGTGGTGGTGGGGGTGGGGCTTGCTGCATGTTGGTAACAATTTGGGTGAGGTTGTTGAGCAGTTGGGTTTGAATGGCCATCATCTGTTGCATCTGCTGCACTGCTGGGGCTCCTCGAGCACCCCTACCATTCCATCCTGGCACACCTCCAAGTCCTTCCTCTTGGGGCACAGCACCCCTTCCACGACCTCTACCTCTACCTCTTCCAGCCATCTGTATAGGGAATAATTGAAACTTTAGGATAACAGATAAGATATAGAAGGGTACGCTATGGTAAACGGTCCCAACTACATGCATCAAGGGAAACATATATATAAAGCAAGAAAATTCATTAATCAACTAGTGCGGATGTGGACAGGATGCTAATGCATTCCACAACTCGCACGACACACTAACAAGCCTATATACAAATGACGTGGATGTGGACAGGATGTCGAAGCATTCCACAACTCACGTCGCACACACACACACACAACATGAAGCAAACTAATACAATACCATAGATGATACAACTCAAGACTAGAGAGGGCGCAGCTACACGCTCCTACATACTAAGGGTAGGTGTCTTGAGTCGTCCAACAGGGTAACAAGTCTACCCCTACTCATCGGAGTCCTCCTCGGTATCCTCCTCGGGGTCCTCCTCCTCCGTGTCCTCCCCCGATCTCACAGGTGAGTTCTCACGACGGTCTGGAGAGTTTGGGTCCCACAGCTCAACGTTTGAGGCGTACTAGGGAGAGTTCGGGTCAGCTGCAGTGATCCTCGCGTAGCGTTGGCGAAGTCGCTCGTAGCTGTCAACAAGGTCCCTGTTGTCCTGAAGCTCCTTCTGACAATGCTGGAGTCATGAAGAAAACTCCACAACGTCATCCACAAGCCTCTCGCTCTGAGCGAGGTGTAGAGGCCCCTCGACGTCACGTCCTGTGAAGTCGGCTGTGCCACTAGGGCGCTGAGGGGTGTACGCGTGCTCCGTGCACCCGAGGCGGAACCTGTGGGCGTGACTCCAGTAGGTAGTCGCCTCCCACGTAGCATCCTCCTCAGCCGCACGCTGGGAGCTCCTCCAGGCCGGAGAGAAGTATGAGTGCAGCAGCTCCGAGTCATAGTAGACGGACAGCTGGGAAAACCACTCCAGTCCACCAATAGAGGGTACAGAGACCCTAATGGTGTGGTAGATGAAGCGAACATGGTACTCACGGTACCCCGCAGCACGAAGAAGGGAACAAAGACGGGCACGCATCCTCGGAACAAAACGTCCAGAAGAGATCAGCACTGTCTCCCTCCTGGGTGTGTGAGGTGCGGAGTGGCTAGCTAGGGTGTGGTGAGGAACACGACCCCCAGTCGACTTACGAGCCGTCTGCTTGGTGCGCGCCATCTACAAACATTTGAAAAGAAGAGAGAGTAAGATCAATAATCAATAAATTAAGTTAGAATTAAAACAATAAGTACAACAAGATAAGAAGCACAAAGGGTTGAGATGGAAAGCACAAAGTTTTGGAAATACTATTTTATAAAAAAATAGTATAGTCCTTATTTTCGACCATTTCTAACTAGGCTTGCGTCCTACGGGCAACCTGGCTCTGATACCACTTTGTCACGCCCGATCATCGTAAAGATGAACAGACACTAACCACATGTACGCCAGGATCAGTTGAATCGTACATGCGTTGACGAAAGTGAAATATCATTACATAGCCATGTTCGAGTACATAAATAGTCTTATGATACGACCCGAAGGTCTACAAGGACACACCACAACCTATTTACAACATCTAAACAGTTCACAAAGATTTAACTACAGTGGAAGGCTAAATAGATAAGAACGGCTCCATCTCCACAGGCAGTCCCGCGAATGATCGCCAGCCTAGCCCATGTCTTCCAGGTTGATGAAGAAGTCTTCCGGTGCCGCTTCTTCTTCATATTCTAATGGAAAGTTAAACGCTTGAGTACATAGAGTACTCAGCAAGTGCGGAAAAAGAATGACATGATTGGCTAAGGCAAGGGAAGGACAATTATGGCTTAAGCACTATGCTTAGAACCTAAACTTAGCTTTCAATTATCATTATCATAATTCAAGAATTAATTCAACACATAATTAAAGATTATGAATGTAACTGGAATCATAAATAACCACCATTTCCCAACCATAAGCTAATTATGAACTGGCCCCAAGCCGCTCTTGTCCGTGAGCACGGCTGTCATGACAGTTTTACCAAATCTCTGCAGAGAGTGTACCCTTTCCCCACAAGCAGTGATTTCATCCCCTGTTGCAAGGTGGACTAAGTGAACCTCCCTGAATGCCCGTGGTAGCTAACCACATTACACACTTCCTTTGGTGTGAGGCCAGGAGATCAAAACATGGTCTTTACAAAGGTACTCCCGACTAGTGCTAGCCCTCTAAGGTTTCCACCACTGAGGCATTCCCGGAGTAACCCTCCGCCTCAGAGCCCCCTCTTGAGCCTTGCGGTTCCCAGAGCAGTACCCCTGCATCATTCCCCGCACCATCCAACTACTAGCATTTCATCGGGACAAACCTAATTAATTGACCAAGCTGTCCATCTCAGTCTCGTGGTGGTACTATAAAGCTTAGTGGCTTACTCCATAAACCGGTCCTTAGAATCCGGTGGTACCAAACCCAATCCCGGGTCTCGTGCAAACTGCATCATACCAAATCTATCCAACCACCAGATTCCTATCCACTACTATTGTGTATCCACCACAATTAAAGTAATCATAAAGTTTAACATGTCACAATTGTATGAAAACCCATTCCCAATGTCTAAGCATGGCTAAGCATAATTAATTACCTATCTACTTCCCAACCCACATCAGGTGACAAGGAATTATATGGAACAAGGCATGAAACATGAAATAGGACATCATTTTAATTAGCATGCATCTAACTAAAATCCTAAAATTGGTACAAAATGGTCAAGGGCACTTGCCTTCTTCGAAGACTTGATTGTTGGTGAAGTCTTGGTCTTGGATATTGAAGTTGGGGTCGTAGTACGACTCTAAATATATTACCCAAGCATGGCAAAGAGAAATAAAGGCTAAAATAAGTAAAGAGCACACAATACATGGCATCAAACATACACATAGGCATAAAACTCTATACTAATGCGTCCCTACGAGGTATTTATTATTTTACATAGCCAAAATATGCATTTTATATTTATCTTACATTTTTAGGATTTATTTATGGCCTAAAATCATTTTTATTGAATTTTCTATGGCCAAAATGTATTATAAACATTTTTACTTAATTTTCCATGGTGAAAATATATTTTATTTGTACTCTACAATTTAATCACAGCAATAAAATATTTTATTCCAATTTTTCCTACTGTTTTTACACTTAATTACCATTTTTATCTATTTTCTACACATCAAATACTCCTAAAAACAATATTCAGTAATTAAATAAAAGTCCAGGGGCTGGTTAATAAGTTTTCCATACTGTATAGGGGCTAAAACCATAATTCTATAAATTTCCAGGGGCTAGATTGATTATTTAATTGATTAAATCCAATTCCAAAGAATCCAGGGGTTAGATTGTTAATTCCGGGGGCTAGATATGAATTCCAGCAAAGGTCAGGGGGGAGCTGGTGAATTTCTAGGGGCTTCGGCATAAATGCAGAGGCGACAAAAATTGAATTGAATGCGGGTCGTTGGATTTGAAATGGACGCACGGGATTTAATATAGCCGAACCGTTACGGCCTTCTAATCTTGGCCGTTGATCCCCAACCGAAGGCTGGGATTGGGCCACGTCGCTTCGGCACCAGCGCCAGCGCCTTGCGCGGTGACACACGACGGCCGACGGCGGCGACCACGCCGGCGCTAAGCCAAAACGGCAAAATCTATGCCGATTCTATGCGCTCTCTACACCAAACTAAAGAGGGGAAGAAGGGGAGCATACCTCGGGGGTTTTCGGGGTGTGAAATCGGTCGGAGAAGGGTCGGCGACGAGCAACAGCGGCGATCGACGTCGACAACCGTCGAACTTGGTGAAACCCCGGCAATCTCTTCGCACCAACGTGCCCGGAGTGCTCCTGGCGACACGGCGAAGAGATTAGGGCGAAGGGGAGAGCAAGGCAACCGCTGGTTAGCCGGGAACGAGGGTGAAAGACCTTGGCAACGACGAGGCTAGGGTTTGAGCGCGGAGAGGAAGAAACAGAGGGGGAAGGGGGAAGTTTATAGCGGGGGAGGAAAGGGCGACAGTTGCTTTTGTGTGTGAATTTTGAAGCTCAAACGAGTAGCAAACGTTGAAATTTGAATTTGAAATCAAATCAAAAGAAAGGAAATGAAAAAAGAAAAAGAAAAACAAATAAAACCCCCTTTTGGGCCAAAACAAATAAAACGTTGAAATTTTGAATTTGTTTTCCTTTTTCAAATTTCAACGTTTGCTACTCGTTTGAGCTTCAAAATTCACACACAAATGCATACTAGAATGTGCAAGGGTTTGATCAATTTTATTTACATAAAATATGGGTGTTACACTTATGTTAAGGCCGATAACGTCCCTAGCCCGAGGAAGATGGGAAACATCACACAAGCTCAGTGGCAAGAATTTGTTCGTTGAAATACCACACCTGATGCTAAAGCCCTAAGTGCAACTAGGTCAGAGCTTGCCAAAAATAACAAATACCATCATCACCTGGGGTCTGCTGAATATGCCCCCAAAGTCCATAAATGGAATAAGATATTAGACGAAATTACCAGTAAGGGCAATCCTCACCCGTTAGAAGGCTGCGATGAGAGAACTCAGCGGTGGGTCTTTGCTCCGTCAGGTTTGACCAGCGAGGGCAAACTTGAAAAGCCCGAATATGTGAATGAAGTAGAGCACAAAATGAAAGAAGTAATTGAAAAGCAACAGAAGGGTCTCTTCAAGCTGAAGAGGGAGAATGACCAACTTACCACTATCCTCGGAAACCTTGAACACAGTGGATGGGTTCGAGCAATCTCTTCAAAAAGGCCTTGGCTAGATGGTTTCCCAAAAGATAAAGAGACATGTAGAAGATGTGAGAAGTTCAAGAAAACACTTCATGAAACGATTGCTCAAAAGGTCAAGGAAAATGTGCAAGAAATAATGGAACAACTTAGACGATCGGGACAATTAGTGGCACCGAGTACAATGATGGTTCCCGTGCCAAAGGAGCATTTGCTATCTCCAACTGCCTACCCTAGTAGCATAGATTATGTGCCAGGCTTAGGTTCAACCCATAAGTTCACTGTCAATGATATTGCTAAGGATAGATCTTGTCATCTTCTTGTCCCGATTGGCAGAGCCCGGAACAAAACCAAATAGGTTGCCACTGCTATGGAAAAGCCTGATCGTGACCTAACGGCAATCCACTTCCGTTGTATTATGCTGGGGTGCAAGTTCTTCAGATCATTGATGATGATTATGATGATTATGAAATAGACCACATCACACATGAATGGATCGCGACTCTATTGTCAACCATTTAATACTTTGGCACCGACACAATATCATGTTGGACAATGAGCCGATTTCTAGCCCCATCACATCTCAAAATATTGAAACCCCGTCTTCTAAGGCAAAAGTCCAGGAAGATCCACTCCCAGTCCAACAAGATCCACTACCGCTATTTCTCAGCAAGGATGATAGTAACCTTGCTCGTAAAGATAACCAAGAGCAACAAGTTGAACAACAGCTTCAAGCAGTACCAGAGCAAGCTGATGTTAGTAAAGAGCAACCAGTTTAGAAACAATTTGAAGTAGTACTAGAGCAAGGTGCTGGTAGTAAAGAGCAATCAAATGAACAATAGGTTCAACAACAAGTCAGTGTCCAACTTCTGACGACTACTCCTCGATCACCAGTGCCTATCAAAGTTAGCTCTTACAAAAATAAGAAACCTTCATCAGAGGTTTCAAAATATTTGGAAAATAAGAAGGAAAATATTAGAAAATCGAATGCATCTCATTCTTCTCATGAGTCAGCATTAGATGATATTGAGGAGTGGGAAGAAGACGGTGTCATGTATAATCTGCGGAGAGCTTTAGTTAAACCAGGAGTTCCAATATACAAGCTTGAGGATGTTCCTTCTGAATATGAAAATGGGAAGCCGTTCATGACATCGGTACAACTTAGAAAACAACCCATCGCGCTCAAAAGAATGCATGAGTGGTACATTACTGCCAGCACGAAAAAATGAACTTTCTTATGTCACATTTCTTGTGCCAAAAGAAGCATTCTGGAGCACTGGAGCAGAGAAACGATCCCTTTTCTTTGAAGATCTGCATGTCCTTTTCCATCGGGGCATGCTCAAAATCAACCTGCTACTCGTCTGGTGCTTGTAAATGCCTCTAATATTTTCATTTTCTTTTCTTACTACAGGCATACACATTTCATGAGATTATAACAATTATGGACTTCTACAATAGGATGCAATACATGGATAATAAAAACCTGAAACGCAAGACAGGTATCCTTGACCCTACACGGATTGCAAAGGCGCTATTCAATGTTAAGGTAGATCGAGACTCAAAACAGTACAAGCATATGAAAAAGAAAGAATTTGGTAAATCATTCGCAAAACAAAACAAGGCTAAAAGTGCCGAGGTTGCATCTTACATAGGACATGTCATGTTTAACTTTGTTGGAGATGGCAAGGACCTCGTAAAGGCTCCGTACCACTTCGAGTAAGTTCCACACATGACATTGAAATAGCAATTATTGCTAATTGTTAACTTAATGTGTGTGTTTGTATGTGTGTAGTAAACACTACATAATAATCTTCATCAAGCCAATGCAGGGTTTGACAACAGTCTTAGACTCAGCCGATTACCCACCAGATTGTTATAAAGATTTCCTTTCTATTTTGAAACTGTATGTTTATTTGATACTTTCAATTAACACACATTTAGAATGTGTTGACAAGTTTTATATGACATTTCTTGTATTACAACACTTGGCGGTTTTATGCGGAATGACTTGGCGGTCCGAGACCTCCTAATATGAATGCATTAGACATTAAAACATATTATGCTTGTCCGAAGCAATGTGCTGGGAGTGTGTTATGCGGGTATTATGTATGCGAGCATCTTCGGACCGCTAGTGAATATAGAGTGAATCTTGAGGATGTAAGTTATCTCTAATGTTGATATCTTATTTTCTTAATTTTGAGTTTCATTTTCATTGTAACTAGTGTATTTTAATACTTATATTCTCTACTATTCATACCAAAAATGTCATTTTCAGATTTTGATTCCAACTTCAAAATTCAATTGCTCATAGTACAACTACTCCAAAAATTCCAAATAAATTCCTGTATACTCACTTTGATCTATACTTTGAGATTGTTCAAACAACACAATCTAAACCTTGTTATGTGTTTCATTGCAGCACACAAAGAATGTGAACCAAGAATGGTCGGTTTGTAGAAGTATGCCTGGTGGAGGAGCCAACAAGATTGCTGGTGAACCGTGTCAATTCATGTGTCGCGTAATTTTGCACAAAAGAGGGGTGTTCTTTGATGAGGATGGTGTAATAGCTAATGTGCCAGAACTTTGCTATGACAATAGAAACAGTTTTTAGTGAAACTTGTAAACTATGAGATGACTTGTATGTGTAACTTGTACATATGTATATCTTTTAAGTGAAATTGACTTCTGTGATTATTTTGTTTACTTCTGTGATTATATTGTTGACTTCTGTGATTATATTGAATTGAACTGGAAATTAGAAATAATAGCAGGTAGTACTGCATAGGGTATACTTTGTCACAGACGGTTCTTTACCTACGCTAGACCTGCCTATGAAATTATATTATCACAAGCGGCTAGAAATATGTAAAGAACAACCTGTGATAACTCTGTTATCACAGGCAGTTTCTATTACGGTACAAACTGGCTGCGATAAATTTTCTCTACAGGTGGCTTTCCATAAGTAAAAATCCGCCTGTGATAAGAAGATTATCATAGGCGGTTATCTATAATGTATGACCCGCCTATGATAATGTGTCTTCACAGGCGGCTAGTCATAGATAAAGAACCGCCTGTGATAAAATGTCTTGACAGGTGGCTAGTCATAGGTAAAGAACCGCCTGTGACAATCCCATTTCACAAGCGGTTTTACTTTCCGCCTGTGAAATTGCATATTATCACAGGCTCTTCGTTTCAAGCGGTTTTAGAAACCGCGTGGGATAATACGTTTGGAGCCGCCTGAGATGAGGCTTACTGTAGTAGTGATGCATGCATGCTCTCCTGTAGCAATGCAATGCCAGCTGTGGACGCATGTGCATGCATAGCAGGCAATGTTGTGTGTTTCAATGGTCATCGCTTCTAACACGAAGTAGAATGGGGATGGAGTATTTCCTTACTAAGCACCTCAATTTAAACATATCACAAATCAACAGCAAAATTGCTGGCATCCTTGTCTCCTTGAGATAAATGAGTGCCATGCATACCTGCACATCTCAAATAATAGACATATCAACACTCGGGTCCCAATGGACGGACCAAAATTACCAACTTGCATTGGTTATTTAACAAGCATCTTCACATTGTTATGTAGCCTGGATACCGAAGATACGGGATTTGATGGTACGCGACCACTATGCGGCTACAAACCTAGCTTCCATGCGTCATGAGGAGGGGTGCGCCACAAACATCCCGACCTGCTATGGATTCGATATCTAACATGTTATATATATCTAATCTTGAGACAATTGTTTTTTCCCCTTACCTGTGTTGAGCCAAGACAATATCTTGACATGGACTTCATATTTCAGGTGGGGATAGAGCTGACTCTTGTCGACATAGTCGTACCATAAACCCTAAGACATGCGGGCCTTTGTAGGTTTGATTTTGGTCCATTTCCCCGAGCTTGAACCACCAGGTCGCCATCTCCCCATTTGCTCGAATCCTAACCCACTCCTAATCACCTCAGGCACTGTCTACACCGCAACACACCACTCTGCTCGATGTCTGTTAGTAATATTTGTGGACCAACTGCACTGCAGAGTTTCGAATTGAAAATGATTGAGAAACACAAACATTAAGTAGCATCAGCCTCGGGTCCGAATTATTAAGTACCCCCACCATCCTAAAAGTTATCGCTTATTAGTTCGGAAATGAACTAACAAGGAACAACATTTTGAATACGGAAGTAGTAGCAATCTCTACGGACCAACTCCTGCCTGCAGAGCGGTGTGGCTCTTGGACGATAGCCCAAGAAACATCATTTTTATATCAAAAGGAAAATAATAAAAACTTGTCCTTGCCCCTATTGCCGCCGAGACATGGGAGATATTGATAAAATATCCTTGTAAATGGATGAAGGAAAAACAAAAAATATTGGAATGAAATATATTATAACTATATCAACAAAGTAGGTATTCTTTGGCAGCAAATAATATTAGATGACGTATGTTGTTATAGACCACAATAAAGATTAACCATTTGAGTCTATACCTGTAACACCCATATTTTATGTAATAAAATTTGATCAAAATTATGCTGCATTATAAGGTGCATTTTTGTGTGATTTTTTTAGTTTAAACGAGTAGTAAACGTTTAAGTTTGAATTGAATTCAAATCAAAAGAAGAGGAAATAAAAAAGAAAAAGAAATAAAACCCCATGTTGGGCCAAATTCCCCCTAGCCCAATTTCCTTCCCCTCTCCCGCGGCCCAACCGAACCCTCCCCTCTCTCATCTCGCTGCCACCCCGGGCCCGCTTGTCGGCGCCGTCTCTCCCTCCCTCCCCCTTTCTTCTCCCGCGCGCAACCGACCCCGCGCCACGCTCGACCCCGCGCCCACGTTCCCCTCATCTCGGAACCACTCACCCCATTCGAAATTCGGCCGAGCGCCTCAACCGCACCCCCCTCCGCGCTTAAGAGGAGCCGGCACCCCCATTCCCCCCCTCCCCCGAGCTCTCCCCAACCCTAGCACCATTGCCGCCGGTAAGTGGTCGATGTTCTTCATGTTCCCGTCGATGCAACCCCCTTGTCCTCTACTCTCTTGGCCTAACGCGATCGCCGCATTGACAGGAGCATGTCGGACGCACTCGCTCGGGTAGATCTTCACTGCGCCGCCGAAATCATCACACTCCGACGAGCTCCGCCGCCTTCAACCGTCGCCGACGCCCTCTGCTCCTCCCCGAGTCCGATCAACACCTCCGGTGAGTCCACGTGATCTCCCTCTTTGTTTCTGTGCACTCAGATTCTAGAATTAGGGTGTAATTCGTGAGATTGGGCAATCTCCGGCGAACTCGTCGCCATCGGCCATCGGGCGCCGCCGCGCACAGCGCTAGCACCGGCAAGGGGCGACGTGGCCCCATTTGGGCCTTCGGTTGGACGCCTACGGCTGCGATTAGATCACTGCGTACCCCTTCGAATAATAAAATCCAAGCCGTAGATCTAGGATCCAACGGCCCAAGTTCAAACGCCTCTTCCCGCCTCCGCATTGTCACCCAGGCCCCTGGAATCTTGCAGGCTACCCCCTGCACTTCTCTGGAATTCATGTCTAGCCCCTAGATTTAGCAAACTAACCCCTGGACTCCCTGGAATTGGATTTAATCATTTTAATAGTCAATTTAACCCCTGGAAATTTATAGAATTGTGGATTTAGCCCCTGCACAGTGTAGTAATCTTATTATTCAGTCCCTGGACTTTTATTTAATTGCTGAATATTGTTTTTAGGGGTATTTGATGTGTAGAAAATAGATAAAAATGGTATTTAAGTGTAAAAATTTTAGGAAAAATTAGTATAAAATACTTTATGCTGTGATTAAATTGTAGGTTGCATATAAAATATATTTTGTCCATGAAAAATTTATTATAAATGTTTAAAAATACATTTTGGCCATAGGAAATTCAATAAAAATGGTTTTAGGCTATAATTAAAATCCCAAAAATGTAGGATACATATAAAATGCATACCTTGGCCATGTAAATTAATAAATGCTTCGTAGGGACGCATTAGTATAGGATTTTATGCTTATGTGTGTGTTGTGATGCATTGTATTGCATGCTCTTTACTTATTTAGCTTTATTTTATTCTTGCCATGCTTGGGTAATATATTTAGAGTCGTACTACGACCCCAATCTTAACCTCCAAGACCAAGACTTCGCCAACACTCAAGTCTTCAACGAAGGCAAGTGCCCTTGACCATCTTGTACCAATTTTAGGAATTTAGATAGATGCATGCTAATTAAATTGATGTCCTATTTCATGTTTACATGCCCTGTTCCATATAATTCCTTGTTACCTGAAATGGGTTGGGAAGTAGATAGGTCTTATTTATGCTTAGCCATTCTTAGACATTGGGATTGGGATTTCATACAATTGTGCCATGTTAGACTTTATGGTTACTTTAATTTGTGGTGATTACACAATAGTAGTGGATAGGAATCTGGTGGTTGGATAGTTTTGGTATGGTGCAGTTTGCACGAGACCCGGAATTGGGGTTTGTTACCACCGGATTCTAAGGACCGGTTTATGGAGGAAGCCACTAAGCTTTATAGTACCATCACGAGACTGAGATGGTGCAGCTTGGTCAATTAATTAGGTTTCTCCCGATGAAATGCTAGTAGTTGGATGGTGCGGGGAATGATGCAGGGGAACTGCTCTGGGATCCGCAAGGCTCAAGAGGGGGCTCTGAGGCGGAGGGTTACTCCGAGAATCCTCAGTGGTGGAAACCTTAGAGGCCTAGCACTAGTCGGGATCACCTTTGTAAAGACCATGTAGTGATCTCCTGGCCTCACACCAAAGGAAGTGTGAAATGTGGTTAGCTACCACGGGCATTCGGGGAGGTTCGCTAGTCCACCTGGCAACAGGGGATGAAATCACTGCGTGTGGGTAAAGGGTACACTCTCTGCAGAGATTTGGTAAAACTGTCATGACAGCCGTGCTCACGGACAAGAGCGGCTTGGGGCCAGTTCATAATTAGTCTTTGGTTGGGAAATTGTGGTTAATTATGATTCAAGTTACATTCAGTATCATTACTCATGTGTTGATTACTTCTTGAATTATGATATTGGTAATTGAAAGCTAAGGTTAGGTTTTAAGCATAGTGCTAAGCCAAAATTGGCCTTCCCTTGCGCTAGCCAATCATGTCATTCTCTTCCCACACTTGCTGAGTACTCTATGTACTCAAGCGTTTACTTTTCCATTAGAATATGAAGAAGAAGAAGCGGCACCGGAAGACTTCTTCATCAATCCGGAGGACTTGGCCTAGGCTGGCGATCGTACGTGCAACTGTTGCCTGTGAAGATGGAGCCATGCTTACCTATTTCACCTACCGCTATAGTTTGGATATTTTTGAACTGTTTAAGTATTGTAGCTAGATTGTGGAGTGTATTTGTAGACCTTCGGGTTGTATTGTAAGACTATTTATATATTCGAACATGGCTATGTAATGATATTTTGCTTTCGTCGACGCATGTACGATTCAACTGATCCTAGCGTACATGTGATTAGCGTCTGTTCATCTTTACGATGACCGGGCGTGACAAAGTGGTATCAGAGCCGTGTTGCCCGTAGGAAGCAAGCCTAGTTAGAAATGGCCGAAAATTAAGGACTATACTATTTTCTTATAAAATAGTATTTCCAAAACTTTGTGCTCTCCATTTCAACCCTTGTGCTTCTCATCGTGCTGTGCTATTTTGCTTTATTCTAATTTAATTTATTAATTATTGATCTCACTCTCTTCTTTTCAAATGTTTGTAGATGGCGCGCACCAAGCAGACGGCTCGTAAGTCGACTGGGGGTCGTGTTCCTCACCACGCCCTAGCCAGTCGCTCCGCACCTCACACCCCCAGGAGGGAGACGACGTTGTTCTCCACTGGGAGTGCTGCCTCGAGGATGCGTGTCTGTCTTCGCTCTCTTCTTCGTGTTGCGGGGTACCCCGAGTACCGTGTTCGCTTCGTCTACCACACCACTAGGGTCTTTGCACCCTATACTGGTGGACTGGAGTGGACTTCCCAGCTGGCCGTCTACTACGACTCGGAGCTGCTGCACTCACACTTTTCTCCGGCCTGGAGGAGCTCCCAGCGTGCGGCTGAGGAGGACGCTACGTGGGAGGCGACTACATACTGGAGTCACGCCCACAGGTTCCGCCTCGGGTGCACGGAGCACGCGTACACCCCTCAACGCCCTAGTGGCACGGTCGACTTCACTGGACGTGACGTCGAGGGGCCTTTGAACCACGCCCAGTGCGAGAGGCTTGTGGACGATGTTGTGGAGTTGTCTTTGCGACTTCAGCGTTGTCAGCAGGAGCTTCAGGACAGCAGGGACCTGGTTGACTGCTACGAGCGACTTTGCGGACACTACGTGAGGATCACTGCAGCTGACCCGAACTCTCCTCAGTACGCTTTAGACGTTGAGCCTTGGGACCCGAACTCTCCAGATCGTCGTATGAACTCCCCCCAGAATTCAAGAGAGGATTCAGAAGAAGAAGACCCGGAGATGGAGGTTGAGGAGGACTCCGATGAGTAGGAGTGGACTTGTTTCTCCACTGGACGACTCGGGACACCTATCCTTAGTATGTAGGAGCGTGTAGCTGCGCCCTCTCTAGTCTTGCGTTGTGTTATCTATGGTATTGTATTAGTTTGCTTTATGTTGTGTGTGTGTGTGCGACGTGAGTTGTGGAATGCTTCGGCATCCTGTCCACATCCACGTCATTTGTATATAGGCTTGTTAGTGTGTCGTGCGAGTTGTGGAATGCATTAGCATCTTGTCCACATCCGCACTAGTTGGTTAATGAATTTGCTTGCTTTATATATATGTTTCCCTTGATGCATGTAGTTGGGACCGTTTGCCATAGCGTACCCTTCTATATCTTATCTATTGTCCTAAAGTTCAATTATTCCCTATACAAATGGCTGGAAGAGGTAGAGGTAGAGGTCGTGGAAGGGGTGCTGTACCCCCGGAGGAAGGACTTGGAGGTGTGCCAGGATGGAACGGTAGTGGTGCTCGAGGAGTCCCAGCAGCGCAGCAAATGCAGCAGATGATGGCCATTCAAACCGAACTGCTCAACAACCTCACCCAGATTGTCACCAACCTGCAGCAAGCCCCACCCCCACCACCACCACATTACAACCTTCCGCCACCACCACCTTTTCCACCCAGGTCTTTTCTAAGGGACTTCCTAAACACTCATCCACCCACTTTTGCCACAGTTACTGAACCAATGGATGCCGATGATTGGCTTTGAACAGTTGAAAGAAAATTGAGGCTCATACACTGTGAAGGAAGAGAGAAGGTATTATTAGCTTCCCATCAATTCCAAGGACCGGCAGCTGACTGGTGGACTGCCTTCACTGAAGCCCACCAGGATCCAGAAAACATTACTTGGGAAGAATTCAGGACCAACTTCCGCAATCACTTTGTGCCTGAGGAAGAAATACAAGCAAGACGTGAAGAGTTCCTTATGTTGAAGCAGGGCCGTATGACTGTGAGGGCCTACTTGAATGCATTCACCCAGTTGACCCGCTATGCTCCAACCGATGTGGATACTGACTCCAAGAAACAATTCCGTTTCAAGAATGGACTGGATAAGGAGTTGAAGTTTTCCATGTCTTCGAGCGACTACAGCGACTTTCAGAAGTTGGTTGACAAAGCTTTTGAGGTGGAGAGGACTAAAAAGGAACTGGATGATGATGAAAGGAAGAGGAAGTTATCTCTAAGCCATGCCTCTAGCAGCAATGTACGCCCCCGTCTCAACCCTCAGCCTGCAACCCATATGACTCGTCCCATGAACTACTCGGGACCGAGATTTCCAAACTCCAACTACAGGCCACCCACTCCCTACAATCAGCAAATGCGCCAGCAGCAGCAGCCACCACGCCAGCCAATGCAACCCCCACGTCAGCAGATGCAGCCACCCCGCCCTTCAGCTCCAGCTAACCGTCCAAATGGCCAACCCCCAAGAAACCAATCAGGAGGCAACAAGGGCCAGAGTAATGCTGCGGGAGTTCAATGTTACAAGTGCAGAGAATGGAGACACTACGCCAGCAGTTGTCCAAAGAAGCAACAAAACCCACCTGGCCGTGTCAACCATGTGACACTAGAGCAAGCACAGGAAGCGCCTGATGTGGTGATCGGTATGTTTTTTGTTAACTCCCACCCTGCCACCATATTGTTTGATTCGGGTGCTACACATTCATTTATATCTAAGGACTTCATAAAGAAGCATGACATGGTAGTTACATTTTTGAATTGGCCATTATTGATAAACTCTCCTGGAGGAGAGATGGTGGCAAGGCATCTATGCCGTAAAGTGAGTATAAACATAAGGGGGGTAGTCTTTTGGGCCAACCTAATAGTGTTGGACTCACAAGGATTAGATATCATTCTGGGAATGGACTGGTTGACGAAGAATCAAGGAGTAATTCATTGTGCAACTAGAACAGTTTGCTTAACACAACCGGATGGCACTACAGTGGAGTTCAAGCCAGATCAAACACAAGAGGCAGTAGTACAACTCAACCATCTTGAGAGTACCGAAGACATCAGGGTTGTGAGGGAATTTCCGGATGTATTCCCAGATGACTTACCAGGTATGCCCCCTGATCGAGAGATTGAATTTGTCATTGAGTTAGTACCTGGAACAGCCCCAATATATAAGAGGTCGTATAGAATGGATGCTAAACAATTAGCTAAACTAAAGGATCATATTGAGGAGTTATTGGGAAAAGGATATATTCGTCCTAGCTCATCACCTTGGGGAGCACCAGTTATATTTGTACCTAAGAAGGATGGAACTCAAAGGTTGTGTGTTGATTACCGTGCCTTAAATGCGGTAACAATCAATAATAAGTACCCACTACCAAGAATTGAAGATTTATTTGATCAGTTGAGAGGAGCATGTGTGTTCTCTAAGATTGATCTTCGCTCAGGTTATCACCAACTGAAGATTAGACCCTCAGATATTCCCAAGACTGCATTTGTCTCTCGATATGGGCTATATGAGTATACGGTTATGTCATTTGGATTGACCAATGCTCCTGCATATTTTATGTATCTAATGAACAAGGTATTCATGGAGTACTTGGACAAGTTTGTACTGGTATTCATCAATGACATACTTATCTACTCCAAGACCGAAGAAGAGCATGAGGAGCACCTCAGGATGGCTCTACAGAAGCTTTGCCAACATCAACTGTATGCCAAGCTTAGTAAGTGTGAGTTCTGGCTAAAGGAGGTATCATTTTTGGGGCATGTCATATCGGAAGGAGGTATAGCAGTGGATCCAAGCAAAGTGGCAGATGTTCTTAAATGGGAAACAACCGAGAGTGTACATGATATACGAAGATTCTTAGGCATGGCTGGTTATTACCGTCAATTCATCGAGGGATTTTCGAAGATCTCTCGACCACTAACCAAGTTGCTTGAGAAAGGAGTTGCTTTCAAGTGGACCCCTGAATGTGAAGTAAGCTTTGCCGAACTAAAGAAGAGGTTAACCAGTGCACCGGTATTGGTGATGCCTGGTATGCAGAAGGAGTTTGTGGTTTATTGTGATGCATCTGGTCATGGTTTAGGATGTGTCTTAATGCAAGGAGGACATGTTGTAGCCTACGCTTCAAGACAACTACGGAAACACGAGAGGAACTATCCAACCCATGATTTAGAATTGGCAGCTGTTGTTCATGAATTGAAGATATGGAGACACTACTTAATGGGAAAAAGAAATGAGATATACACAGATCACAAGAGCTTGAGGTACATATTCACACAACCGGATCTTAATCTTAGACAACGTCATTGGTTGGAGTTAATAAATGATTTTGATGTGGGAATCAACTACCATCCAGGGAAGGCTAATGTGGTCGCCAATGCTCTAAGCAGAAAAGACAATGTAACAATTTGTGAGTCCAAGCTCTTCAACCTCAGTTATGTGAAGAATTTGCAAGGTTAAACTTATGCCTAGTATCTAGTACCGAAGCAGTTGCTATGGAAGTGGATTCAACCCTTGAGCGTGATATACGAGAAGGACAAAAGAATGATGAGAAGGTCAAGGAGATCAAACAACTAATGAAGAAAGAAAAAGATCCAAACTTTAGAGAAGATGAACAAGGAACCCTATGGCTTGGAAAGATGATTTGCATTCCGGATATAAAGGAAATTAGAGAATTAATATTAAGGGAAGCTCATGACTCATCTTACTCTATTCATCCTGGAAGCACAAAGATGTATCAAGATCTTAAAGATCGATATTGGTGGCATGGAATGAAACGGGATGTAGGAGAACATGTGGCCATATGTGATACATGTCAGTTGATTAAGGCGGAACATCAAAGGCCAGCAGGGTTATTGCAACCAATCAAAGTGCCAGAATGGAAGTGGGTAGAAATTAGTATGGATTTCATTGTGGGACTACCAAGAACACAGTCTGGATATGATTCTATATGGGTTATTGTGGATCGTTTGACTAAAGTTGCTCACTTTATTCCCATGAAAGAAACATACAATGGCCCCAAGTTGGCGGAACTGTACATCTCCAGAATTGTATGTTTACATGGAGTTCCTAAGAAGATCATCTTAGACAGAGGCACTCAATTCACCTCAAGATTCTGGCAGAAGTTGCATGAATTGATGGATACCCGTCTAAATTTTAGTTCGGCGTATCATCCCCAGACTGATGGTCAGACTGAACACACTAACTAGATATTAGAAGACATGTTAAGAGCGTGTGCTCTAAAGAATAGCAAAAGTTGGGACAAGATTCTGCCATATGCTGAATTTTCTTACAACAACAGTTATCAAGCTAGTTTGAAGATGTCTCCTTTTGAAGCATTGTATGGGCGGAAATGTAGGACACCGTTGTTTTGGAATCAAACTGGGGAAAGTCAAGTCTTTGGGCCTGACGTATTAAAAGAGGCTGAAAGACAAGTACAAGAAATTCGGAAGAATCTAAAGGTATCCCAAACAAGACAGAAGAGTTATGCGGATACTCGAAGACGTGATCTAACATTTGAGGTTGGTGATTATGTGTACTTGAAGGTATCACCTATGAGAGGATTGAGAAGATTTAAAGTAAGAGGCAAGTTGTCACCCGCTACATTGGTCCGTTCAAGATATTAGAACGACGAGGTGAAGTGGCTTATCAGTTTGAGCTTCCACCACACTTGTCAGATGTACATAATGTATTCCATGTATCGCAGCTTAAGAAGTGCTTAAGAGTGCCTGAGGAGCAGTTACCTATGGAAGCAGTGGATGTACAAGAAGATTTGTCGTACGTGGAACAGCCTGTCAAGATACTTGAGACACTAGAAAAGGTCACAAGAAACAAAGTTATTCGCATGTATAAGGTGCAATGGAAGCATCACTCGGAAGCAGAAGCAACATGGGAAAGAGAAGAAGATCTCAAGGCCAAATTCCCATATCTTTTCCCTTAGGACGTCCGAATCTCGAGGGCGAGATTCCTTTTTAGGGTGGTAGAGTTGTAACACCCATATTTTATGTAATAAAATTTGATCAAAATTATGTTGCATTCTAAGGTGCATTTTGTGTGATTTTTTTAGTTTAAACGAGTAGTAAAAATTTAAGTTTGAATTGAATTCAAATCAAAAGAAGAGGAAATGAAGAAGAAAAAGAAAAAGAAATAAAACCCCATGTTGGGCCAAATTCCCCCCAGGCCCAATTTCCTTTCCCTCTCCCGCGACCCAGCCGAACCCTCCCCTCTCTCATCTCGCTGCCACCTCGGGCCCGCTTGTCGAAGCCGTCTCTCCCTCCCTCCCCCTTTCTTCTCCCGCGCGCAACTGACCCCGCGCCCACGTTCCCCTCATCTCGGAACCACTCACCCCATTCGAAATTCGGCCGAGCGCCTCAACCGCACCCCCCTCCGCGCTTAAGAGGAGTCGGCGCCCCTATTTTCCCCCTCCCCCGAGCTCTCCCCAACCCTAGCGCTTAAGAGGAGCCGGCGCCGGTAAGTGGCCGACGTTCTTCGTGTTCCCGTCGATGCAACCCCCTTGTCCTCTTCTTTCTTGGCCTAACGCGATCGCCGCATCAACAGGAGCACGCCGGACGCACTCGCTCGGGTAGATCTTCACTGCGCCGCCGAAATCGTCGCACTCCGACGAGCTCCGCCGCCTTCAACCGTCGCCGACGCCCTCTGCTCCTCCCCGAGTCCGATCAACACCTCCGGTGAGTCCACGTGATCTCCCTCTTCGTTTCTGTGCGCTCAGATTCTAGAATTAGGGTGTAATTCGTGAGATTGGGCAATTTCCAGCGAACTCGTCGCCATCGCCCATCGGGCGCCGCCGCGCACAGCGCTAGCGCCGGCAAGGGGCGACGTGGCCCCATCTCGGCCTTCGGTTGGACGCCTACGGCTGCGATTAGATCGTTGCGTACCCCTTCGCATAATAAAATCCGAGTCGTAGATCTAGGATCCAACGACCCAAGTTCAAACGCCTCTTCCCGCCTCCGCATTTTCACCCAGGCCCCTGGAATCTTGCGGGCTACCCCCTGCACTTCTCTAGAATTCATGTCTAGCCCCTAGATTTAGCAAACTAACCCCTGGACTCCCTGGAATTAGATTTAATCATTTTAATAGTCAATTTAACCCCTGGAAATTTATAGAATTGTGGATTTAGCCCCTTCACAGTGTAGTAATCTTATTATTCAGTCCATGGACTTTTATTTAATTGCTGGATATTGTTTTTAGGGGTATTTGATGCGTAGAAAATAGATAAAAATGGTATCTAAGTGTAAAAATGGAAGGAAAAATTAGTATAAAATACTTTATGTTGTGATTAAATTGTAGATTGCATATAAAATATATTTTGTCCATGTAAAATTTATTATAAATGTTTAAAAATACATTTTGGCCATAGGAAATTCAATAAAAATGGTTTTAGGCTATAATTAAAATCCCAAAAATGTAGGATACATATAAAATGCATACCTTGGCCATGTAAATTAATAAATGCTTCGTAGGGATGCATTAGTATAGCATTTTATGCTTATGTGTGTGTTGTGATGCATTGTATTGCATGCTATTTACTTATTTAGCTTTATTTTATTCTTGCCATGCTTGGGCAATATATTTAGAGTCGTACTACGACCCCAATCTTAACCTCCAAGACCAAGACTTCTCCAACACTCAAGTCTTCAATGAAGGCAAGTGCCCTTGACCATCTTGTACCAATTTTAGGAATTTAGATAGATGCATGCTAATTAAATTGATGTCCTATTTCATGTTTACATGCCCTGTTCCATATAATTCCTTGTTACCTGAAGGGTTAGGAAGTGACACATCGAACCTTCCATTTAGGTAATATTTCCATAAAGGGACCCTCTAAATATTTGTGGAAATATAGTACTAGGACTATGGAATGGTAATGGACCAAAAATAAAATGTGAGATAAAGAACTAGTCGTTATGGAAGAGCAATTAAGGAGCTATTAAGTAAAAGAAACTCATATGCACATAAAATAAACTTGTCAATAGTAGTTCTCTGGAAGGTCCTAGTGAACACATGTTAGAGGAGTTAAAAAAATATGTTGAAGGATTTAGAACACTTTATTGAAAATAATGGATTTAGAGAAGTGTATGGAATAATAAATTATTCGCTAGCCCCTAGTAAAATTGAGCAATTTGCTCGGGAATGTTAGAACCCAGGATAAGTCTCTACAATAGGTGAGACTTAAATTAGAAAATTATTAGTAAATATACTACAATGAGTATATGTTTATTATAAATAAAGCCCACATAAATAATGATTGACACATTGACCACAAAATATGTAATCTATGGTATGAACTAGTGAGTTAACCATAATTATCATAAATCATGTAAATATTACAAGCTTGAGGAAAACCGTGCTAAACATCAAGTATGGGTGTCCTACCATCTATAACAACTTAAAGGCATTATCAGAAACATATAGTGTAACAAAATTGAAAGCTAGACAGTTAAACTAAGGGGGGCCGATAAAATCATTATAGTTGTTCAACGACCATTTAGAGGACAAGCGAAATAATAACGTTTCCAAATAAGCCAACAGTAGAATACCGTCTTCTTCGATGGACCTTATAAGAATATTAGCAACCGCATTATTGAATGACGGTTCATACTTAGTGCGGTTCTATTTGGATTTCTTGGATCTTTATCGATGAACCGTATTTTCTTTGCATAGCTACGTACTTAGTAATCAGAGAGTTCGTGAAGGAGATATTCTAGATCCGGATCACGAAGAACTGAACAAAGACTTCGATGAACCACTGTAAAGGCAAGATCTAACTCCTTGATCATATTTCACCTATGTTTTGAAATCGCACCTATGGCCTGTTTTCATTGCATGACTGTATGTCTATTTTAAAATGTTGTTATGCTATGAACCACTTGATGTGGTAGCATGATCTATGTTGGTGACTGAGTATCGGTGTTAGCTACTAGCCAATGATAAACAGTAACACGATAGTTACTCGCTATCAATGCCTTGAAACAAGACACTGTATCAGTTACAATAATGGCAGTGACTATCACAATCCCCTCCTTGACCTTGACAACACAACCCTTTGACAACCTAACAGCTTCATCACTGCGCTATAGCAGCGATGTGAGCACCTCCTTGTTAGTACTATGCTTAGGAACCCCTGTGATGTTCGCATCGCGAACCACTACACACTGTATACATGATTGTGAAATATGTTAAAAGGTGTTTGGTGGTGTGAGTTAGGATATGTGTGGGATATTAATGAACTGTGTGTGTGAAGGGGAAGGTGGTCGAGTCGGGTATGGTGATGGGATGCCGCGGGCTCCCTAAGAGGTATACCAGCTGCGGTTGTGGATTCGGTGTAACCCACCGATTGGCGCTGAGTGCTTCAGTAATAGTCCGATAACCATGCTTTCCGGACTAGGCTTGTGTTGAGTACTTCAGTTTAGTTCGAGGTTGTGTGTTCCGAACTAGTCCTTCTGCCAATTTAGTTCGATGCTGTGTGTTCCGAACTAGTCCTTTTGCCAAGGACGGATGGAGCTACCTCACCAATATAAGGACCGGTTCATTTGACCTCAACATAGTTATTTCGTACAACCACAGAACCTGTATGGGCAGGACTCGCCCTACCTTTCTGGTAACTGCCACATGAGAAAACCTGTAGAGCCATGGCCGCACGATGGACCAGGAAATGGCACGGAGACCGAGGGTCGTCCGGTGTCTGGCTGGGTAGTTAATGCCCGAATAGCCCCTGCGTCGGGCCGAGGTGTGAATGTGGGGTTACTCGGGGAAGATGGGATGAGTGTTGAGTTACTCTCTCATCTAGAGTACGTAGCCTATGGGTAAAGTGTACAAACTCTGTAGAGTCTTAATCTATCCGGATAGCTGTTGTCACAGTCTTAGCACACTATGCTTTGAGCTCCTATTGATTAGCATTAGCACATCTCCTTGAACTGTGTGCGTGGGTGGCCGAGGCTGCCATGTTTTGGGAAAGAGTTGGCATGCGTGCCGGAGTCGTCAGGGCTAGGGGTCCGAAGACTCATCTAAAAGTGAGGGAACTAGCGGGATGGTATGAAATTCCCCAAGGGCCCGCCAACTATAATAATACTGATTCAACTACTTCTCCCTCTTATTGCAAAACTTTTTTCAAAGAGAACCTTGCATAAAATGCTTTTCAGCAAAACTAAGTCGTATGGCCCTTCCTTGCTACAAGCCTCAATGCATGAAACACCTCCCCTTGAGTAGTGTTAAAGCTTGCGGAGTACCTTATGTAGTCACTCTTGCTTTATATGTGGTTTTATCAGAAGACAAGGAAGCTGAAGCGTGTGAGGATGACGATTAGGTCTAGTCCTACTTCCCAAGTCTGCCTGTTGGGCATGGCGCCGTTCTGCTCCGTTGTTTTGAGGATTTTATCTATTTCGGTGGTCATCTTCGACCACATCGAATGTAATCTAGATCATGTTTGTAAGGCTTATATTGATTATAAAAAATAATCATTGTATGGATCTCCATCTATTCTGTTGTGCGTACCAACTACTAATCCAGAGATTGGTACAGGATGCACAAGTGGACCCTCGGAAGGCGGGTCCTCACATTGTGATCGACCACAATAAAGAGTAGCAATTTGAGTTGATACCCCCCTTTGCAATGTTTAGCCGGTAAGGTAAGGATATCACGAGATCCAGCAACCCGCTACGGGAGAAGGATCATCGAAACTGTTCTCACCAGTTAATTAGTAGCATAAAATTATTGTCAGATTAAACAGATGTCTAAATATCCAGGATATATATCAATGAGAGTTATTGATTGTTCTCATCAGTTACTCTTACATGAAAAATAAACTTAAACATAATACAAGGAGGAGATCATATCAGAGTATGCCATACAATGCATGTAGGCTGCTATTAATTGTAGATTCGTGACAGTAAAGGAAATACACTATATTTTTAGAAGTCTACTTTTTTAGCAGTATGCCACTAGCCTATGAAGCATACATCTTTTCATTTTGAGTTTGTACTATATATACCATGCACTACATATAGGCATCTATTAATTGCAGATTTGTGACAGTAACCAGAGATACAATATTTTACTCCTTGAGCAATGTATTTTTAGACATCTATTAATTGTTACTTTGTAACAGTAGGATGGAGATAAACAGTGTATTTTTAGAAGTATGCCACCAGCCTGTGAAACAATGATCTTTTCATTTAAAGTATGTACTATATATACCCGACCATTGAGAGGAGCCATATCATACTAAAACACCAATCATTTGCAACACAACTAGAGGCAAGAGAATAGCATAAAACTTAGCTGCTACTACTACTTTGTCAGTCGCTAGCTACTATGGCGACATACAACCTTCTGGTGCTTTCGATGGTTCTCCTAGCATGCTCTACCATCCCCGCATGCATAAGTGGTAACTTACAACGGTGTACAAATTAAATCCATTTTCATTTCTGGATCGGAGCGGGTTGTTTTTGTTTTGCATGTTGTCATTTCACGGATTCGTAGCTTTCTTCACAATCCTTTCAAAAAGTAAAACAAGGTGATTTTCAGGTCGAAGCATAGATGCCATGGTCATCAGCGATGGCACGGCGGCTGCAAGCAGTTCCGGAGTCATTCTCGCGTACAAAGGTTGCAAGTACCAAAAGGATACGCACACGTACTGCTGCCGCGGGATCAAAGAGTGTTGGCCCTCAATGCAACAGTGCAAGAACAACTGCCCCTTCAAGGCCAACTACGAGGCCAAGAAGGAATCAAAAGATATCCGCCTATCTGAAACCGAGGTGGACATGACTACCTCTCCGGTTCAAAGCTAAATTCTTCCTGTATTAGATCAGAAGGTGTGCTGCTTAATTGATTGTAGTAGACCCATCATAGCAGCTAGAGAGTGATGCAGCACCGTACTAAAAATCTGTCCATGTGGGGACCCGCTCACTAGATTCTAGTTGTGCTTTACTTACATGGATCAGTAGTTCTACACATAACAAAATGGAATAAGATTTCATATGATGGATATTTATTATAAACCCATATATATCTTACAATCATGTGTCTTATATATTAAAAACTGCGATAGCCAAGATATGTCCACCGAAACGAAAAAGTATTGAAACCGGCGGAGCATGCTTGAGCCATGCCACAAACAGATTTGAGCAATGGGACTATAGTATTTAATCATCACCCTTGCACTTTTAGACTTGATCTTCTCTTGACAAATGACTATGTGAAGTAAGAGTGAGTATGAAAGGTACTCAACAAGCTCTAATAATACCCAATATAGGTATTTTATGTTCGATTTTGAGTAGTGTTCTAAGTCTATGGAGATTAGGGTACGGCCTTAGTGTTGACAGAGAGCACCAAATCAAGCTACTGTCTAGTTAGGGTTTAGGGATAAGATGAACGCACCTTGCATCATACCTTGATGTGCAGATGTTCAAGACACCATGGATGCGATGGTGAGGCTTCACTTGGTGCAGAGTAGCGTCCCGGCGCCTCCTTCGTTTCCCACTCAAGAGCAGATCGCAGAAACTTAGTCTTAGTGATCTATGAGTTATTTTAAAACACTAATCTTATCATAAGGCATTTGTTACTTGCATAACTGCAAGTTGACTTTTATTTACATTCCAAAACTTGGATTGAACTAACTTTTGTCAAAATAACCCAGTTACTTAGTCTATGTCAAGGTGACTAATTGTTTGAGCAACTAAAAGACTTTTGACAGTAGAAGTCGTTGGAACTGTCTTTTGTTTGAACGTTCTATAATTGGTTCCAATACTAATTAATCTTGACTTTTCTGAGCAGACTATTTATTTGCATACATCGCCTAGTTGTAAGTACAACTCGAGTATGTCTCATGTACTTAATACCCCTTAACGTCAAAATCGGAGGACGGGAACTGAATAGTAAATCGACATCATTACTGGAGAGTAATATGCCATTTACAAGGTACGAAACTTATTGAAAGGCTAAATTATCCTCCTTATTTCTAATAACCCAAACATACTAATTAATTTATTGAACTTGAGATACTAATTGCCAGAAAGGCCTTATTTAGTTCATGATCAAAATGAACTATTTGAACGCGTATCTCTATGTTCCTCATGCTTAACGAAAAATGTCTCGATTGTGTTAGATAGATTTTCTTATATAAATCCCATTAATATACGTCATTATTACATCTGTACGATATAAAACTCAGTCATAATGTGTTACTTATATCTAATCAATTCTGAATGAATTGATAGTTGAGGTGTATGAAAACAAATTAATGCAATCAACATGTGGCCTTCCTCGAGATTGAACCACCATGTGGCCAACTCCCCATCTGCTCGGTCCCTAACCCCGACCCTCCACCCCTCCTATACTGCTAGTGGCCTTTGATGCCCGCTCACCACTGCAACACACCACCACCCACCATACCTCTCCACTAGGTGCATGTTAGTAATATTTGTGGACCAGTCGTACTAGAGTTTTAGATATAAAAAGATTGGAAAACACAAACATTAAGGCTAGAACTATTAAATACACCCTCCTTCCCAAATTACTTGCTACTCTCTAGTTCAAAAATAAACTAGAGAGTGACATGTAATTTGAGATGGAGGCACTACTACAAAACCAATTATTAGAGGTGCCCCCTTTTTCAAACACAGGCGGTCCGTAAAAAATTGTGGTTGTGATGTTGAATGAAACAATAACCGCCTCGTTTTTCAAAATATGATCATTCTTACATCATATTTTGTGTGACAAAATAAGCTTTCTGGAGCATTGGAGCATATAAACGAGCCCTTCTTTTGAAGATCTACATAGATTTTTTCATCAAGACATGCTCGTAATCAACCTGCTACTCATCTGGTGCTTGTAAATACTTCTAATATTTTGTATTTGCTTTTCTTACTACACGCATAACATATCATGAGATTATAACAATTCTGGACTTCTTCAATATGATGCAATACATGGATAATGAAAAGCTAAACAACAAGACAGTTGTCTTTGACCCTACAGTGATTGCAAAGTTGACTTTTGACTTTAAGGTGTAACGAAACTAAGAAGAGTACAAGCACCTAAAAAAATTTTGAAAAATAAATCGCAAAACAAAAGATGGATAAAAAGACAAGGGTTGCAGCTTACATAGGATATGCCATGTTTAACTTTGTCAGAGTTGGCACGGACCTCGTAAAGGCTCCGTACTACTTCGAGTAAGTTTGACACATGACATTGAAATAGCAATTATTGCTAATTGTTAACTTTACATGTGTGTTTATATTTGTGCACTTAGCACTACATGATGATCTTCATCAAGCTAACACAGGATTTGGCAACGGTCTTGGACTCAGCCGATTACTCACCAAATCATTACAAAGATTTCATTTCCATTTTGAAAATATACGGTTATTCGATACTTTTAATTTACACATATATAGAATGTGTTGACAAGTTTTATATGACATTTCTTGTATTACAACATTTGGCGGTTTTACACGGAAAAACTTGGTGGTCAGAGACCTCCTAATAAGGATGCATTGCACATATCAACATATTATCCTTTACCCAAGCAGTCCTCCTAGGAGCGTCTTATGCGGGTATTATGTATGCGAGCATCTTCGAGCCGCCTGCGAATGTACAGTGAATCATGAGGATGTAAGTTATCCTTAATGTCCATATTGTATTTTCTTACTTTGGAGTTTCATTTTCATTATAACTAGTGTATTTTAATAGTTATATTATTTTTTTAGAAGGGTATTGAACTCTAGTTTCCAGTAGTGCAAGTGGTTTGTCATGAAAGCCTATATACATATCTGTATAATTCATTTACCTTAAACACTCATAGAATTTCACAGCAGATACCTTCTCTAGAAATCCACCAAATTTTACCGGAACCTCAAGTTAGGTGTTCCTCACATCATTTAAAAAGTTCATAGCCATTTAACCTGTATAAAATTCCTAGATTAAAATTTTATCTCTGCTGTTCAATATTAACAGAAACATTATTTCTATATTTTGATTCCAACTTCAAAATTCAATTGCTCATAGTAGAACTGCTACAAAAATACCAAATAAATTCTTGTATACTCACATTGATCTATACATTGAGGTAGTTTAAACTAACACATTATAAACCTTGTTCTGTCTTTCATTGCAGAACACGAAGAATGTGAACCAAGAATGGCCGATTTTTAGAAGTAATCCTAATGGAGGTGTCAGGACCCGCCTTCTGTGGGTCCACTTGTGCATCCTGTACCAATCACTGGATCAGTAGTTGGTATGCACAACAGAATAGATCGAGGTCCATACAACGATTATTTATTTATAAACAATATAAGTCTTACAAACATGATCTAGATTACATTGGGTGTGGTCAGAGATGACCACCAAAATAAAAGAAATCTTCAAAACAGCGGAGCAGAACGGCGCCATGCCCAACAGGCAGACTTGGGAAGTAGGACTAGACCTAGTCGTCATCCTCACACGCTTCAGCTTCTTTCTCTTCTGATAAAACCACATAAAAAAAAGCAAGAGTGAGTACATAAGGTACTCCGCAAGCCCTAATACTACTCAAGGGGAGGTGTTTAATGCATTGAGGCTTGTAGCAAGGAGAGACCATACGGCTTAGTTTTTGCTGAAAAGCATTTTATGCAAGGTTCTCTTTGAAAAGAGTTTTGTAATAAGAGGGAGAGGTAGTTGAATCAGTATTATTATAGTTGGCAGGCCCTGGGGCAGTTTCAGACCATCCCGCCAGTTCTCTCACTTTTATATGAGTCTTCAGACCCAAGGCCCTAACGACTCTGGCACACATGCCAACTCTTTCCCAAAACACGGCGGCCTCGGCCACCCACACACACACACTTCAAGGAGATGTACTAATACTAATCAATAGGAGCCCAAAGCATAGTGTGCCAAGACAGTGACAATAGCTATTCGGATAGATTAAGACTCTGCAGAGTTTGTACACTTTACCCACAGGCTACGTACTCCGGATCAGAGAGTAACGCAACGCCCATCCCATCTTCCCCGAGTAACCCCACATTCACACCTTGGCCAGACGCAGTGGCTATTCGGGCATTAACTACCCAGCAAGACACCAGATGACCCTCGGTCTCCGTGCCATTTCCTGGTCCACCATGCCCCCCATGGCTCTATAGGTTTTCTCATGTGGCAGTTAACAAAAAGGTAGGGCGAGTCCTGCCCATACAGGTTCTGTGGTTGTACGAAATCACTATGTTGAGGTCAAATGAACCGGTCCATATATTGGTGAGGCGGCTCATCCGTCCTTGGCTAGAGGACTAGTTCGAAACACCCAACATCGAACTAAACGGAAGTACTCAGCACAAGGCTAGTCCGGAAAACATGGTCATCAGACTATTACTGAAGCACTCAGTGCAGATCGGTGGTTTACACCGAATACATAGCCGCAATTGGTATACCTCTTAGGGAGCCCGCAGCATCCCATCCCCAAACCCGCCTCGACCACCCATCCCCTTCACACACACAGTTCATTAATATCGCACCCATACCCTAACTCACACCACCAAACACCTTTTAACACATTTCACAATCATGTATACAGTGTGTAGTGGTTCGCTATGTGAACATCGCAGGAGTTCCTAAGCATAGTACTAATAAGGAGGTGCTCACATCGTTGCTATAGCGCAGTGATGAAGCTGTTAGGTTGTCAAGGGGTTGTGTTATCAAGGTCAAGGAGGGGATTGTGATAGTCACTGCCATTGTTGTAACTGATACAGTGTCTTGTTTCAAGCCATTGATAGCGAGTAACTATCGTATTACTGTTTATCATTGGCTAGTGGCTAACACCGCTACTCAGTCACCAACATAGCTCATACTACCACATAAATTGGTTCATAGCATAACAACATTTTAAAATAGACATACAGTCATGCAATGAAAACAGGCCATAGGTGTGATTGCAAAACATAGGTAAAATATGATCAAGGAGTTAGAGCTTGCCTTTACGATAATTTATCAAAGTCTTTGTCCAGTTCTTCGTGGTCCGAATCTTGAATATCTCCTTCGCGAACTCTCCGATTACTAGGTACGGAGTTATGCGAATAAAATATGAAACATTGATAAAGATCCGATAAATCCAAATAGAAATCCAATAAACACGAACAATCATTCAATAACGCGTTTAAGATTCTTATAAGGTTTATCGGAGGATACATCATTTTACTAGTGGCTTATTTGGAAACGTAACTATTTCGTTGGTTATCTAAATGGTCATTGGAAGACTATAATGGTTTCATCGTTCTTCTTAGTTTAATTGCTTAATTCTCAGTTTTACTGCACTATAGGTTACTTGGAATATCTTATGTTGACATAACTTCCAAGCTTGGGGTTTAACAAGGTTTTCTTCAAGCTTCTAATCATTTACATGGTTTATGACAATTAATGTGAACTCACTAGTTTATACTATAAATTACTTATATTGTGGTGAATGAGTCATCCATACCCTTTTTTATAATTATTCTATGTTCATCCTAGTATGCTCGGTGAGGTGCTATCAATGCATATCTCAAATATTTTAGGTACTAAGCATAGGTTCTAATATTTTTGGGTTAAATGAATGTCTTTACCAAGACCTGGTGTGTGGCTCATTAATTCATTCAATTTCTTAATCTGTTATCTTGTTAATATGTTCCCAAAAGCCATGGATATGTTTATGTACCCCTCTAGTACAGGACCGTTGAGACTTTCTAGAATCATTAGTGAGGATATCATTTTATTCAATTCCTGTATGTGAATTTCTATTATATAATAGCTCTCCAATTGCTTTTCCATATTGACTCTAGTTGGTTCAATATCTCATGTTTTATCTTAATCTGTTACTATTATAAAGTCCTATTTATATCTTCTTTAGAATATTTAGAAGGTCATTTGTGGAGAGATCATTCAATTGGCAGCTTCTATGTATATTTTAATAATTATGATTATTCACTTGATTTTATTATGGGAGTGATAATCAATTTCCTATCCCATATTCATATTAGATAAATACTACCTAAGTTGTATTTTAGAGGAGAAGTAATATTCCTATATATTTGCAGCTAATTGTTGGTTTTGGAGACTAAACAGGCATTTTCCCATCCCCAATTAATTTAATGATTTATAACAAAATAAAATCAGTTTTATACTTCTTATAATTTATTTGAGATAAATATCTCTAATCCATGTTATAATACTCTCTAAATATTTCTAGAGAGTTCCTAGAAAATTATTTGTGAAGGTTTATCATTCTAGAGCCCATACATAATTCCTTTTTAATTTCCTAACGGATTAATTCATTTTAGGTAAGCTAATAATATCTATCACTATATAATTTATTCTATCAGTCACTCCTATTATGTTCTAAAAGCAATTAAGTATTTTTAGGGATTTTCCCAGAATTTTCTTATATTAAGAAATGTAGTTTTATATTCTTCTGTGTATACAGTGTGGGTGGACCTAGCATTTTTACGTCGAGTTTAGGCTGGCAGTGGGTCACGGCGGTCAGTGTGGGTGCGCCTAGCACTTTCAGCTTCTAACACTAAGGACCCAGAGGACAGTGGCCTATGGGCCTCGGTTCTTGTGGACCGAGTCTACTCAAAAGCGAGCTGGGGGATTATGCTGAGGTGGCCGGAGGCGGTGAGCTGTTGTCTGTGTGGCGGCCTTCTGTGCACCACGTGCGCGCCATGTAGGCGACACGCTTGGCAACAACAGGGGAGGAAGCGGGAGCCAACCGGAGAGGCTCGCCGGCGGCAAGATTGTGCGTGCATGCTGTAATCCGACGGATAGGTTGCCGAGGCCATGTTCCAGCACGCGGATCGTGTTTTGGGGCCATCAGACTTGCAAAGGTGGCGCCAATGGCGGCAAACAACAGCGCGTGGCAGTGCAAGGTTGCGTCGGGCTTCGCGGAGGCGGTTAATGCGTGACAAACCGAAGAAATTGTTGCGCAATCATGTATCTAGAGTTGAGAGGAGCGTGGGGGGTGCTTTGGGCTGGACCGAGGCGGAATCGACAGCGGCTGGTGATGGCGCAAGGCGGCTGGAAGCGGCGGGGCTTCGACGATCTACTCGTGTGGACAAGAGCTCGCCAGACCAAGGTGTCCGGGGTGTGTTCCTGGGTACATTGAATGTGGCAGCGTGCTCGGCCGAGCCGGGGAATGCTCCTCGGCCGCCGGTGGCGTGCGCTAGTGGCATGAGATGGCGGCGCTTGGGAAGACTACCCGTGTAGTGGCTTACTCTTCATTCTAAGGGAATTTACACGTTCTACGGATCACATCGAAGATGTTTAGCAATACGAGCATACCAGAAAGGTCGCCTAGGAGAACGGCGGCAGTGCACTACCACGGTGGACGGCGGCACGGCTAGGGTTGATTCCACATCCGTGCTAGGGAGCACTAAACTACGAAGGAAGACATGTTCTAGCTTGCATTATAGATGGAGAAGATAACAGAGAAAGTAATTGGAAGATGGACGCTCACTGGTGATGGAACGGGGACGGCAGCCGGAGTTGGGGAAGAAAACAGGGGCCGGCGATGTTCGGCCGAATTGGAGGCAAGGAAGCATTGTTGAAGGCTGTTCGACCGTCAGGTAGAAAGAGGGAGGTGTGTAGAAGGTTTATCGCGCCAGAGTGGAGGGTAGGGGGGCCATTTTATGGGCGCCAGAGGCAGTTTCAGTGGCGGTTCACGAGGGTAGCTGGCAGGGCAATGGCTCCGTGGTGCACGCGCCACGCTTGCTAGCTGGCGACATGACTAAGGTGGCTGGGTTTTCGGGGAGGGAACAGGCGGTCGGACACGGCGGCCACGGGCGAAGCGACGGGCGACGTCGCGTCGCGGAATTCCCGGGCGCGGGCGGCTATGCCAGAGGTTGAAGAAGGTCGGTACGACTCTAGGGCCGGGCCGCAGGAGAATAGTGGGTTGGGCCGCGTGTGCAGGGTAAAAAGAAAAGAAAAAGGAGGAGGGAAAAGGGAGGTGGGCCGGCTAGCTGGGCCGTCTGGTGGAGGAATAAGTGGGCTGCACCTACTGCGTTTTTTTCCTTTTTCATTTCCCTTTTCTATTTTCAGTTTTGATATGAGTTTGAACTTCAATTCAAGTTCAGTTTCTGTGAGTATTTTATTTGGAATGTTTAGCAAGGTGATTTGATTATGTGTATTTTAATTGTAGTCCATCCTGAGAATTCTTTTGGATCCTGAACTTTTGTGTATTTTAAATCGTTCTTAATTGATTCACTCCTTTGGGTTTGCTTGGCATTTGAATTCTAATTCAAATTTGAAATTTGAATTCCATTTTTGGTTTAAATTACTATAATGTTTAATCAGTCGTTTTGCTCTCCTTTATTTATTTGATGGCTTGTATTAGACTTTGGTACACATATTTTTATTCACATACGTATATTATTCTTGTTTTATTTTATAGTTGGTCATTATGAATAGATTACTTAGTTTAAATTGTTTATGGGGTATTCGTTATTATTTTGATCTAGGTTTGATCGGAGGTCTTAATGGAACATTCATATTTATTTGTTTATTCTCATTAATGGTGAGCTCACATGTTCATAAATATTTGTATATGCCAACTTCGTTTATACTTTCACATGTGTTGTTATTTATTTCAGATTAATTTTATAGTCTTTGCTTCATATTTAATTATATATGTGGATTTGTATTTCTGTGTGTATGTGTTTGTATTCGTGCGAAGATGCATCTCTATTTTTCTTTGCAATTAAGGTCTGTTCGAGATTTATAAAAAAAATTAATTCGGAGTGATTTTCATTATTTGTTAAAATTCGGGTCGTGACAGATCTACCCCACTTAAATAGAATCTCGTCCTCGAGATTCAAAGGCTGTCTTAAGTAGGAACGGGTTTACTTTCTAAAGTTATCTCTACTGACTTGGGATGGTTGTTTCCTTGGTCTTGACATCACTGTACTGCAGTTCTCTTGTTTACCATGCCACATGGTGGAGTATTTGTACAGCTAGTTCTTGATGTCCAGCATTAGATTGTTAGTCCATTGCATCAAGGAGTACCTGCCCTCTAGGGTCTAATATGTGTCTTATGTGTTGTGGCACATCTTGATGAGCGTTTGTCTAACACCATTGTCTTGTACTCACGGTATTAGGTGGTGGCTCCTATTGTCTTAATTGGTTTGACTGGTCATGGAGGCAACATGCCTTAGCTCCAAAAATTCATTTGTACCCCACACTGGTGTCTCCCTAGGGTGCATACATTCACTACCATGGTGGTGGATTCTTACGGTGGTTGTTTGTTTATAGTTACCGTTGACTACCTCTGGTTACAATTTCTGTCCCTTAGGGTCCTTACTATGGGCGGAGCTCTAGAATGATGTTCTTTCATCACTGACCATACTAGTGGTACTCGATATTCTGTATCGTACAAGGTCTTGGAAGGTGACATCTTTAGACTTTGTGGGGTCCACTACCATGACTTTGGCTTTTAAGGCTTGTTCAAGAAAGGTTTGCTGCTAGCTCCTCTCATGCTATCTTGCCCATACGACTCAAGAAGCAGACTGGTGTTTTGGTCAGTACGAAGGGCGTCACTGTGAAAACTCGTATTTTCCACATTGGGTCATGAGCACCATCATGATGTGAGCATATATGATCTTGAATTGGTATTAACTTGATCCCAAATCGCAGGTGTACCTAACTCTCCTAACGGGTTAAGCAAAAGTCACCGACTCAAGGTGACAGGTATTTCTGCTACTTCATCTGATGTTCGGTAGACGATGCATGTCTTGAGCTTGTTTTCTTCCTGATTGACCACGACACTAGGGTTCCCTAAGGTGATTAACTTAGTAAATCCCTTGTGTTTGATCAGTCAATCTATGTCCATCTAATAGGATCTTTTTGCACTCGGTGTTGCTTTGGGTGTTGACGTGGTCGGAAACTTCACGCCTATGTATGGTTTTTATTCATTGTAATCCTTCAAGATCTATACCAGAGCATGTATACATTTTCGACACTCGTTCCATGGGCTTAGCTTCCAAACTACGTGTCATGATTTCCATGGGAGCTCTTGCGGCTGACCTCTTATCGTTGTCTCAACATGATTCACTATAGTAAACTTACGGTTGACAGCGGGTGTATATCCTTGCCGATGTGACAATCAATCCACGAGGGTATGATCCACACCTTTGTCTTATGGGCTTTTAGGTCTGTTAAAATTCTACCCCACTTAAATAGAATTTTAACTACTGTATCTTTTTTTATTCGTACAGATTTACCATTATTATTATTGTTACTGATATATTTATATTTTATTATATGTAGTTTTTTGTTTTGATTTATTAATGTATTTAATTAATTATTTATTTATTTATTTTGAGGGTTAACTAGAGTACTTGGATCGAGACTGTGTTCTTACATGAGCAGTGTGCTCATGGGGAGCTCGAACAAGGATAGGCTTCTCAATGGGTATTTCGTTGATATGGTAGGAAGAGAGAGGAGTGGAAGATTTTGTTTTGGTCATTATTATAATCCTCACGTATATATGTTCGTTTGCATATATATTAAGTTTTATATCGTGTATTCTTATTGGTGCATTATATTTGATATACATATATGCATACGTGTGTAGGTATATAAATACACGTAACCTATATGTATTTATTTTATTAAACACCCAACTTATCTTCTTTCATTCTATTATTGATCTGTGTTTGTATTAGGGCACACAATTGCACTCAATCAAAGAACCAAATGAAAACCAGCGAATCACACCCAAGCATAACTAGATTACAAACTTATATATTATACTATTAATCTTTCTATCCGTAACTTATTCTAGGTCACTAGAGGGTAAGCCATTCTACTCATGGGCACTACGGTCATTCTAGGATTCTATCGATGTGACTTAGGAATGTAGGGTTGCATGTGCTTGCTCTTCCACTGATCGTGATGCTGTTCTTGACATGTGATGATGTCATCTTCTAGTAGACTTAGTAAAGTAATTGCTTTCTTTATCTTCATGCACCCTCTTGAGTTGATTAGAAGGTTGTTTGGCTGCTCAAATCTTCAAATGGTCTCGTGCAGATGCTGCACGGTTCAAACCTCGCATAGCGTATTGGTGTCCATCTTACTCTTGAATGATCAAAGTGTATTGAGGGGGTTGGTAAAATCATTGATAGGATAGAAATGAGTTTTCAACATAGAAAGAGGTAAGTGCGGAAGGAACATAGAGGAGAGAGAGAATCTTTCAGAAATAGTTTATACTTTTCAAAATACGTGTTCAGGGTATAGGATGACTCTAAGGTTTCGTCCTACGACCAAGTATGGCTCTGATACCACTCTGTCAGTACCCGCATTTCGTGGGTCCACTTATGCATCCCGTACCAATCCGTGGATCAGTTGGTACGCACAAAAGAATAGATCGAGATCCATACAATGATTACTTATTTATAAACAGTATAAGTATTACAAACATGATCTAGATTACGTTGGGTGTGGTCGGAGATGACCACCAAAATGGAAGAAATCTTCAAAACAGCAGAGCAGAACGGCGACATGCCTAATAGACAGACTTGGGAAGTAGGACTAGACCTAGTCGTCATCCTCACACGCTTCAGCTTCTTTGTCTTCTGATAAAACCACATATAAAGAAAGAGTGAGTACATAAGGTACTCCACAAGCCCTAACACTAATCAAGGGGAGGTGTTTAATGCATTGAGGCTTGTAGCAAAGAGAGGCCATACGACTTAGTTTTTGCCGAAAAGCATTTTATGCAACGTTCTCTTTGAAAAGAGTTTTGTAATAAGAGGGAGAGGTAGTTGAATCAGTATTATTATAATTGGCGGGCCCTCGGGGAGTTTCAGACCATCCTGCCAGTTCCCTCACTTTTATATGAGTCTTCGGACCCAAGGCCCTGACGACTCTGGCACACATGCCAACTCTTTCCCGAAACACGGCGGCCTCGGCCACCCACACAGACACTTCAAGGAGATGTGCTAATACTAATCAATAGGAGCCCAAAGCATAGTGTGCCAAGACTGTGACAACATCTATCCGAATAGATTAAGACTCTGCAGAGTTTGTACACTTTACTCACAGGCTACGTACTCTGGATCAGAGAGTAACGCAACGCCCATCCCATCTTCCCCGAGTAACCCCACATTCACACCTCGGACCGACGCAGGGGCTATTCGGGCGTTAACTACCCAGCCATACACCGGACAACCCTCGGTCTCCGCGCCATTTCCTGGTCCACGGTGCCCCCCATGGCTCTACAGGTTTTCTCATGTGGCAGTTACCAGAAAGGTAGGGTGAGTCCTGCCCATAGAGGTTTTGTGATTGTACAAAATCACTATGTTAAGGTCAAATGAACCTGTCCTCATATTGGTGAGGCGGCTCCATCCGTCCTTGGCTAGAGGACTAGTTCGGAACACCCAACATCGAACTAAATTGAAGTACTCAGCACAAGGCTAGTACGGAAAACATGGTCATCGGACTATTACTGAAGCCCTCACCGCCGGTCAGTTGATTACACTAAATACACAGCCGCAGCTGGTATACCTCTTAGGGAGCCCGCAGCATCCCATCCCCATACCCACCTCGACCACCCATCCCCTTCACACACAAAGTTCATTAATATCCCACCCATACCCTAACTCACACCACCAAACACCTTTTAACACATTTCACAATCATGTATACAGCGTGTAGTGGTTCGCTATGTGAACATCGTAGGGGTTCCTAAGCATAGTACTAACAAGGAGGTGCTCACATCGCTGCTATAGCGCAGTGATGAAGCTGTTAGGTTGTCAAGGGGTTGTGTTATCAAGGTCAAGGAGGGGATTGTGATAGTCACTTCCATTGTTGTAAATGATACAGTGTCTTGTTTCAAGCCATTGATAGCGAGTAACTACCGTGTTACTGTTTATCGTTGGCTAGTGGCTAACACCGCTACTCAGTCACCAACATAGCTCATGCTACCACATCAAGTGGTTTATAGCATAACAACATTTTAAATAGACGTACAGTCATGCAATGAAAACAGGCCATAGGTGCGATTGCAAAACATAGGTAAAATATGATCAAGGAGTTAGAGCTTGCCTTTACGATAGTTTATCAAAGTCTTTGTCCAGTTCTTTGTGGTCTAAATCTTGAATATCTCCTTCGCGAACTCTCTGATTACTAGGTACAGAGTTATGCGAATAAAATATGAAACATCGATAAAGATCCGAGAAATCCAAATATAAATCCAATAAATACGAACAATCATCAATAACACGTTTAAGATTCTTAAGGTTTATCGGAGGATACATCATTTTACTAGTGGTTTATTTGGAAACGTAACTATTTCGTTGGTTATCTAAATGGTCATTGGAAGACTATAATGGTTTCATCCTTCTTCTTAGTTTAATTGCTTAATTCTCAGTTTTACTGCACTATAGGTTGCTAGGAATATCTTTGTATAATTATGTTGACATAACTTCCAAGCTTGGGGTTTAACAAGGTTTTATTCAAGCTTCTAATCATTTACATGGTTTATGACAATTAATGTGAACTCACTAGTTTATACTATAAAATAGTTATATTGTGGTGAATGAGTCATCCATACCCTTTTTTATAATTATTCTATGTTCATCTTAGTACGCTCGGTGAGGTGCTATCAACGCATATCTCAAATATTTTAGGTACTAAGCATAGGTTCTAATATTTTTGGGTTAAATGAATGTCTTTACCAAGACCTGGTGTGTGGCTCATTAATTCATTTAATTTCTTAATCTGTTATCTTGTTAATATGTCCCCAAAAGCCATGGACATGTTTATGTACCCCTCTAGTACAGGACCGTTGAGACTTTCTAGAATTATTAGTGAGGATATCATTTTATTCAATTCCTGTACGTGAATTTCTATTATATAATAGCTCTCCAACTGCTTTTCTATATTGACTCTAGTTGGTTCAATATCTCATGTTTTATCTTAATCTGTTACTATTATAAAGTCCTAGTTATATTTTCTTTAGAATATTTAGAAGGTCATTTGTGGAGAGATAATTCAATTGGCAGCTTCTATGTGTATTTTAATAATTATGATTATTCACTTGATTTTATTATGGGAGTGATAATCAATTTCCTATCCCATATTCATATTATATAAATACTACCTAAGTTGTATTTTAGAGGAGAAGCAATATTCCTATATATTTGCAGCTAATTGTTGGTTTTGGAGACTAAACAGGCATTTTCCCAATCCCCAATTAATTTAATGATTTATAATGAAATAAAAATTGTTGTATACTTCTTATAATTTATTTGAGATAAATATCTCTAATCCATGTTATAATACTCTATAAATATTTCTAGAGAATTCCTAGAAAATTATTTGTGAAGGTTTATCATTCTAGAGCCCATACATAATTCCTTTTTAATTTCCTAACGGATTAATTCATTTTAGGTAAGCTAATAATATCTATCACTATATATACAATTAATTTATTCTATCAGTCACTCCTATTATGTTCTAAAAGCAATTAAGTATTTTTAGGGATTTTCCCATAATTTTCTTATCTTAAGACATGTAGTTTTATATTCTTCTGTGTATACAGTATGGGTGGACCTAGCATTTTAACGCCGAGTTTAGGCTGACAGTGGGTCACGGCGGTCAGTGTGGGTGCGCCTAGCACTTTTAGCTTCTAACACTCAGGACCCAGAGGACAGTGGCCTAGGGACCTTCAGTTCTTGTGGACCGAGTTTACTCAAAAGTGAGCTGGGGGATTAGGCTGAGGTGGCCGGAGGCGGTGAGCTGGCGTCTACGTGGCGGCCGCCTGTGCGCCACGTGCGCGCCACATAGGCGACACGCTTGGCAACAACAAGGGAGGAAGCGGGAGCAACCGGAGAGGCTCGCCAGCGGCAAGACTACGCGTGTTTGCTGTAATCCGGCGATAGGTTGCCGAGGCCATGTTCCAGCGCGCGCATCGTGTTTTGGGGCCATCGGACTTGCAAAGGTGGTGCCAACGGCGGCAGACGACAGCGCGCGGCGGTGCAAGATTGCAGCGAGCTTCGTGGAGGCGTTAATTGCATGATAAACCGAAGAAACTGTTGCGCAGTCATGTAGCTAGAGTTGAGAGGAGCGTGGGGGTGCTTTGGGCTAGACCGAGGCAGAACCGACAGCGGCCAGCGACGGCGCACGGCGGCTGGAGGTGGCTGCGCTTCAACGATCTACTCGTGTGGACAAGAGCTCGGCAGACCAAGGTGTTCGGGGTGTGTTCCTGGGTACATTGAATGTGGCAGCGTGCTCGGTCGAGCTGGGGAATGCTCCTCAGCCGCCGGTGGCGTGCGCTAGCGGCATGGGATGGCGGTGCTCGGGAATACTACCCGTGTAGTGGCTTACTCTTAATTCTAAGGGCATATATACGTTCTACAGATCACGTCAAAGATGTTTAGCAATACGAGCATGCCGGAAAGGTTGCCTAGGAGAACGGCAGCAGTGCACTACCACGGTGGATGGCGGCGCGGCTAGGGTTGATCCCACATCAATGCTAGGGACCACTAAACCATGAAGGAAGACGTGTTCTAGCTTGCATGATAGATGGAGAAGATAACAGAGAATGTAATTGGAAGATGGACGCTCATCGGTGATGGAACGGGGACGGCAGCCGGAGTTGGGGAAGAAAACAGGGGCCGGCAATGTTCGTCTGAATTGGAGGCAAGTAAGCATCGTTGAAGGGTGTTCGACCGTCAGGTAGAAAGAGGGAATTGTGTAGAAGGTTTATCGCGCCAGAGTGGAGGGGAGGGGGGCCATTTTATGGGCACTAGAGGCGGTTCCAGTGGCGGTTGGCGAGGGTAGCTGGCAGGGCAATGGCTCCGTGGCCCACGCGCCACGCTTGCTAGCTGGTGACGTGACTAAGGTGGTCAGGTTTTCGGGGAGGGGACAGGCGGTTGGACACGGCGGCCACGGGCGAAGCGACGGGCGACATCACGTCACGGAATTCCCGGGCGCGGGCGACTGTGCCAGAGGTTGAAGAAGGTCGGTACGACTCTGGGACCGGGCCGCAGGAGAATAGTGGGTTGGGCCGCGCGTGCCGGGTAAAAAGAAAAGGAAAAGGAGGATGGAAAAGGGAGGTGGGCCGGCTAGCTGGGCCGTCTGGTGGAGGAATAAGTGGGCTGCACCTACTGCGTTTTTTCCTTTTTCATTTCCCTTTTCTATTTTCAGTTTGGATATGAGTCTGAACTTCAATTCAAGTTCAGTTTCTGTGAGTATTTTATTTGGAATGTTTAGCAAGGTGATTTGATTATGTGTATTTTAATTGTAGTCCATCCTGGAAATTCTTTTGGATCCTGATCTTTTGCGGATTTTAAATCGTTCTCAATTGATTCACTACTTTGGGTTTTCTTGGCATTTGAACTCTAATTCAAATTTGAAATTTGAATTCCATTTTTAGTTTAAATTACTACAATGTTTAATCAGTCATTTTGCTCTCCTTTATTTATTTGATGGCTTGTATTGGACTTTGGTACACATATTTTTATTCACATACGCATATTATTCTTGTTTTATTTTATAGTTGGTCATTATAAATAGATTACTTAGTTTAAATTGTTTAGGGGGTATTCATTATTATTTTGATCTAGGTTTGATCGGAGGTCTTAATGGAACATTCATATTTATTTGTTTATTCTCATTAATGGTGAGCTCACATGTTCGTAAATATTTGTATATGCCAACTTTGTTTATACTTTCACATGTGTTGTTATTTTTTTCAGATTAATTTTGTAGTCTTTGCTTCATATTTAATTATATATATATTTGTATTTCTGTGTGTATGTGTTTGTATTCTTGTGAACATGCATCTCTATTTTTATTTGCAATTAAGGTCTATTCGAGATTTATAAAAAAATTAATTCGGAGTGATTTTCACTATTTATTAAAATCGGGTCATGACAGGAGGAGCCGACAATATTGCGAGTGAACTGTGTCACTTCATGCATCGCAAAATTTTCCACCGAAGAGAGTTGTTCTTCGATCACGAAGGTGTAATAGCTGATGTGCCAAAATATTGCGTGTATGAAAATAGAAACAGTTTTAGTGAAACTTGTAAAGTATGAGATGACTTTTGGTGTACCAGCGTTTTGTTATAAACTATGAGATGACTTGTATGTCAATTGAATGTGTAACTTGTACATATGTATATTGTTTTAGTGAAATTGACTTCTCTGAGATGACTTCTGTGATTATATTGTTTTAGTGTAAACTATGAGATTACTTCTGTGATTATATTGATTCAGTGAAATTGATTTGGAAATTAGAAATAATAGCAGATAGTACTGCATAGAGTATACTTTATCATAGGCGATTCTTTACCTAAGGCTAGACCTGCCTGTGAACTTATATTATCACGGACGGCTAGTCATAGGTAAAGAACCACCTGTGATAACTCCATTATCACAGGCGGTTACTATTACGGTACAAACTAGCTGTGATAAAGAGTCTTCACACGAAGCTAGTCATAGGTAAAGAACCGCTTGTGATAACTCCATTATCATAGGCGGTTACTATTATGGTACAAACCGCCTGAGATAAAGTGTCTTAGCAGGCAGCTAGTCATAGGTAAAGAACCGCCTGTGATAAATCTATTTCACAAGCGGTTTTAGTTTCCGCCTGTGAAATTGCCGATTATCAAAGGCTCTTCGTTTCAGGTGGTTTTAAAAACCGTGTGTGATAACACATTTGTAACCGCCTGAAATGAGGCTTATTGTAGCAGTGAGGGAGTAGCAATCTTTGCGTACCAGCTGACATAGCCCAGAAACATCATTGTTATCTCACAAGGAAAAATAAAAACTTGCCCTTGTCCCTATTGTCACTGACTGTAACACCCATAATTTCTTGTATAAAAATTTGATCAAACCCTTGTGCATTGTAGCCTGCATTTTTGTGTGAATTTTGAAGTTTAAACGAGTAGTAAACGTTTAAGTTTAAATTGAATTCAAATCAAAGGAAAAGAAGTGAAATAGAAAAAGAAAAAGGGATAAAACCCCCCTGTTGGGCCAAATCCCCCCCTGGCCCAACTCCCTTCCCCTCTCCCGCAGCCCAACCCTTCCCCACTCCCTCACTCTCTCTCTCTGCACCGTGGACCCTGCCTGTCGGCACCTCCCCCTTCCCTCCCTTCTTCTCCCGCGCGCAACCGTCACCCCGCGCAACCGCCGAGCACCCCGCGCCCACGTTCCCCCCCCCCCCCCCCCCCCCCCCGAAGCCACTTCTCCCCGGCGGTTTTCGCGCGCACACCCAAACCGCACACCCCCTACGCGCTTAAGAGGAGCCGGCGCCCCCATTTTCCCCCTCCCCCGAGCTCTCTCGAACCCTAGCACCTTGCCGACGGTGAGTTGTCGCCGTTCCCCGCGTTCCCGACGTCTCCACCCTCTCCTCTCCACCATTGTTGGTCTAACACGTTCACTGCATCGCCAGGGACACGTCGGACGTTTTGGCTTGGGTAGAACGCCACTGCGCCGCCGGATCATCGAACTCCGACGAGCACCGCCACCATTCCTCATCGCCGACCATCCTCCGACCGATTTCGTGCCCCGACACTCCCCTAGGTGAGTTCCCCTACTCCCCCTCTCTCGTTCCATGCACGTAGCGCGTAGGATCGACGTAGGAATCGCCGATTTGGCTAACTCCGGCGAGATCGCCGCCATCGGTCGTCGAGTGCCGCCACGCGCTGCTCTGGCGCCGGTTAGAGCCGATGTGGCTCAACCAGGGCCGTCCATTCCCGGCCAATGGTTGAGATTAGATCCCCGAAACGGTTCGGTTAATAAAATCTCGTGCGTCCATTTAAGATCCAACGGCTCACGTTTGAATCGCCGTTCCCGCCTTCGGTTATTCACCCAGGCCCCTGGAAACTTGCGAGCTACCCCCTGCACTTCTCTGGAATTCAAGTCTAGCCCCTGGAAATTGCAGACTAGCCCCTGGACCCCTAAAAATTGGATTTAATCATTTAAATAAGCAATCTAACCCCTGTAAATTTGTAGAATCATGTATTTAACCCCTGTGCAGTTTAGAAAACTATTTAATTAGTCCCTGGACTTTTATTTATTTGCTGAATATGGTTTTTAGGTGTATTGGAGGTGTAGAAAATAGATAAAAATGGTAATTAAGTGTAGAAATGTTAGGAAAAATTGGTATAAATTATTTTATACTGTGAATAAATTGTAGAGTTCAGTTGAAATATATTTTGTCCACGGAATATTTATTATAAATGTTTAAAAATACATTTTGGCCATAGAAAATTCAATAAAAATGGTTTTAGGCTATAATTAAATCCCAAAACGTAGGATAAATATAAAAATGCATACTTTGGCCATGTTATGTAATAAATGCTTCGTAGGGACGCATTAGTATAGGATTTTATGCTTATGTGTGTGTTGTGATGCATTGTTTTGCATGCCCTTTACTTATTTAGCTCTATTTTATTCTTTCCATGCTTGGGTATATATTTAGAGTCGTACTACGACCCTAATCTTAACCTCCAAGACCAGGACTTCGCCAACACTCAAGTATTCAACGAAGGAAAGTGCCCTTGACCATTTTGTTCCAATTCTAGGAATTTAGATAGATGCATGCTAATTAAATTGATGTCCTATTTCATGTTTACATGCCCTGTTCCATATAATTCCTTGTTACCTAAAATGGGTTGGGAAGTAGTAGGTCATATTTATGCTTAGCCATGCTTAAATATTGGGATTGGGATTTCATACAATTGTGCTATGTTAAACTTTATGGTTACTTGAACTTGTGGTGAATGCACAATTGTAGTGGATAGGAATCTGGTGGTTGGTTAGTATTGGTATGGTGCAGTTTGCACGAGACCCGGGATTGGGGTTTGTTACCACCGGATTCTAAGGACCGGTTTATGGAGGAAGCCACTAAGCTTTATAGTACCACCACGAGACTGAGATGGGGCAGCTTGGTCAATTAATTAGGTTTCTCCCGATGAAATGCTACTGGTTGGATGGTGCGGGGAATGATGCGGGTGATCTGCTCTGAGATCCGCAAGGCTCAAGAGGGGGCTCTGGGGCGGAGGGTTACTCCGAGAATCCCCACTGGTGGAAACCTTAGAGGGCTAGCACTAGTCGGGAGTACCTTTGTAAAGACCATGTAGTGATCACCTGGCCTCACACCAAAGGAAGTGTGAAATGTGGTTATCTACCACAGGCAATCGGGGAGGTTCACTTAGTCCACCTGGCAACAGGGGATGAAATCACTGCTTGTGGGGAAAGGGTACACTCTCTGCAGAGATTTGGTAAAACTGTCATGACAGCCGTGCTCACGGACAAGAGCGGCTTGGGGCCAGTTCATAATTAGTCTATGGTTGGGAAATGGTGGTTAATTATGATTCAAGTACATTCATTATCATTACTTATGTGCTGATTACTTCTTGAATTATGATAATGGTAATTGAAAGCTAAGGTTAGGTTTTAAGCATAGTGCTAAGCCATAATTGGCATTCCCTTTGCTTTAGCCAATCATGTCATCTCTTCCCGCACTTGCTGAGTACTCTATGTACTCAAGCGTTTAATTTTCCATTAGAATATGAAGAAGAAGAAGCGGCACCAGAGGACTACTTCGTCAATCTGGAGGACTTGGTCTAGGCTGGCGACCTTACGCGCAATTGCTGCCTGTGGAGATGGAGCTACTCTTACCTATTAGTCTTCTGCTGTAGTTTGAACTATGTTAACCTTGTTGTTGATGTAAATAGTTGTGGTGTATTTGTATACCTTCGAGTCGTACTGTAAGACTATTTATGTACTTGAACATGGCAATGTATGATATTTCGCTTTTGTCGACGCATGTACAATTCAACTGATCCTGGCGTACATGTGATAAGCGTCTGTTCATCTTTATGATGACCAGGCGTGAAAAAGTGGTATCAGAGCCGTGTTGCCCGTAGGACGCAAGCCTAGTTAGAAATGGCCGAAAATTAAGGACTATACTATTTTCTTATAAAATAGTATTTCCAAAACTTTGTGCTTCCCATCTCAAACCTTGTGCTTCTTATCTTGCAGTACTTATTGATTTATTCTAACTTAATTTATTGATTATTAATCTCACTCTCTTCTTTTCAAATGTTTGTAGATGGCGCGAACCAAGCAGACGACTCGTAAGTCGACTGGGGGTCGTGTTCCTCGCCACGCCCTAGCCAGTCGCTCCGCACCTCACACCCCCAGGAGGGAGACGACGCTGTTCTCCACTGGGAGTGCTGCTTCGAGGATGCGTGTCCGTCTTCGCTCTCTTCTTCGTGCTGCGGGGTACCGTGAGTACCGTGTTCGCCTAGTCTACCACACCACTAGGGTCTTTGCACCCTATACTGGTGGACTGGAGTGGACTTCTCAGCTGGCCGTCTCCTATGACTCGGAGCTGCTGCACTCACACTTCTCTCCGGCCTGGAGGAGCTCCCAGCGTGCGGCTGAGGAGGACGCCACGTGGGAGGCGACTACCTACTGGAGTCACGCCCACAGGTTCCTCCTTGGGTGCACGGAGCACGCGTACACCCCTCAGCGCCCTAGTGGCACGACCGCCTACACTGGACGTGACGTCGAGGGGCCTTTGACCCACCCTCAGTGCGAGAGGCTGGTGGACGACGTGGTGGAGTTGTCTTCGCGACTCCAGCATTGTCAGCAGGAGCTACAGGACAGCAGGGACCTGGTTGACTGCTACAACGACTTCGCCGACGCTACGCGAGGATCATTGCAGCTGATCCTAACTCTCCTCAGTACGCTTCGGATGTTGAGCCTTGGGACCCGAACTCTCCAGATCACCGTATGAACTCCCCCCCAGGAATCAAGAGAGGACTCGGAAGAAGAAGACCCGGAGATGGAGGTTGAGGAGGACTCCGATGAGTAGGAGTGGACTTGTTTCCCTGCTGGACGACTCAGGACAGTTATCCTTAGTGTGTAGGAGCGTGTAGCTACGCCCTCTTTGGTCTTGAGTTGTGTTATTTATGATGTCATGCTAGTAGTTTGCTTTATGTTGTGTGTGTGTGTGGTTGTGTGCGACATGAGTTGTGGAATGCTTCGGCATCCTGTCCACATCCATGTCATCTGTTTATAGGCTTGTTAGTGTGTCGTGCAAGTTGTGGAATGCATTAGCATCTTGTCCACATCCGCACTAGTTGGTTAATGAATTTGCTTGCTTTATATATATATATATATATATATATATATATATATATATATATATATATATATGTGTGTGTGTGTGTCTCCCTTGATGCGTGTAGTTGGGACCGTTTGCCATAGCGTACCCTTCTATATCTTATCTATTGTTCTAAAATTTCAATTATTCCCTACACAGATGTTCGAAAGAGGTAGAGGTAGAGGTCGTGGAAGGGGTGTTGTGCCCCAATATGAAGGACTTGGAGGTGTGCCGGGATGGAATGGTAGGGGTGCCCGAGGGGCCCCAGCCACGCAGCAAATGCAGCAGATGATGGCCATCCAAACCCAGCTGCTTAACAACCTTACACAGATTGTCACCAACCTGCAGCAAGCCCCACCCCCACCACCACCAAATTACAACCTTCCGCCACCACCACCTTTTCCACCTAGGTCCTTTCTAAGGGACTTCCTGAACACTCATCCACCCACTTTTGCCACAGTCACCGAACCCATGGATGCCGATGATTGGCTCCGAACCGTTGAAAGCAAGTTGAGGCTCATCTACTGTGAAGGAAGAGAGAAAGTACTATTAGCCTCCCATCAACTCCAAGGACCGGCAGCCGACTGGTGGACTGCCTTTACTGAAGCCCACCGGGATCCGGAAAGCATTACTTGGGAAGAGTTCGGGACCAATTTCCGGAATCACTTTGTGCCTGAGGGAGAAATACAAGCAAGACATGAAGAGTTCCTGATGTTAAAGCAGGGCTGTATGACTGTGAGAGCCTACCTGAATGCATTCACCCAGTTATCCCGCTATGCACCGACGGACGTGGATACTGATTCCAAGAAACAATTCCGCTTCAAGAATGGATTGGACAAGGAGTTAAAGTTCGCCATGTCTTCCAGCGATTACAGTGACTTTCAGAAGCTGGTTGACAAAGCTTTTGAAGTGGAGAGGACTAAAAAGGAATTGGATGATGAGGAAAGAAAAAGGAAGTTGACTATAGAACATGCCTCTAGCAGAAATGTACGCCCCCGTCTTAACCCTCCGCCTGCTAACCAGATGACTCGTCCTATGAACTACTCGGGACAGAGATTTCCGAACACCAACTACAGGCCACCCACTCCCTACAACCAGCAAATGCGCCAGCAGCAGCAGCAGCCACCACGCCAGCCAATGCAACCCCCACGTCAGCAGATGCAGCCACCCCGCCCTTCAGCTCCAGCTAACCGTCCAAATGGCCAACCCCCAAGAAACCAATCAGGAGGCAACAAGGGCCCAAATAATGCTGCGGGAGTACAATGTTACAAGTGCGGAGAATGGGGACACTACGCCAGCAGTTGTCCAAAGAAGCAACAACACCCATCTGGTCGTGTCAACCATGTGACTCTGGAGCAAGCACAGGAAGCGCCTGATGTGGTGATCGGTATGTTTTCTATTAAGTCCCACCCTGCCACCATATTGTTTGATTTGGGTGCTACACATTCATTTATATCCAAGGATTTCATAAAGAAGCATGACATGGTAGTTACATTCTTGAATGGGCCATTATTGATAAACTCTCCTGGAGGAGAGATGGTGGCAAGGCATCTATGCTGAAAAGTGAGTATAAACATAAGGGGGGTAGTCTTTTGGGCCAACCTAATAGTGTTGGACTCACAAGGATTAGACATCATTCTGGGAATGGATTGGTTTACGAAGAATCAAGGAGTAATTCATTGTGCAACTAGAATTGTCTGCTTAACACACCCGGATGGCACTACAGTGGAGTTCAAGCTAGATCAGACACAAGAGGCAGTAGTACAACTCAACCATCTTGAGAGTACCGAAGATATCAGGGTTGTGAAGGAATTTCCGGATGTATTCCCAGATGACTTACCAGGTATGCCCCCTGATCGAGAGATTGAATTTGTCATTGAGTTAGTACCTGGAACGGCCCCCAATATATAAGAGGCCATATAGAATGGATGCTAAACAATTAACTGAACTAAAGGATCATATTGAGGAGTTATTGGCAAAAGGATATATTCGTCCTAGCTCATCACCTTGGGGAGCACCAGTTATATTTGTACCTAAGAAGGATGGAACTCAAAGGTTGTGTGTGGACTACCGTGCCTTAAATGAGGTAACAATCAAGAATAAATATCCACTACCAAGGATTGAAGATTTGTTTGATCAGTTGAGAGGAGCATGTGTGTTTTCCAAGATTGATCTTCGTTCGGACTACCACCAACTGAAGATTAGACCGTCAGATATTCCCAAGATGACATTTGTCTCTCGATATGGATTATATGAGTATACAGTTATGTCGTTTGGATTGACCAATGCTCCGGCATATTTTATGTATCTAATGAACAAGGTATTCATGGAGTACTTGGACAAGTTTGTAGTGGTATTCATCGATGACATACTTATCTACTCCAAGACTGAAGAAGAGCATGAGGAGCACCTCAGGATGGCTCTGCAGAAGCTTCACCAACATCAACTGTATGCCAAACTTAGTAAGTGTGAGTTCTGGCTAAAAGAGGTATCATTTTTGGGACATGTCATATCGGAAGGAGGTATAGCAGTGGATCCAAGCAAAGTGGCAGATGTTCTTAAATGGGAAACACCTGAGAGTGTACATGATATACGAAGATTCTTAGGTATCGCTGGTTACTATCGTCGATTCATAGTGGGATTTTCAAAGATCTCTCGACCGTTAACCAAGCTGCTTGAGAAAAGAGTTTCCTTCAAGTGGACCCCCGAATGTGAAGTAAGCTTTGCCGAATTGAAGAAGAGGTTAACCAGTGCACCAGTATTAGTGATGCCTGATATGCAGAAGGAGTTTGTGGTCTATTGTGATGCATCTGGTCATGGTTTAGGATGTGTTTTGATGCAAGGAGGACACATGTTGCAGCTTATGCTTCAAGACAGCTTCGGAAACATGAGAGGAATTACCCAATACATGACTTAGAATTGGCAACCGTTGTCCATGCATTGAAGATTTGGAGACACTACTTAATGGGAAAAGAACTGAGATATACACAGATCACAAGAGCTTGAAGTACATATTCACACAACCAGATCTTAATCTCAGACAACGTCGTTGGTTGGAATTAATAAATGATTTTGATGTGGGAATCAACTACCATCCAGGAAAGGCTAATGTGGTCGCTGATGCTCTAAGCAGGAAGGGACAATGTAATAACTTGTCAGTACAAGCTCTTCAACCCCAGTTATGTGAAGAGTTTGCAAGGTTAAACTTATGTCTAGTGTCTAGCACTGAAGCAGTTGCTATGGAAGTGGACTCAACCCTTGAACGTGATATACGAGAAGGACAAAAGAATGATGAGAAGGTCAAGGAGATCAAGCAGTTGATGAAGAAAGGGAAAGCTCTGAACTTTAGAGAGGATGAACAAGGAACCTTATGGCTTGGAAAGAGGATTTGTGTTCCAGATATCAAGGAGATTAAAGAGTTGATACTAAGGGAAGCCCATAACTCATCATACTCCATTCATCCCGGAAGCACAAAGATGTATCAAGACCTTAAGGATCGATATTGGTGGCATGGAATGAAACGGGATGTAGCAGAATATGTGGCCATATGTGATACATGTCAATTGATTAAGGCGGAACATCAAAGATTAGCAGGGTTGCTGCAACCAATCAAAGTGCTAGAATGGAAATGGGAAGAAATTAGTATGGATTTCATTGTGGGACTACCAAGAACACAGTTTGGATATGATTCTATATGGGTCATAGTGGATCGTTTAACTAAAGTTGCTCACTTTATTCCTGTGAAAGAGACCTACAATGGTCCCAAGCTGGCGGAACTGTACATCTCCAGGATTGTATGCTTACATGGAGTTCCTAATAAGATCATTTCAGACAGAGGCACTCAATTCACCTCAAGATTCTGGCAGAAGTTGCATGAATCAATGGATACCCGTCTAAATTTTAGTTCGGCGTATCATCCTCATACTGATGGTCAGACAGAACGCACCAACCAGATATTAGAAGACATGTTGAGAGCGTGTGCTTTAAAGAATAGCAAAAGTTGGGACAAGAATCTGCCATATGCCGAATTCTCTTACAACAACAGTTATCAAGCCAGTTTGAAGATGTCTCCTTTTGAAGCATTGTATGGGCGAAAATGTAGGACATCGTTGTTTTGGAATCAAACTGGGGAAAGTCAAGTCTTTGGGCCTGACGTGTTACAAGAGGCTGAAAGACAAGTACAAGAAATTCGGAAGAATCTAAAGGCAGCTCAAACAAGACAGAAGAGTTATGCAGATACTCGAAGACGTGATCTCACATTTGAAGTTGGTGACTACGTGTACTTGAAGGTGTCACCTATGAGAGGATTGAGAAGATTTAAAGTAAGAGGCAAGTTGTCACCCCGCTACATTGGTCCGTTCAAGATACTCGAAAAACGAGGTGAAGTGGCTTATCAGCTTGAGCTTCCGCCACACTTGTCAGATGTGCATAATGTATTCCATGTTTTGCAACTTAAGAAGTGTCTGAGAGTGCTTGAGGAACAGTTACCTATGGAAGCCGTGGATGTACAGGAAGATTTGTCTTATGTGGAGCAGCCTATCAAGATACTTGAGACACTAGAAAAGGTCACAAGAAACAAAGTCATTCGCATGTGTAAAGTACAATGGAAGCATCATTCGGAGGCAGAAGCAACATGGGAAAGAGAAGAAGATCTCAAGGCGGATTTCCCTCATCTATTCTCTTAGGACGTCCGAATCTCGAGGGCGAGATTCCTTTTAAGGGGGGTAGAGTTGTAACACCCATAATTTCTTGTATAAAAATTTGATCAAACCCTTGTGCATTGTAGCCTGCATTTTTGTGTGAATTTTGAAGTTTAAACGAGTAGTAAACGTTTAAGTTTGAATTGAATTCAAATCAAAGGAAAAGAAGTGAAATAGAAAAAGAAAAAGGGATAAAAACCCCCCCTGTTGGGCCAAATCCCCCCCCTGGCCCAACTCCCTTCCCCTCTCCCGTGGCCCAACCCTTCCCCACTCCCTCACTCTCTCTCTCTGCGCCGTGGACCCTGCCTGTCGGTGCCTCCCCCTTCCCTCCCTTCTTCTTCCGCGCGCAACCGTCACCCCGCGCAACCACCGAGCACCCCGCGCCCACGTTCCCCCCCCCCCCCCCCCCGAATCCACTTCTCCCCGGCGGTTTTCGCGCGCGCACCCAAACCGCACACCCCCTACGCGCTTAAGAGGAGCCGGCGCCCCCATTTTCCCCCTCCCCAAAGCTCTCTCCAACCCTAGCACCTTGCCGACGGTGAGTTGGCGCCGTTCCCCGCGTTCCCGACGTCTCCACCCTCTCCTCTCCACCATTGTTGGTCTAACACGTTCACTGCATCGCCAGGGACACGTCGGACGTGTTGGCTTGGGTAGAATGCCACTGCGCCGTCGGATCATCGAACTCCGACGAGCACCGCCGCCATTCCTCATCGCCGACCATCCTCCGACCGATTTCGTGCCCCGACACTCCCCTAGGTGAGTTCCCCTACTCCCCCTCTCTCGTTCCATGCACGTAGCGCGTAGGATCGACGTAGGAATCGCCGATTTGGCTAACTCCGGCGAGATCGCCGCCGTCGGTCGTCGGGCGCCGTCGCGCGCTGCTCTGGCGCCGGTTAGAGCCGACGTGGCTCAACCAGGGGTGTCCATTCCCGGCCAACGGTTGAGATTAGATCCCCGTAACAGTTCGGTTAATAAAATCTCGTGCGTCCATTTAAGATCCAACGGCCCATGTTTGAATCGCCGTTCCTGCCTTCGGTTATTCACCCAGGCCCCTGGAAACTTGCGAGGTACCCCCTGCACTTCTCTAGAATTCAAGTCTAGCCCCTGGAAATTGCAGACTAGCCCCTGGACCCCTAAAAATTGGATTTAATCATTTAAATAAGCAATCTAACCCCTGTAAATTTGTAGAATCATGTATTTAACCCCTGTGCAGTTCAGAAAACTATTTAATTAGTCTCTGGACTTTTATTTATTTGCTGAATATGGTTTTTAGGTGTATTGGAGGTGTAGAAAATAGATAAAAAATGGTAATTAAGTGTAGAAATGTTAGGAAAAATTGGTATAAATTATTCTATGCTGTGAATAAATTGTAGAGTTCAGTTGAAATATATTTTGTCCATGGAATATTTATTATAAATGTTTAAAAATACATTTTGACCATAGAAAATTCAATAAAAATGGTTTTAGGCTATAATTAAATCCCAAAACGTAGGATAAATATAAAAATGCATACTTTGGCCATGTTATGTAATAAATGCTTTGTAGGGACGCATTAGTATAGGATTTTATGCTTATGTGTGTGTTGTGATGCATTGTTTTGCGTGCCCTTTACTTATTTAGCTTTATTTTATTCTTGCCATGCTTGGGTATATATTTAGAGTCGTACTACGACCCTAATCTTAACCTCCAAGACCAGGACTTCGCCAACACTCAAGTCCTCAACGAAGGCAAGTGCCCTTGACCATTTTGTTCCAATTCTAGGGATTTAGATAGATGCATGCTAATTAAATTGATGTCCTATTTCATGTTTACATGCCCTGTTCCATATAATTCCTTGTTACCTGAAATGGGTTGGGAAGTAGATAGGTCATATTTATGCTTAGCCATGCTTAAATATTGGGATTGGGATTTCATACAATTGTGCTATGTTAAACTTTATGGTTACTTGAACTTGTGGTGAATGCACAATTGTAGTTGATAGGAATCTGGTGGTTGGTTAGTATTGGTATGGTGCAGTTTGCACGAGACCCGGGATTGGGGTTTGTTACCACCGGATTCTAAGGACCGGTTTATGGAGGAAGCCACTAAGCTTTATAGTATCACCACGAGACTGAGATGGGGCAGCTTGGTCAATTAATTAGGTTTCTCCCGATGAAATGCTAGTGGTTGGATGGTGTGGGGAATGATGCGGGTGATCTGCTCTGAGATCCGCAAGGCTCAAGAGGGGGCTCTGGGGCGGAGGGTTACTCCGAGAATCCCCAGTGGTGGAAACCTTAGAGGGCTAGCACTAGTCGGGAGTACCTTTGTAAAGACCATGTAGTGATCTCCTGGCCTCATACCAAAGGAAGTGTGAAATGTGGTTAGCTAACACGGGCAATCGGGGAGGTTCACTTAGTCCACCTGGCAACAGGGGATGAAATCACTGCTTGTGGGGAAAGGGTACACTCTCTGCAGAGATTTGGTAAAACTATCATGACAGTCGTGCTCACGGACAAGAGCGGCTTGGGGCCAGTTCATAATTAGTCTATGGTTGGGAAATGGTGGTTAATTATGATTCAAGTACATTCATTATCATTACTTATGTGCTGATTACTTCTTGAATTATGATAATGGTAATTGAAAGCTAAGGTTAGGTTTTAAGTATAGTGCTAAGCCATAATTGGCCTTCCCTTTGCTTTAGCCAATCATGTCATCTCTTCCCGCACTTGTTGAGTACTCTATGTACTCAAGCGTTTAATTTTCCATTAGAATATGAAGAAGAAGAAGCGGCACCAGAGGACTACTTCGTCAATCCGGAGGACTTGGTCTAGGCTGGCGACCTTACGCGCAACTGCTGCCTGTGGAGATGGAGCTACTCTTACCTATTAGTCTTCTGCTGTAGTTTGAACTATGTTAACCTTGTTGTTGATGTAAATAGTTGTGGTGTATTTGTAGACCTTCGGGTCGTACTGTAAGACTATTTATGTACTTGAACATGGCAATGTATGATATTTCGCTTTTGTCGACGCATGTACGATTCAACTGATCCTGGCGTACATGTGATAAGCATCTGTTCATCTTTATGATGACCGGGCGTGACACTGACACATGGGAAATATTGATAAAATTTCCTCAAAAATAGATGAAAAAACTAAAAAGTCATTAGAATGAAATATATTATAACCATATTAACAAAGCAGGTATTTCTTGGTAGCAAATTTTATTACATGGTGTACGTTGTGATAGACCACATTAAAGAGCAGCCATTTGAGTTATACCCCCACTCCGCAATGTTTAAAGGCAAAGCAACCTGCTAAGGGAAGCATGAAACTGTTCTCATCAGTTAATTAGTAGCACGAAATAATTGTCAGACTAAAGAGATGCATGCCTAAAACTAGGATATTGATCAAGGAGTTATTTGTTGTTCTCATCAATTACTCTTTCTTCAAAAGTACAACTAAACAATATACAAGAGGGAGATCAGAGTATGCCATACAATGCATGTAGGCTGCTATTAATTGTAGATTCTTGACAGTAAATGGAATATGCAGTATATTTTTAGCAGTATGCTAAGAGCCTGTGAAGCATAATTAATCTTTCGGTTTTGAGTTTGTACTATATATAACAAAGCATTGAGAAGAGCAAGATCATACTTTCCAAACACCAATCATTTAAAACACAACTAGAGGAGAGAATAGCACAAAACTTTGCTACTATTTCTTTGTTAGTCACTCCTATGGCAAAGTACAACCTTTTGGTGCTTTTCATGGTTCTTCTAGCCTGCTCTGCCATCCCAGCACGCATAAGCGGTAACTAATTATTTAGTGTGTTGTTTTTTGATTTTGCATGTCGTTGTTTCTTCAATCCATAGTTTATTCATCGATTCGTAGTTTTTTCACAATTCTTCCAAAGGTTACAGAAAAGAGATTTATCAGGTCGAAGCATATACGCCATGGTCAGGAGTGAAGGTGTGAGTGTTGAAGGAGTGATCCTTAACTCATACGTTAAGCTGCTGAAACGTTGCTATTAATTGTAGATTCGTGACAGTACTAAAGGAAATATGCAGTATATTTTTAGCAGTATGTCAGAAGCCTGTCGGAAGAAGCATTAATCTTTTCGTTTTGAGTTTGTACTATATATATCATAGTATTTAGAGGAGCTAAGGCCATACTTTCGAATACGAATCATTTGCAACATAACTAGAGGTGAGAATAGCATAAAGCTTAGCTAGTTATTTGGTAGTCACTCCTATGGCAAAGTACAACCCGTTGGTGCTTTTCATGCATGGTTCTTTTGGCATGCTCTAACATCCTTGCACGTATAAACCGTAACTAATTACTCTCTCCGTTTTAAAATATTTGCCACTCAATAATTCATTTTTGAACTAAAAAGTGACAAATATTTTGGAACGGAAAGAGTACTTAGCATGTTGTTTTTTCTTTATTTTGCATGTTGTCGCTCGATTGGTTTGTTGCTTCTACGTAATTCTTCCAAAGATTAAAGCACAGATACTTTTTAGGTCGAAGCATGGACGCCGTGGTCGGGAGCAAAGGTGCAAGTGGTGTAGGAGTCATCCTCAACTCATACGGTGGCTGTAGCCACAACGAAAAAGCACACGGCGCAGATGCCATCTTCTGCTGCGAAAAGGACCACTTGTGCTGGCCGTCGCTGCCGGAGTGCATGGACAACTGCCCCTGCAAGATAAACTGCGGGAAATCAAAAGGTGTTAGTGGATCATCCGAGCGGTCGAAGCATAAGCCACCTGTTCCGCCTCTGTGTCCTGAATGTCCTCCTCAACCTCTTCATTGATTGCAGTTGACCCGACATGGATAGAGAGATGTACTAATAGCAGTGTATTAACATTAATTCTCTCTTGGATGATGAAGAAATAAAGTTAAAGATAGGTGCAACCTTGGCTATGCATGATGAATATGAAATGGAAAAGTTCTATGTTCTCCCCGAAAATACTTTTCTGTGTTAATTTCCTTGAATTTTATCTGCATCATATTTTTAGCAATCTGAACATAAACAAGAAAGAAAAGCACAATCATTGGGTACCACATACCACTCCACTCTATCTCAAAAAGAAAAAGAAAACTTGTACTCATTCGATCCTCAAAAGTTTGTTATATTTTAATTTATTTTTGAATTAAAAAATAACATACTTTTGTAGACGGAAGGAGTACTTGCCCCTAATACCGCCAACACATGGGCGTGACAGATGCACACAAATAAAGAACAAAACATCGCTCGTCCCACTTGTCATAGGTTCAGTTCGTTCCATTTTCCAGTTTGAAATTTTCCTCGCCTTTGCCAAAATGCTCCATGTTCTAGAAATATTGATAAAATTTCCTCAAATTTGGAATAAAAAACTACGAAGTATTAGAATGAAATATAGTATGACCATATCAAATAAGCAGGTATTTTTTGACATCAACTAATATTAGACGATATATGTTGTGATAGACCACAATAAAGAGTAGCCATATATATGAGTTGATACCCCACTTTTCAGTGTTTAGCAGCAAGGATATCATGAGATCCAGCATCCTGCTAAGGGAAGCATGGAAACTGTTCTCATCAGTTATTTACTAGCATCAAATAATTATAATGGGCCACATTTGTCGAAGAGGTTAAACAACACTTCCCCCGGTACTACTAAATGTAGCTCACGGAGGTTCTTGTATTGGTTTGGGCGTGCAGAGATCTGGAACAAGATGATGACACGTGAAATTTATGTGGTTCGGGTTGTCTCAGCGTAATACCCTACTCCACGGGGTGTGTGTTTTGTATTGCGTGTTTCAGTATAGCTTGTGTGCATCTGAGCTTGGATCAGATGTCTGAGTATCATGTGGTGCAGTCCTTTTATAGTCTAAGGAATGGCCGCTACAAAATTTGCCTGATCCGATATGTGGCCCTGGCGTATTTAATCACCTAATACACAGTCTATCAGTATTAAGCGTGATTAATAGGGTGATAACATGCTTAATGGATGCTTTACCCCTATTAACGGTCCATTGATCGTGTGTCATTAATATAGCATTAATGACACTAATCAGGTCTTGTAACTGTCGCTTTAACTGTCCCTTGAATGTCCGTGCTATTGGAGATCCGTCAATGTCTCTGTTAGTGTCGTAGGTCCGGAGGCTCCACACGTGGCAGCTCTAGAACTTCCCCTTGTGGGGAGATAGCTCCGGAACCGATGTACACATGGCGGCACCGGAGCTCCCCTCTGCTAGGGGTTTGGTCCGGAATAAATATCCATGTGTCAATCGCTGAAGCTTCCTTATTTCGGGAGTTTAGCTCCGGTCTTACATTGCACATTGCAATCCCGGAGCTACCCATATGAGGGAGGCGGGTCCAGTGCCGTGTGACATGTGGGGCCTAAGGAAGCCTTCAATTCTGACAGGTGGAACTCTCTTGCACTTCTTGCGGTACCATGGGATACCTGGTATGCAGGGTACTGACAGTGGCCCCCAGGCCCACCTCTGGGAGAAACCCTTTGGGTTATTATTCTACCGGAGTTGGGGCCATCCTCAATTCCCACACTGTAAATTCAAAGGTCTTCTGATATGCCATTGGGGTGATGGTTCGGGGTTAAACCATCGCTGCGTGGCTTGCTTTGAATGCGGCAAATGAGATCTTTGAGTGCAGATCTCACTCAATTGAAGGTCATCGGTTCCCAATACGAAAACCGTATTGGTTCCGAGCGCCTTGTCAGGTTGCTGCCTTTGGGTTTCCCGCCGTCCATGATGACAATGGTTCGCTGGGGTAATAACCTCGATCTCTTCATCGGGGTGGCCCCAGGCCCACTTTTCATCGATGGGGTAGATTTTTGAAATGTGACCCTGCTCTCGTTGTGGTTTCCATCCAAGCGTTGCGGAGGCTTACTTAAGAAGGAAACTATGCACAGTTTGAGGACTCTTTACGCTTTCGATCAAACTTGTGCTCAGAGCCTCCCAAACTCCGTCTAGCTTTCCCTTCCTTTGCTCCACTTTGCCGCGATGGAGTTAGGTCTTCCCAAGAGCCGCCTCAAGAGCAAGGATGATCTGATGAAGGTTCAGATCTATATGAGATGGTCCAGCAACTCCTTCAACCACTTGATCAATGTCGGCAAACTCCCATTCAAGAAGGAGCACAATGGCGACATGGTGTACTTCTCAGCGTACGCCATAGTGGGATTAATCCCACCTTTTTCAAGCTTCCTCTTGATGCTGTTGGACTTCTACGACCTCCAATTGTTTCATCTCAGCCCCCATTCTCTTCTGCTGGTGGCAACCTTCGTCCACTTCTATGAGATGTGGGTGGGTGTTCCCCACTGCATCGAGCTGTTCTGGACCTTCTTCACGGTCCATACCAGCGGCAAGGGGACTGAGCTTCTTGGCTTCTACTATTTTGTGAAGCGCAAGAACTGCCCCTTTAAGTATTTAAAGTAATTCCCCTCCGGCAAGTGGGATGACCGGAAGAAGGATTGGGTAATCATTGCAGTGGAGGAGCAGAACAGGTTGGAGCTGCCCCAAGGACTCCCCATCGTTGACACCGATGCCTAGAGTATAGTTCTGAAGCTGTCGGATGCATTTAAACCTGTCCTGACCAGGATTCGAGAATGTGTGGAGGGTGGAGTGACCCCCCAGATGGTCTTCAGAAATTTCTTGGTGAACAGGTGGCATCCGCTGAGGAAAAGGGAGAAGCTCACCTGGGCTTTCAACAGCGTGATAAATGACGACTGGATTGAGACCGGTCTGAAATCCAACTTGGATGACAAAGCTTTGAAGCTCCATCTCAAGAAATTTCAGCGCGGGCTTGTCGATGACGACACCTAAGCTCCGTCGGCTGCTTTCCTGCCCTTAAACATGATTCCAGAGATCAGTAGGGAGCTCCAGAGGAAGATGACGGCGCTAGACGACCTTGGTGAGGTAGAAAAATGCCGAAGCTCTAGGGTTGTAATCCCTGGAGCTTCTGAGGAGGTGGTCATCCCTGCTTCGAGCCAGAGGGTTGAAGACATTGGCAAGAGCAAGGGCAAGGAGCCAGTCGAATCTTCCAGCTGGAAAAGGAAACTAAATCATGCTGATGGGAGATCCGTTAGGCCCGCTCCATCTACAACAGCACCTTATAGAGGCTACACCTCCTCCGGGGAAAGCGTCTTATAGAGGTGCCAGCTCCGGATAGTTGACTTCAGTCCCGGTGCCAGTGAGGGGCTCTAGGTCCGGAGGTTCATCTAGGAAGATCTCGGCTGAGGCAACGCGAACGGCATCGGCAGTTTCCGAGCAACATTCTGGAGCTCCTCCCACGCCAACCACGGCAAGCTCCGGCTCAGAGCCTCCGGCGAAGAGGTTCCGCGCAGATTGGAGCGGTAGCTTTCCAAGGTAAGCTTTGCTTTTCCACCTTGATTTGCCACTCTTGTTTTTATCATGTTTTAAATCTTCAGATTTTTTACTGCAGGGCATCATAGTCGGGGTCTAAAGCTCCGACCTCCATTGCACCGACCGAAACAGTGCAGACCAAAACTCCTGCTTCAAGCCCGGTGCCTCCTCCAGTGGCGGCTGAGGTCACGGCAGCTCCGGCGCTAGCTGTCGTGGATTTAGATTTAGAGTCATCGCTAGAGACTCCCGTGGTAGCGCTGGACCACGAGGAAGAAATTGAAGATGCACCATCGGCAACAGCGTTGGAGGCTGAAGCTCCAGTGCGGGAGTTAGAGATGCCAGAAGCTCCGACGTTTGAGCCAGAGATTATCGGGGCTCTAGTTCTTGCACCAAAAGTTGTTACGAGGACGATGGTGCCAGAAGCTCCGGTCCTTGAACCGGAAGTTGTTGAAGCTTTGGCCATTGAGACGGAGATGATAGAAGCTCCGTTCGCCGAGCCGGAGGTAGTTGAAGCTCCGGCCCTTGGATCAGAAGTTGTTGAAGCTCCGGTAGTTGAGCCGAAAGTAGCTGATATACTGGCACCTGAGCCGGTGATGGAAATTGCTTTGGGTGAAACCCCAACGACCACCCCAGAAGTAACTGCTCCAGAGGTGCCCACGCCCAAGGCAGAGAGCCATGAAGAGGCGAAGGCAAGCTCTTCATCTACGGAGCCAACGATTGAAGTTCCTGCAGCAGGAACTTCGGCATTGGCCCCAGATGTAGGAGTTCCCTAACGAGTTCTTCCTCTGCTGCAGCCGAAGAACTTCCAGAGGGTGGCCCTAGTGCCGCAGGAGCTGACGGTACCTCACTTGTAGAGTGGGACCCTATTTTTGTTATGTAGAATCCCCTGGAATCGGCAGAGATGACCCCAGCAGGTCCGGAGCCTATCCCCTTGGTGTTGTCTATAGACAATGCCTGCTCAAGCCTCCGACTAGTTTAGCTCGCCTTCGATCATGAGATCAAAGTCCTTGAAGAGGAGCGCCACAACTTGAGGCGTTAGCGCAACAGGCTCCATTTTGAGACCAGGCTTGCTCAGACGAGGCTTGCTGATCAGAAGGAGTGGGTCAAGAGAGAAACGGCCCGGATGGAATACTAGGGCAAGCTGCTGGAAGAAAAGGAAGCCGCAATCAGGGCGCTCGATGCCAATTCTCAGGAGATCCTCGAGCAAGCTAAGTAAAGGCATGATGCTGCTAATGAGCGTCACGAAAGCCTCAATGAATTAGATGAGGTTGTTGTGAAGCATCGAGAGGACCTTGATGCGAGAGAAGATAAGCTCCTGGAACGACAGGAGGATGTTTCGAAGAGAGAGGAGGAGCTCACCCAGAAATTGACTCTGGCTGAGCAAAATTTTGCGGAGCGCACTAAGAAGTTGGATCTGTGGAGTGCGGAAGAAAATGAGAAGTACTGGAAGCTAGGGCAGGAGCTCTCAAAAAGAGAGACTGATATTGCCGCCAGAGAAGGGAAAGTGAGGGGCAGGGAAAAGGACCTGGCCGAACGGCGGAACCGTATCCACCTCCGGGAGACAGAGCTAACCAACCGTGAAAAGCAAGTTGCTGATAATATGCAGCAACACACCAAAGCAGTTGAGCGCCTCGCTCGGGAGAGTTCAGAGCTAGCGGCCGCCCGGAGGTCACTGGAGGAACTGCGAAGCTCGAGGGTGACCGAATCCTTGATGTTGTGGGATTTCCTGGGACGTGCAGACAGGGCCCTTGTGCCTCTTGGTTTCAGTCCAGTACGCCCGGAGCACCCAGCGCAGGAGCTAGACCAGACGCTGGTGGCGCTTGGCTCCGCCGGTAGTAAAATCGACGCAATTGTGAAAGTGCATCTAGGTTCCCCGTGGGTTTTGGATGATTGATGATGAAAATTAAGTCGCTAATGAGCTCAAGTGATCTTAGCACAGGTGTGGACTCGATCGGAGACGCAAACCCTCAAAAAGGAAAAGGAAGGAAACGGAGTCAACTCGAAGCGTGGAAACTAGGGTTTCTAGCGTGTTGAGTTAGACTAGCCGCAGTAATAGGAGGGTGTGTGTGTAAAGTGCATTGAGATCAAGTTTGGGAGCTCAAAGTGGTTTAGAGGTCAAACCTATGAAAGAGATGAGTGAATGAGTGGTCTGGCCGTAGGGCCGGACTAGTCCGTGCAGGTGGCCGGACTAGTCCGTTCCTGGCCGGCCAAGTCCGTTTCTGGCCGGACCAGAAGGGTCTGACTGAGATCGGACTAGTCCGTTAATGGCCGGACTAGTCCGGGTAGCAGTGAGTGGGTTTTGGGGACTAAGTCTCAAAACCACGGACTTGTCCGTTTTAGACCGGACCAAGAGGTCCTGAGTGAGAACGGACTAGTCCGCCCGTGGGGCCGGACTAGTCCGGGTTGGCTAGGAAAAGGTGCTTCTGTGGCTAAGTCTGGGAGGACCGGACTAGTCCGCCCTAGGGGCCGGACTAGTCCGTGGTCCTCAGACTAGTCCGTTTTCACACGGAGAAAAAGGCTCTGTGTGAGATCGGACTAGTCCGGTGTTGACCGGACTAGTCCGTTCTGGAAGTGACCGTTTGAATTTGAAGTTTGGCGGGTAGCGTGACGATAGTGTGTCATCTGTCGGGACCTGACAAAGAGGTCAGTGGTCCCCTAGGCCGGACTAGTCCGGGCCAGTGGCCGGACTAGTCCGCCCTTTTGCTGAAGTCAGCAGATTGGGCTTGGGACCCCTATAAAAAGGGGACCCCCGGCCTCATTTTGAATACCCTTGGAAAAACTAAAACCCTAGCGCCGCCACAGCCAACTTGGAGCACTCCTAAGCCTCCTTCTTGCCTACTTTCCCTCTAAAACTAATTCTTGAGTGGATTAGGGTTTAGTAAGGTGGAGAAGAGGAAGAACATCGCGCTTGTGCTCCCGGTTTGATCTCTTGCACTCGTTGAGTCTTTGTGGGCTGTGTATTGAGTTTGTTTTATTGTGTTGATCATCTTTGTGGTGTGGGAGCCTCAGTTTGTGAGAAGCCCCAACGAACTTTGTAATCACCATTGTGATTAGTGGAGAACCAAGTTAGGCCCGTGCGGTAAACTTGGTGAGGGAAGGGTTGTTGGACCCGGTCCTTTCGTGGACTCCCCAACGGGGACGTAGATTCCTTGTGTGGAATCGAACCTCGGGATAAAATCCTTGCCCCCTTGTGTTCTTCGCATTCATTCTATTGATTACTTTGTTCTAGGGTTGGTAGTCTCGTTTCATACTCCGCATTGCTACAAACTTGTGGAAACCTGACTTGCTCTTGTGTAGGTTGTTGCTCAACTTGACTTAAACATATACTCACTTGTAGCAAAGAGAAAATTCCCTAAAACTTGCTAGAAACATCTTTTTAGGGTTATTCACGCAAGCTGACCGGACTAGTCCGCCCCCTGACCGGACTAGTCCGCCCCCTTTGATTTAATCTCGTTTTATTAAGTCATTTGCAGGTCAATTAGCCTATTCACCCCCCCTCTAGGCAACTTTCAATTGGTATCAGAGCAGGACTCTCCACAAAGAGTCTAACAACTCGGAGAGATGGCCGGAGTGGTGAATGACGATGCATCGAGCAGCAACTACGAGGCGACCCGTGAGGAGACGTTGGCTTATCAAGATAAGCCAACGGACGATGAGGAGACTCGCCAACTCAAGGCGAAGCTCCGGGAGAAGTTGAACATCTCCAGGATTGATCCGTCAAACCAATCAAGTGGTGGTGGCGGAGCCAACTACAACCGGCAAGGGTTCAACTATGAACGCCTTGCCGCCAACAACCACTACCTGTCCATCCCATTGGGGAAACCTCCCCAATTCGATGGAACGGACTACGGTATGTGGAAACACAACATGAAGATCCACCTCATGTCACTCAACCCAGCGTTGTGGCAAATTGTCATGACCGGGGTGGAGATTCCAAAGGATGAGGACAACATAACTCAAGAACAAGCCATCCTCATCCACCGCAATGCTCAAGCTGCGGGTGTGATTATCTCATCTCTCTCTAGAGATGAGTTCAACCGTGTCGATGGTCTTGAAGTGGCCAAAGACATATGGAACACCCTCAAGACGGCGCATGAGGGAAACCGAGTGGTCAAGGAGGCCAAGATCGAGCTCATCGAAGGAGAGCTTGGGAGATTCGCCATCTTGGATGGTGAATCCCCCCAAGACATGTACAACCGGCTGAAGGTGCTGATCAACAAGAGCCGATCATATGGCTGCACCAAGTGGACCGACCACGAGGTGGTGAAGAGGATGATCCGGGCATTCATGCCTAGGAACGTCTCTCTGTGCTCCATGATTTGGGAAAGCCCGGGGTTCACTCAAATGACCCCGGAGGAGGTCCTTGGGAGGATCATCAACCATGAAATCATGGAAAAGGAGGCGCTCTTCTACAACGACCTCCAAAAGTTCACCGCCTCCAAGATGAAGAACGTTGCACTCAAGGCAACGCCCTCTTCAAAGGAGCAAGAAGAAAGTGATGAGGAGAGCCTCGACACCGATGAGGAAGAGGCCTTCTTCATCAACAAGTTCAGGAGAATGATGAGGAGGAAGATAGGTGGATACAACCATGAGGGCAAAGGGAAGGAAAGAGCAAGGCCCAAATCAAAAAGGTCTTGCTACAATTGTGGCGAGTATGGGCACTTCATCGCTGATTGCCCACATGAAGAAGCAAAGAAGAAGAAGGAGGGCAAGCCTCAAGACAAGAAATTTTTCAAGAAGAAGAGGCCCTCCGGACAAGCCCACTTGGGGAAGGAGTGGGACTCTAACGATGAGTCCTCCTCCGAAGAAGAAGAGGAGAAGATGGCTACCATAGCCATCGGGAGGAGCTCCAAAGGAAGCAAGCTCTTCCCCAACCTCAACGACGACTACAAACCTACTTGCCTCATGGCAAAGGAGGGAAGGAGAAAGGTAACATCTCATCCCTCCTCCACAACTTCCTCGCAAGATGAATTTGATAGTGCTAGTGAAAATGAACACATGTTTAAGGACATAAGCAAAAGCACCTTGCGAAGGATGAAATTGCTTATGGATGAAATCTTTGAGAAGGAGGATCTCATCAATAGACAAGAGGACATGCTCATCCTTGAGAAGGAGAGATGTCGAGAGCTTGATGAGCTCCTTGAGCTCGAAAGAGAGAAGAGCAAGGCATTGGAACATGAACTTGCTCTAAGTAAGAAAACGTGTTCAATTCTTGAGGAGAAGACAACTGAGCTCAAGGAGGAACTTGGGAACTTGTCAAAAGTTAACAAAATCCTTGAGACTCAAGTTGAGTCCCTCAAGAAAAATGTAGCCTCTTCCTCTAAGAGCCCAACCTTCTCAAAGGCCTCATCCAATGCAACTCCGTCTTGCAAGTGCTCTAACTTAATCCTTAAACTTAAGGATGAACTCAACTTAGTGCAAGGCAAACAAGCACCTAAGGGTGCCATCTTTGACAAGGAGAAGGTGGCGTATGCACGAAGTGCATACACCAACACAAGACCTCCCCATGTCAAGGATGGTCTTGGCTATACTAGAGGTGGAAGGCATAACGCCAAAACCTCCAAGTATGGCAAAGACATGATTGTCTTTGTTAAGGGGAGTTCATCACCAACTAAAATTGAAAAGAACTCACCCTCTAGCAACAAATTGCCTAAATCTGAATTGCATCCTCTATTTCATGATTTTGATGCATCCTATGTGCTAAAGAGGAACAAACACGGCAAAGTGTTTGCTAGATATGTTGGGCCACTCCGCAAGAGCCCCAAGCCTTGCGTGTGGGTGCCCAAATGCCTAACTACTAACGTGAAAGGACCCAACTCAGCTTGGGTACCTAAAAGGAAGGCATAAACTTGTTTTGTAGGCATACTCCTCCGGTGGATCGAAATGGGTGTTGGATAGCGGATGCACCAACCACATGACCGGAGAGAGGAGCATGTTCATAGAGTATGAGGAGAACGAGGACCCAAGTGAAGGAATCTTCTTTGGGGATAATAGCCAAGGGAAAATCCTTGGCTCCGGTAAAATTGCTATCTCATCTTCGCATACTTTATCAAATGTTTTGCATGTTGATTCCCTAGACTATAATCTCCTATCCATATCATAGCTTTGTGATAAAGGATATAAGTGTGTCTTTTCTAGTGAGGGTGTGAATGTTCTGAGAGAGGGTAATGACTCAATAGCCTTTAAGGGAGTGCTCAAGGGAAAGCTCTATCTTGTGGATTTCACCACGGATAAAGCTCAACTTGACACATGCTTAATGGCAAAAGCCAACATGGGATGGCTTTGGCATAGAAGGCTAGCCCATGTTGGGATGAGGAACCTTCAAAAACTCCTTAAAGGAGAGCACGTTCGTGGCCTAAAGGATGTGGTATTTGAAAAGGATAGGCCATGTGGTGCGTGCCAAGCGGGAAAGCAAGTAGGAGCTCAACACCCCTCTAAGAATGTCATGACGACAACTAGACCTTTGGAGTTACTCCATATGGATCTGTTTGGCCCCATTGCTTACATTAGCATCGGTGGCAGCAAGTATGGTCTAGTTATCATTGATGATTTTTCAAGGTATACTTGGGTGTTCTTCTTGCATGATAAAAGTGAAACTCCCGGTGTCCTCAAGAAATTTCTAAGGAGAGCTCAAAATGAGTTCACCTTGAGGATAAAGGCTATAAGAAGTGACAATGGCACCGAATTCAAAAACATGCAAGTAGAAGAGTTCCTAGATGAGGAGGGCATCAAGCATGAGTTTTCCGCTCCCTATTCTCCACAACAAAATGGCATAGCCGAAAGAAAGAATAGGACGCTTATTGAGATGTCAAGGACGATGCTAGATGAGTACAAAACATCGGATCGGTTCTGGGCGGAAGCGGTTAACACCGCTTGCCATGCCGTGAACCGATTGTACCTTCATCGCCTCCTCAAGAAGACTCCTTATGAGCTTCTAATTGGTAAGAAACCCAATGTTTCTTACTTTCGGGTCTTTGGTAGCAAGTGTTATATCCTCAACAAGAAGCCTAGGACTTCGAAGTTCACTTCAAAGTCCGATGAGGGTTTCTTGCTTGGATATGACTCAAACACTCATGCGTACCGTGTGTTCAACAAATCCTCCGGAATTGTTGAAGTAGCACGTGACGTGGTGTTTGACGAAACCAATGGCTCTCAAGTGGAGCAAGTTGATCAACATGCCCTTGATCAAGAGGAACCTCCACTAGAAGCTCTAAGGAGAATGGCACTTGGAGATGTTCGCCCACAAGAACCATCTCAAAGCCCAAGTGACCATCATCATTGTGAAGTAGGTCAAACCCCCATTGGACAAGTTGAAGATCCTCTAGATGCCCCCCAAAGTGATAATGAGAATGAAGATCAAGGGGGAGGCATGAATCAAGGGGGAGACCAAAGTGAAGAAGATGAACCAAGTAATTCAAGAGGTCAACCCCCGCATCCTCGTGTTCATCAAAGTGTTCAACGGGACCATCCCGTTGACAACATTCTAGGAGATATCACAAAAGGAGTAACAACACGCTCACGTGTTGCAAACTTTTGTGAGCATTTCTCTTTTGTCTCATTCTTGGAACCACAGAAGGTTGAAGATGCCTTAAGGGATCCGGATTGGGTAGTTGCCATGCAAGAGGAGCTCAACAACTTTGAAAGGAACAAGGTTTGGGAGCTTGTCAAGCGCCCTCAAGCTAACGTTGTTGGAACCAAGTGGGTGTTTCGCAACAAACAAGATGAGCATGGCGTGGTAACTAGGAACAAGGCACGACTTGTGGCAAAAGGATACTCACAAGTTGAAGGATTGGATTTTGATGAGACATTTGCCCCCGTAGCTAGGCTTGAGTCAATTCGGATATTACTAGCCTTTGCTACTCATCATGACTTCAAACTCTACCAAATGGATGTTAAGAGTGCATTCCTTAATGGCCCAATCAAGGAAGAAGTTTATGTAGAGCAACCTCCAGGGTTTGAAGATCAAAACTATCCTAACCATGTTTACAAATTGCGAAAGGATCTTTATGGTCTCAAGCAAGCTCCTAGAGCTTGGTATGAGTGCTTAAGAGACTTTCTAGTTGAAAATGGTTTTAGGATAGGAAAAGCGGATTATACCCTGTTCACAAAACACTTCAATGAGGATCTTTTTGTGTGCCAAATATATGTGGATGACATCATATTTGGTTCCACAAATAAGGTGTTTTGTGATGAGTTCTCCAAGATAATGACGGAGAGGTTTGAAATGTCCATGATGGGTGAGTTGAAGTTCTTTCTAGGATTTCAAGTGAAACAACTCAAAGAAGGGACGTTCATAAGTCAAACTAAGTATACTAAAGATATTCTAAGAAAGTTTGACATGGACAAAGCAAAACCCATCAAAACCCCTATGGGGACAAATGGACACCTAGACCTAAATGAGCACGGTCCAAGTGTGGATCAAAAGCTATATAGGTCTATGATCGGATCACTTCTCTATCTTTGTGCATCTAGGCCCGATATCATGCTAAGTGTGTGTATGTGTGCACGCTTTCAAGCGGCACCTAAGGCTTGTCATTTGACCGCCGTTAAAAGAATCTTGAGATATCTAGTACACACACCCTCCCTAGGACTTTGGTACCCTAAAGGATCTAAGTTTAACCTCATTGGATATTCCGATGGGGACTATGCGGGGTGCAAAGTTGATAGGAAGAGCACATCGGGTACGTGCCAATTCTTGGGTCGATCTCTAGTGTCTTGGTCCTCCAAGAAGCAAAATTCTATTGCTCTATCCACCGCCGAAGCGGAATATGTTGCAGCCGGAAGTTGTTGTGCACAACTTCTCTGGATGCGACAAACGCTTAGGGATTATGGGGTTAACCTGCGTAAAATTCCACTCTTGTGTGACAACGAGAGTGCAATCAAGATAGCCCATAATCCGGTGGAACACTCTAGGACCAAACATATAGACATTCGACACCATTTCTTGCGAGATCACTCAATTAAGGTAGACATTGAGATTTCGCATGTGAGGACGGAACATCAACTTGCGGACATCTTCACCAAGCCTCTTGACGAGAAGCGTTTCTGTGAGCTAAGAAGTGAGCTCAACTTGTTGGATTCTCGGAACGTGGCTTAAACCACATTCCTCATATATTTTGAGCCACATTTCGAAAAACTCCTCTCTATGTCGATTTCTCCTCAAATTTGTTTGAGAAATCTATTTTCTTCATGAAAATGTCCATAAGTTGTTCTTTATTGACTCATAATCATGTTTGTCATGTTTTCCCTGCTATATCTGTCCAAAAGGACTTATCTTTATGGGCAAAACCCAAATATATTGTTTTTCAGCCCAGCTGGACCGGACTAGTCCGCCCCTATGGCCGGACAAGTCCGGGTCAGACTAGTCCGCGGCTAGTCCGCACACCGGACTAGTCCGGCCTTCCACCTGAAAAGGCCCGAAGGCTAAGGACCGAGAAGGTCTATAAATTCGAAAGGAGCACAGCTGATCCCAGGTTTTGGTGTGACTTCCACTGTGACTATTACTGGCTAGTCTACCAACAAATGAAGAAGCCAGTGATAGAGGCTCAGTGGGTGGACTGGGACTATATGGCGAAGAAGGAGCACTCGGCCTTTGATGCCGTGATTGAAGCTGCCGAGCGCCATGATCTCAAGAAGATCATGGGCTTCAAATATGATTGGAATGTGGAAGTTATTCTCCAATTCTACTCCACAATCTATTTCACAAGCTCAGGTGACAGGAGGATAATTTGGATGACTCATGGTGAACAATACTCTGTCACCTATGCTGAGTTTGCAAGGATCCTTGGTCTTGAGGCTCACATGGACCACGAGATCATTATCTCGAACCTCAAGGCAGTGGATCGTGAGGAGCTGGCTTACATGTATCCAAGCCATCTCCCGTTTGATGCCGGACTAGCTCGAAACATCAAGCCATTCTACAGCATCCTGAACCGGATACTTAGGAGGACCATTGCACCCAAGGACGGTGATGCAGGGGTCATTCAAGGAAACCTAAGGCACCTGCTCATTCTGATTGATGGGGAAGAGAAGTTCAACCTCGTCGATTACATCTTCGACGACATCTTCAACATCTCGCACACTCCCAACCGTGCTTGCGGGTATGCCCCCTATATCATGTGCCTCATTGAGAAGGTGTCGGGCGTGACCTTTGTCAAGGACGTGTCGCATCGCCCGCTTCGTCCTCAGAAGCCCCCGAATGTCCCTGTTCCCCCTCGTCGCAAGAATGCTGATCCTCCGTCTCGCCCAGTGGCGCCTCCGTCTCCGCCTCCGCCTCAGTCCATGAGTGCGTTCTTCAAATGCTTCAAGGCCATCTTCACCTCGTGCCAGAAGCAAGAGATTTGCGCTCAAAGGGCACACAAGCGTCAAGAAAAATACCTTAAGGCGGTGTGCGACAAGCTGGAGGTCCCGATGTCCTCTCCGGAGGTGAGTGATGGGGAGATCACTCCATTCCCAAACTTCACCGCCGATGAGCTCGCCCAGCTCCAAGAGGATGGAAGCTCCTCTCGGGCTGCTCCCTCGGCAAGGAACTCCGACGACGACGACGACGATGCCGATGATCATGAGTACGACGTCGAAGATTCCGAGGCCACGGAGAGTGGAAGTGGCGAAGACGAGGACTAGTTCTTAGGTCTTAGTTTCCTCCCTTCTTTTCCTTTTTGGTGCCTTGATGCCAAAGGGGGAGAGTTAAGGGGGAGTTAATCGTTTGTGGGTGTGTTTGTGATTTGTGGACTTATTTTGTAATATATTCATGCTCTTGGATGTTTACATTTGTGCAAGACTTGTTAATGTTGCTTAATATCAATATAATGCTATTATGGTCAATCTTTTGATTATGTTGTTGCTCTTTATGTCTTGTCACAATTGTTGAGCACATCACGTAGGCACCCCACCATAACGTGTGTGGGTATGAAAGAACTCCTCCACCTCTTTTACATGTTTCATACATTGAGGGGGAGTCATTCATACGCACACATGTTATGAAAACCAAAACTTTATACTCTTATTTGTGAAGGACTTAATGTGTTGTCATCAATCACCAAAAAGGGGGACATTGAAAGTGCATCTAGGTTCCCCGTGGGTTTTGGATGATTGATGATGAAAATTAAGTCGCTAATGAGCTCAAGTGATCTTAGCACAGGTGTGGACTCGATCGGAGACGCAAACCCTCAAAAAGGAAAAGGAAGGAAACGGAGTCAACTCGAAGCGTGGAAACTAGGGTTTCTAGCGTGTTGAGTTAGACTAGCCGCAGTAATAGGAGGGTGTGTGTGTAAAGTGCATTGAGATCAAGTTTGGGAGCTCAAAGTGGTTTAGAGGTCAAACCTATGAAAGAGATGAGTGAATGAGTGGTCTGGCCGTAGGGCCGGACTAGTCCGTGCAGGTGGCCGGACTAGTCCGTTCCTGGCCGGCCAAGTCCGTTTCTGGCCGGACCAGAAGGGTCTGACTGAGATCGGACTAGTCCGTTAATGGCCGGACTAGTCCGGGTAGCAGTGAGTGGGTTTTGGGGACTAAGTCTCAAAACCACGGACTTGTCCGTTTTAGACCGGACCAAGAGGTCCTGAGTGAGAACGGACTAGTCCGCCCGTGGGGCCGGACTAGTCCGGGTTGGCTAGGAAAAGGTGCTTCTGTGGCTAAGTCTGGGAGGACCGGACTAGTCCGCCCTAGGGGCCGGACTAGTCCGTGGTCCTCAGACTAGTCCGTTTTCACACGGAGCAAAAGGCTCTGTGTGAGATCGGACTAGTCCGGTGTTGACCGGACTAGTCCGTTCTGGAAGTGACCGTTTGAATTTGAAGTTTGGCGGGTAGCGTGACGATAGTGTGTCATCTGTCGGGACCTGACAAAGAGGTCAGTGGTCCCCTAGGCCGGACTAGTCCGGGCCAGTGGCCGGACTAGTCCGCCCTTTTGCTGAAGTCAGCAGATTGGGCTTGGGACCCCTATAAAAAGGGGACCCCCGGCCTCATTTCGAATACCTTTGGAAAAACTAAAACCCTAGCGCCGCCACAGCCAACTTGGAGCACTCCTAAGCCTCCTTCTTGCCTACTTTCCCTCTAAAACTAATTCTTTAGTGGATTAGGGTTTAGTAAGGTGGAGAAGAGGAAGAACATCGCGCTTGTGCTCTCGGTTTGATCTCTTGCACTCGTTGAGTCTTTGTGGGCTGTGTATTGAGTTTGTTTTATTGTGTTGATCATCTTTGTGGTGTGGGAGCCTCAGTTTGTGAGAAGCCCCAACGAACTTTGTAATCACCATTGTGATTAGTGGAGAACCAAGTTAGGCCCGTGCGGTAAACTTGGTGAGGGAAGGGTTGTTGGACCCGGTCCTTTCGTGGACTCCTCAACGGGGACGTAGATTCCTTGTGTGGAATCGAACCTCGGGATAAAATCCTTGCCCCCTTGTGTTCTTCGCATTCATTCTATTGATTACTTTGTTCTAGGGTTGGTAGTCTCGTTTCATACTCCGCATTGCTACAAACTTGTGGAAACCTGACTTGCTCTTGTGTAGGTTGTTGCTCAACTTGACTTAAACATATACTCACTTGTAGCAAAGAGAAAATTCCCTAAAACTTGCTAGAAACATCTTTTTAGGGTTATTCACGCAAGCTGACCGGACTAGTCCGCCCCCTGACCGGACTAGTCCGCCCCCTGTGATTTAATCTCGTTTTATTAAGTCATTTGCAGGTCAATTAGCCTATTCACCCCCCCTCTAGGCAACTTTCAAATTGGTAATGTCATCGCTGATCACCTGGAGACAGAGGGGAAATCTCTGGCTAATGACGTCGCCGAGTATATCTTGGCGTGTTACAGAAGCCGAGACTCCCAGTTCTCTCTCGATCTAGTCTTTGAAGGACTCATTATCGAAGAGGAGGATGTCCAAAGCTAGTGTCCAAGAGGCTACTCAGAAGGTTGCTTCATTTTTCCACATGACTTAGATCCTCTAGTAGCTAGGACCTTTTCCTTTTGCCCTTTGGTGTAATCCCAATTTTGTAATCCAATACTTTGAATTAATGAAATCCACTCTTTTTGCCATGAATTTCACTTTGTCTTCATATACTGTACTCTATCTTGTTGGCCCCCTGGTATATGTGCATAATTCGAGTGTGTACATGTACCAAAAGGATTTGACAGTATGTTGATGACTTGAATGCTTCGAACATGTAGATTTTAGGTCCAAAGTCTTTATCTTCGATACGTCAACGGCTGGTCCCCTGGGGCTGTCGGAGCTTGACAACTCCGACAGCACCCACCATCAACATATAAAACGTCGATGGCGGCCCCCCTTGGAGGATGTCAGAGCTTAGTAGCTCCAGCGTCGTCCACCATCACTATGATTTTCTGTTTTTCCTGCATATTAGAGACAAGAAAAAGAGTAAAATTCGTCCTCTTGTCTATAAATCGTTTTGACTTATCATTCTTATTTGAGTTTTAAATCCGAAGAAACTCGATATGGTAACAAACATATTAATGTAATCTTCCCAGATCTGTATGCTTTTTTAGTACTCACCCTACCGAGGCCTACCGTGGTCTAGGTAGAGTGGCGTTCTTAGGGTGCAGGACAAGGCTAAGTTGATAGGACACTCCGGACCTATATTGGCTTGGCGTTCAGGCGAGTAGACTATAGAGCATGTTAACATCCAAAGAGATCATCAATATAACTTGTTACACATATGAATAACTTGGACAAAAATGGAAAAAGAATAGTGCAACTTCATTATAGACAAGAAGGATAAAAATAATAATTTGATATACGGAGCCTTGTACAAAAATAAATGCACGTGGAGTCTATTTTTACAAAACATGTCTTTCATTATAGGTCCAGATTATAGGGGAGACAAGGACACACTAAGGGTGCAGGACCAAGCTAAGTGCACTATACATCTTGTACTAGTCCTGGGTAGCTAGTTACACTTTTAGTGTTGTGACTGTATCAAGTGTTACTTGAACTTGCGGGACCTTCCCGGAGGGGTCCGGATATTCTCTCGGAGGACATACCCTTCTCTGTGTATTGACTCTATAACATACATTGTGCATAATTACAGACTCACCTCCGTGATTCTAAGTATAAAACTTACGGAGGTGCTCGCTGTTCCAAGGATTAGAAAGCGGAGTCTCATCCTCAGTTGCCAAACGAACGCATCCAGACCGGGATATTTTGATCACTCGGAAGGGACCTTCCCAGCTGGAGGAAAGTTTATTCATCCCTTCGCGAGTTAGTATTTTCCGCAGCACCAGGTCTCCCTCCTTGAGTTGTTGGTTGCGCACGTGCCTTTGATGATAGCGTCGGGTCGCTGGGGATAGCGTGCATTCCGAACAGCTGCTTGGCACCTTCCCTCGTCGACGAGGTCAAGGTCTTCACGCCGGAGCTGGTCCTGCGCGGCTTTGTCGAAGGTCTGAACCTGAAGAGACCACATGGTGATATCTGGAGAAAGGACTACTTTAGCTCCGTACACCGGGAAGAAGGGCGTCTCCCCAGTTGACCGGTTAGGTGTTGTCCTATTTTCCCACAATGTGAATGGAAACTCTTCAATCCAATTGGCTCCATGCTTTTTTAGGTGCTCGTATGTGCGCGTCTAGAGTCCTTTTAGGACTTCTGCATTTGCTCTCTCTGCTTGGCCATTACCTTCTGGGTGAGCTACTCATGTGTAGCAGACTTGTATGCTGAGATCTTCACAATATTCTTGAAATGCAGCACTTGTAAATTGGATTTTGTTGTCAGTTATGACTTTATTCGAAACACCAAATCTGCATATGATGGACTTCAGCAACTTGATTGTTGATTGCTTGTTGATTGTCACAACTGGAGTAGCTTTCGGCCACTTGGTGAACTTGTCGATGGCGACATATAGGAACCTGTAACCTCCGACGGCTTTTGAGAATGGTCCCAAGATGTCCATGCCCCACACAACGAATGGCCATGTAGGAGGTATCATTTGTAGTGATTGAGCCGGTGTGTGAATCTGTTTTGCGTGGAAGTGGCATGCTTCACATTTTTTTCACTAGCTCAACTACATCCTGGAGTGTTGTAGGCCAGTAAAAGCCATGCCGAAAGGCTTTACCAACCAACGTGTGGGAAGGTGCGTGGTTCCCACACTCGCCTCTATGGATTTCCGCGAGAAGCTCACAGCCCTTCTTCCCTTGTAATGCACCGCATTAGGACGCCGTTGGCACCACACCGATAGAGATCCCCTTCTACCAGTGTGTATCTTTTAGCCAACCTGACAATCCGGTCAGCGGATACACCATCTTCAGGAAGGATGTTGTCTTTCAAGTAGCTCCAGATCTCCGAGATCCATGCATCGGAGCTAACTTGAGCTTCTGAGTCTTGCGTGTTGGGTTGCTCGGAGCTTCCAACAGCACCTACGACCCTTGGTAAACGCCATGGTAACAGGGCCACCAGGACCGCCAGCTTTGAGGTGCTGGTCTCGCCCCCTTCGCTCAGTTTGATAGACTGAGCTATTGGTCTTGATAACCTCCGGATGAAGATTTTGTTGGGAGCTGGAGCTCCGCTTGAAGCCTTCGTCGATAGCTCGTCGGCTTCAGCGTTGTGAAGACGTTGAACATGGTAGAGATCCAGAACTTTGAAGTCTTTCTGGAGCCTCTGGACTTCAAGGAGATAAGTAGCTAGTTGTGGATTGTTACAACAACATTCACCTTTGACTTGTTTGATGATGAGTTGTGAATCACCCTTCACCAACAACTGTTTTACACCATAGGATAGTGCCACCTTGAGCCCATAGATGAGAGCTTCATACTCCGCTATGTTGTTGGTTGCCTTAAAGTCAAGGTGAACCATATACTTGACCTTCTCCCCGGTCGGAGCAAGGAGAAGGATTCCAGCTCTGGCCCCCTCTTCTACACGGAGCTGTCGAAGTAGAGAGTCCAGTGAGGCTCGGTGAATAACGGAACCTTGGGTTCCAATTTATGCTCACTAGGGCTCCCATGGTTTGATGGAGAGGGAGCTCATTCCGCCATGAAATCAGCCAGAGCCTGACTCTTGATTTCTTGCCGCGACACGAATTCGAGATCGAACAAGGCAAGCTCCGCTGCCCACTTTGCAATGTTCCCGGTAGAAATAGGGTTATGCAAAATAGCACGCAGTGGATAAGAAGTTACTACTGATATTTTCTGGGCTTGAAAATAGTGACAAAGCTTCCTTGAGCCAATAATAATTGCGTAAAGCCGCTTATGCACCTCTATGTAGCGTGTGTTGGTGTTGTGGAGTACTTCACTGATGAAGTACACTGGGCGCTGGACTGTTCGGACTCTTTCAGAAGGGCCCGGAGATTCCTCTTCATCAACCCCGACCCTCCCAGAGGGGTCTGAGTCTTCTTGTTGAGCTTCCCAGACCCTCCTGGAGGGGTATGGATCTTCTTCCTGTTCGACCCGAACGTTCTCTGATGGGTCCAGATCTTCTTGAACAGCTGTTAAAACTCCCTCAGATGAGAGAGGTTGATCTTCTAGCACTCTGTCTTGAAGATCCGTGTCTGGGGGTTGGGACCCAGACTCGCCTTCAGGTAGCTCTGGACCCTCCCGGATGGGTCTAGGCTCCTGAACTGGACGTGGGTGCGGCCTTTCCACGACCAGGACCATGCTGACAACTTTTACAGTTGCAGAAATATAAAGCAGTAAAGGCTCACCAGGATTCAAAGCTACCAAGGTCGGTAGGGTGGTCAAGAGCTGCTTCAGCTCTTGAAATGCTTTTTCTGCTTCTTTAGACCAATGAAATGGTCTGGACTTCCTCAAAAGTTTGAAAAAGGGAAGTGCCCGCTCTGCCAGTCTTGAGATGAACCAGTTGAGCGCAGCTAGGCATCCACTTAATTTCTGGACGTCTTTGATGCAGGCTGGAGGCCGCATGTCTTCTATAGCCTTGATCTTCATCGGGTTCACTTCAATTCCTCGGTGAGTCAGCAAGAAACCAAGGAGTTTCCCGGAGCTAACCCCAAAGACACACTTGTCTGGGTTCAGCTTGGTGCGCATGATGCGTAGCTTGTCGAAGACGGCTTGCAAATTATCAAGGAGGGACTTCGTGTTCTTGATCTTCACGACGATGTCATCAACGTACACCTCCACCAAGTCTCGAATTATCTCACCAAATGTTTTGTACATAGCTCGCACAAATGTTAAGGCAGCATTTTTAAGACCAAAGGGCATGCAGTATAACAATATAATCCATCTACTATTATGAAGGCAGTATGCTCTTTATCTTCCTTAGACAATTGGATTTGATGATATCCAGAATATGCATCTAAGAAACACAATATCTCACACCCGGAGGTGGAGTCCACTATATGGTCTATCCTAGGTAGTGGAAATGGATCCTTTGGACATGCCTTATTTAAAGTGGTGTAGTTGATACACATCCGAAGCTTTCCGCCAGCTTTGGGTACAACGACTGGGTTTGCCAGCCATTTTGGATGAAAAACCTCCCGGATGAAACCAGCTTTGAGCAACTTCTTGATCTCCCGTCGGATGAAGTTTTGCCACTCAATTGATTGCTTCTGGGGCTTCTGGTGTACATGTCGTTTGTCGGGATAAATCTTCAGATTATGATCAATCACCTCCTTAGGGATCCCAAGCATTTGTGACGGTTGCCAGGCAAACACGTCGACATCGCCTGGAGGAAAGTGATGAGTGCGAGTTCCTATTTGTTGTTTAGACCTCCCGATATACGGGTGGTCTGAGCAGCATCGAAACCAATTTGGACGACTTTGATAGGAATGTCGGTGTCGCCGCTTGGTTGCACACGAGGTGTGGAGGTTGAGCCTCGATGACGAGAGCTCGAAGGTTTTGGAGCTAGCTCCTTTCTGGATGCTTCCTCCTACGTTGTAGCAAGCGCGTGAAGTTCTTCCAATCCAGTGATTCCTGCAGTGCAATTCCTGCGGATCCAGAGAACGCCCGTAGGTGTTGGCATCTTCAACACCATGTAGCCATAGTGGGCGGCGGCCATGAACCTGTACAAAGCAGGCCTACCCAGTATGGCATTAAACGGTAAACTGATATGCGCCACGTCGAAGACCAGCTTCTCTGTTCTGTAATTCTACCGAGTCCTAAAGGTCACCAAGAGTGTCATGGAGCCGAGAGGAGTAATGGCCTCCGAGCTTACCCCAAAAAAAGGTCGAGAGGGGCGAAGGTCCAAAGGTCGGAGCTGGAGCTTGACGGAGGCTTCAAAGCTTATGAGGTTAAGCCATGCACCTCTGTCCACTAATACATGGTGGAGTTGAACATTGTTAATGGTCGAAGACACCATCAACGGGAGTTGGCCGACTCCGATCATGTTAGGGGGCAGTCTGAAGCATCAAAAATAATGGGAGTGTCCACCCACTTCTGATGTGGTTCCGCCCTGGCGGTGGGAGCTGCAGCAGCCATGTCCCGCCGCATTTTCTTGAGGATACGACGAGAGGTGATGTCCTAGGAACCACCATAAATTGTGTTTAGGGTCTTCTGACGCTCATTGTTGGAGACGTCAGAGTCATCATCGACGGAGTTGTATACAACCTTCAGAACCTTCTTGGGGTCCTGAAAGCCTAGCTCCTCTACAGCCGGAGCTTCGTCGACTTTTTGTTTTCCTTCCCGCTAGCGGAAAGGAGCTTCTTCTCGGCGCTTGTTGTAGCGCTCGACAAGGTTTCAGACCTCTCGGCATTCTTCCAGACTGTGTTTGTCCGTCAAGTGGATCGGACACCACATTTTAGAGCTGTTGCCGTCTTCTGAAAAAGGACGAGGTCGTTTTTCTGGACATGGCCCTTGGCCACCCGGAGCTGCAGCAGCCGCAGTAGTAGGTGCGCCAGCCGACGACTTCTTCTTGCCGTTGGACTTCTTTTTCTTTTTACCACCTTTGGATGTAGTGGCTTCAGTCTTGGAGGATTCCTTGTTGGCCTCCGGAGGTGGTTTGGAGTGCATCTCACGTCCCTCCACAGCTTTGGCACATTTGTCTGCTAAGCTAAAGAGTTCCGTAACGCTGGTGACTTCTTTGGTCGCCAGCTTCTCCAACATCTTTTTGTCTCGAACGCCCCGTCTGAATGCAATGATAACAGAAGCGCTCGAGATTGAGGGGGTGGTATTACATACCTGAGAAAACCATTGGATAAAGGATTGTAGCGATTCCCCTGTTGTTTGCTTCGCCGCAAACAAGTCCAGTTCAGTGTCGGGCTGGGTGTAAGAACTCTCGAAGTTGGCAGTGAACTGTTGACATTGTTCCGCCCAAATATTGATGGATTTTGGTGGAAGACTCATGAAGAAGGACCTTGCGGTCCCAGTTAGAGCCACTGGGAAGTAGTTGACCATCATTGCCTCATTGCCCCCCGCTGCAAGTATAGCAGTGGAGTAAATTTGAAGAAACTCGACGGGGTTAACATCCCGTCGAATTTCTCCGACAAATAAGGCCGAAACTTCTATGGCCATCTAACCATGCGTAGGTGCATGTCCAGGGCAGAATAACCCCCCCCCCCCACCCCCTGAAGAGCAGGATTGTCCTGAGCCTCCCGCCTCTCACGAGCACACTCGATATGGACACGGTCTTCCTGCTGCTGATAATGGCGATCAAGTTCTGACGGCATTTCATGAGTCGGAATCCTGGTGATGGTGTGGGTGTGTCGTGCCTCGGAGGGCAGCGAAGTCACCTGCTGGGATGTAGCACGCCGTCAGTGCTGTGACATGTGAGGACCAAGTCTTCCAGACAAGGTCCTACATTGAGTTGTTGCCTGCCCCGAAGGGGGAGGACCTTGGTTGCTGATGGCATCTGCTGCGGCTGCAACCAGATGATGTACATCAGCGCGCCACTGCTCCATCGCACCCTGAGGTGCTCCGGGCGCTGGTGGGCGCTCCAACAGAGTTTGCGCAGCAATTAGCACGTCCTGAGGGTTGTTGTTTGCCGATGCTGTGACCGACACAAGTACCCCATCCTGATGTCCAGCATTATTTGCTGGGGCAGATGGTGGTGGTGGCGGCATGATGCCTGCCGCGACAACGGCGCCTGCAGGATGCTGCATGTTGGAGGGATTGCCTCCAGCAGGCTGTCCAGTGTGGTTACCGTTGGAAGATCCTGCGGCGGAGTTCACCATCTCGTGATCTCAGGCACTCCTACCTGGCGCGCCAAATGTCGAAGTGTTTAAACGACACTTCCTCCGATACTACTAAATGTAGCCCGCGGAGGTTCTTGTATTGGTTTGGGCGCGCAGAGATCTGGAACAAGATGATGACACGTGAAATTTAAGTGGTTTGGGCTGCCTCAGCGTAATACCCTACTCCACGGGGTGTGTGTTTTGTATTGGGTGTTTCAGTATAGCTTGTGTGCATCTGAGCTTGGATCAGATGTCTGAGTATCGTGCGGCGCAATCCTTTTATAGTCTAAGGAATGGTCGTTACAACATTTTCCTTGCCCGACATATGGCACTGGCGTATTTAATCACCTAATACATAGCCTATGAGTATTAAACATGATTAATAGGGTGATAACGTGCCTTAATTGATGTGTTACCCTTATTAACAGTCCACTGATTGTATGTCATTAATATAAAATTAATGCCACGTAATCAGGTCTTGTAACTGTCGCTTTAATTGTACCTTGAATGTTCGTGCTGTTGGAGATCCGCCAATGTCTCTGGTTGTGTCGTAGGTCCGGAAGCTCCACACGTGGCAGCTCTGGAACTTCCCCTAGCGGGGAGATAGCTCCGGAATCGCTGTACACGTGGCGGCACCAGAGCTCCCCTCTGCTGGGGGTGAGGTCCGGGATAATTATCCACATGTCAATCGCCGGAGCTTCCCTATTTCGGGAGTTTAGCTCTGATCTTACATTACACGTGGCAGTCCCGGAGCTACCCATATGAGGCAGGCAGGTCCAGTGTCGTGTGACACGTGGGGCCGGGGGAAGCCTTCAATTGTGGCAGGTGGAACTCTCTTGTACTTCTTGCAGTACTATAGGATACCTGGTATGCAGGGTACCAACAACATTAAAGAGCAGCCATTTGAGTTGACATACCCCACTTTTCAATGTTTAGCACCAAGGATATCATGAGATCCAGCATCCTGCTAAGAGAATCATGGAAATTGTTCTCATCAAATAATTTAGAAGCATGCTACCAATATGTTATTAATTGTTTTCAGCAGATACTCTTTCATGAAAAAAAACAACTAAACAATATACAAGTAGCGAGATCAGGAGTTTGCCATACAATCCCTATATATAGGCAGCTATTATTAATTGTAGATTTGTGACAGAACTTTGAAATAGGATTTTAGCACTGTACTTTTAACAGTATGCAACCATTAATTAATATTTTCATTTTGAGTTTGTACTATATATATATATATATATATATATATATATATATATATGAGATGTATTTTGTAGCCAGCTATATATATATGCCCAAGCATTTGCAGGAGGCATATCATACTAAAACACCAATCACTTGCAACACAACTGTAGGCGAGAATAGCAAAAAAAAGAAAAAACTTAGCTACTACTATTTCTTTGTTACTCACTACGACCATGGCAAAGTACAATCTTTGGTGCTTTTCATATTTGTTCTGGCTTGCTCTACCATCCCCGCACGCATAAGCGGTAACTAATTACTAGATGTGTGCTGTTTTTTAGTTTCCATGTGGCGTTTTTTCATGGATCCGTAGTTTCTTCACAATTCTTCCAAATATGAAAATTGAGATGTTTTCCAGGTGGACGAAGCATCGATGCCGCCACGGCCAGCAGGAGCGAAGGTGCGAGCAGTGGTGGAATCTGCAGCCCAAACAAGAATTCACATGACATGGACTCCCTCTTCTGCTGCGACGACAAGGACCACAAGTGCTGGCCGTGACTGCATGAGTGCAACCGCTTCTGCGGGAAATCAAAACATATCGGCGGACCTTTCTGCCCTCCTCTTTGCGATTAGATCATATCAGGTGCTGCTGACCTCGTGATCAAGAGTCTGTATCTAGTGGATCTGCAACCATAATAAACATATGTATCTAGATGACTCTAAAAGAAACCGTACGTGGCGTTTGCATGGTACTGAAAAATCGCATCGCGTTGCATGCATGGGTAGGCGTGCTCAGTCAGCGGATTGTTGCGGACCGCGCGCGGCTGCATATTTAAGAGAGCTGGCTGACGCACGGCTGCGGCGGCGGTCGGTCACCTGATGGATCCGCCGCGCGCAGCAGTCCACGCGATCGAGCCACGGCAGCAGGGTCATGCATGCATGCGCCCCTGCCGGCCGTGCCACTCTGCTGCACGTAACGCGCGGAATCGCTCGACGACCCCGGCCTCTCCGTCGTCTTTCTCGTCTTCTCGTTCCACAATGCTGCCGTCACAGTACTCGATCTTCTGGGGCAAGTGCCACAGAGTTCAATCAGTACGACCCAGCCAGCGGAACAGCTAGCCCGTGCGTCGACTTTTCTAGATATCTGCTGCTGGTACTCTTCTTTTTCGAAACCTCAAAATGTTGGACCAAGGAACTAGATGGTCTTATAATAAGAAAGAAATAGGCACTCAAATTCGCATCCAAGTGGATTCATACCTGGGTGGTCAGCATGCACACCCACATCCTTAAACAATTGAGCTAGGCTCACTTCCTGCTGGTACTCTTCTTGTTCTCGATCTGCTGCTGGTGCAATCCGTAACTCAACGTATCAGAAGGCGGCAAGAGAATTGCTTGATGAAGTTGTAAATGTTTGAATGAACATTAAGCAGAAAGCTCAGAAAGAACAAGGTGTGCCGGAAGGACAGATGGCAAAGAGACTGAGGGAGGACCAAAAACTGAGGTTGTGTCCTCTAATCCGAAAGAGTCTGCTGCCAGTGCAGCACCTGAGCTTTCTACTGCTAAGAAGAAAGAACTTCAGAACAAGATGGCCAAACTGATGGCAATGTTGGATGAGGTGGGTGACATTGTTTTGTATAGTATCTGTTAGTAGTTGAATCCTTACTCTTATTAAAAGAGAGGATGACACTAAAAAGGTGAGGCAATTTTCTTGTTTATTTCTCACACAATGTCATGCCCAACCTAAGGGTCGGGTTACATATTTATATCTGTCATGACAGCCAAGCATATGACATAAAGATGCTAGTCTAAGATCCTTATATGTTGTCCTAATATGCTGTCCTTAAGGTGTTGTCCAAGCTATCCTTAAGATATTGTCCTAATATCCTTAATATGCTGTTATAGAATCCTTAAGATGCTATCCTAACTGGGGCCACAAAGACCATGCAAAGATGTTAAAGTACAAGACCATTCAAAGATGCTAAAGTGCACAAGACTTATTCTAGCATTCTCTCTCTAAGTCGTGTGCGTCATCTTGTGAGAGAGTTGGACCATCCCGATCCTGTAGCAAAGATCAAGAAACTTGATCCTCCCAAAGGGGCTTGGTGAGTAGGTCCGCAAACTGATCCTTGGTGTCGATGTAGCTGGCCTTGATGCTCCTTTTCTGCAAGCAACCTCGGATGAAGTGGTCACTACTACAATAAGCCTTATCGCAGGCGGCTCCAAACCTATTATCACACACGGTTTTTAAAACCGCTTGAAACAAAGAGCCTGTGATAATCCGCAACTTCACAGGCGGAGAAGTGATACCGCCTGTGAACAAACATTATCACAGGCGGTTTTACTTATGCTAGCCGCCTATGAAGATAAGTTATCACAGGCGGATGGTGCAACATATATATTCGCCTGTGATAATTGTCTTATCACTGGCGGTTCTAGCAGCATAACTAACCGCCTGTGATAATGGTATTATCACAGGTGGATGTTGACCTACATCAAGCCGCCTGTGAAGACCTTTTACCGCAGCCGATTTCTACCTTAACAGTAACCGCTTGTGATAATAGGTTATCACAGATGGTTCTTTATCTGTATCTAGCCACCTGTGATAATTGTTAATAACCTCCTGTGGTAAGGTATAACCTATGCAGTACTACTGCTGTTATTTCTAATTTCCAGGTCAATTCAATATAATCACAGAACAGACATCAACAATATCATCACAGAACAAAAGTCAACAATATTATCATCACAGAAGTCAATTTTACTAAAACAATATACATATGTACAAGTTACACATACAATTCATCTCATAGTTTACAAGTTTCACTAAAAACTGTTTCTATTGGCATAGTCGCAAAGTTCTGGCACATCAGCTGCTGCACGATTCTCATCAAAGAACTTCCCTTTTTTGTGCAAAATTTCGCAACGAATGAACTGACAGAGTTCACAAGCAATCCCGTCGGCTCCTCCATCAGGAATACTTCTACGTACAAACCAGCCATTCTTCATTCATATTCTTCGTGTGCAGCAATATAACACATAACAAGGTTTAGAATGTGTTGGTTTGAACAATCTCAAAGTATAGATCAAAGTGAGAGTACACAGGAATTTAGTTGCTATTTTTGGAGCAGTTTTACTATGAGCAATTATATTTTGAAGTTGGAATCAAAATATGAAAATAATGTTTCTGGTAATATTGAACAACAGAGAATATAAGTATGAAACTATGCTAGTTACAATGAAAATGAAACTCAAAAGTAAAAAAATAAGATATCGACATTAAGGATAACTTACATCCTCATGACTCGCTCTATATACGCCGGCGGTCTGAAGATGCTCACATACATAATACCCGCATAAGACACTCCCAGCGGGCTGCTTCGGAGAAGCATAATACGTTTTAATGTCCAATGCATTTGTATTGGAAGGTCTCTCACCGCCAAGCTATTCCGCGTAAAACCGCCAAACGTTGTAATACAAGAAATGTCATATAAAACTTGTCAACACATTCTAAATGTGTGTAAATTAAAATTATTGAATAAACGTACAGTTTCAAAATGGAAAGGAAATCTTTGTAACGATCTGGTGGGAAATAGGCCGAGTCCTAGACTGTTGCCTTTCTCTGCGTTGGCTTGATGAAGATCATTATGTAGTGATCACTGCAAACACACGTGTTAACAGTTACCAATTACTGCTATTTCAATGTCATGTGTCGAACTTACTCGAAGTTGTACGGAGCCTTTACGAGGTCCTTGCCGTCTCTGACAAAGTTAAACATTGCATGTCCTATGTAAGCTACAACTTCTGTCCTTTTATCCTTCTTAAGTTTTGCGATTGCTTTTTCAAAATCTTTTTTTTTTTCATGTGCTTGAACTGTTCTGAGTTTCGATCTGCCTGGACGTCGAATAGCGCCTTTGCAATCCTAGTAGGGTCAAGGATACCTGTCTTGCGCGCCAACTTTTCATTATCCATGTATTGCATCCTATTGAAGAAGTCTAGAATTGTTATAATATCATGAAATGCGTATGCGTGTAGTAAGAAAAGCAAATACAAAATATTAGAGCACTTACAAGCACCAGACGAGCAGTAGGTTGATTTCGAGCATGCCTCGATGCAAAAGGGGACGCAGCTCTTCAAATAAAATGACTCGTCTATCTTCTCCAGTGCTCCAGAATGCTTGTTTAGGAATACAAAATGTGACGCAATTAAGACCATATCTTGTGCTGGCAAGGATGTACCACTCATGCATTCTTTTGAGCGGGACGGGTTGTTTGCTATGTTGTACGGATGTCATGAACAGCTTCCCATTCTCAAATTTAGGAGGAACATCCTCAAGCTTGTATATTGGAACTCCTGGTTTAACTAAAGTCGTCCGCCGATTATACATGACACCGTCTTCTTCCCACTCCTCGATATTTCCTAATTCTGGCTCATGAGAAGAACGAGATGCACTCGATTTTATAATATTTTCCTTCATAGTTTCCAAATACTTTGACACTTCTGATGAAGGTATATTATTTTCGTATGGGCTAACTTTGATAGGAACTAATGATCGAGGAGTAGTCGTCGGAAGTTGGACACTGGCTTGTTGAACCTGTTGTTCAACTGATTGCTCTTTACTCCCAGTAGCTGGCTCTAGTACTACTTCAAGCTGTTGCTCAACTGGTTGCTCTTTACTAGCAACAGCTTGCTCTGGTACTGCTTGAAGCTGTTGTCCAACTTGTTGCTCTTGGATATCTTTACTAGCAAGGTTACTATCATCCTTGCTGAGACATAGGGGGAGTGGATCTTCCTGGACTGAGAGTGGATCTTCATGCACTTTTGCCTTAGAAGATGGGGTTACAATATTTGGAGATGCGATAGGGCTAGAAATTGGCTCATCATCCAACACGATATCGCGTCAGTGCTAGAGGATTAATTGGTTGACAGCCTTCCCTAGAGTCGCGATCCCCTCAGGTGTGATGTGGTCTATTTCATAATCTTCATAATCATTATTAATGATCTGAAGAACTTGCACCATAGCATAATACAATGGAAGTGGATTCCCGTTGAAGTCACGATCAGTCTTTGCCATAGCAGTGGCAACCTCTTTGGTTTTGTTCCCTGCTCTGCCTATCGGGACAAGAAGACGACAAGATTTTTCGTTAGCAATATCATCGACATGGAACTTATGGGTTGACCCTGAGCCTGGCAAAGAACCAACACTGCTAGGGTAGGCAGTTAGATATACTAATTGCTCTTTTTTGCACCAGAACCATCACTGTACTCGATGCCACTAATTGTCCCGATTGTCTAAGTTGTTCCATTATTTCTTGCATATTTTCTTTGACCTTTTGAGCAATCGTTTCATCAAGTGTTTTCTTAAACTTCTCACGTCTTCTATATGTGTCTTTATCTTTAAGGAAACCATCTAGCCGAGACATTTGAGAAGAGACCGCTCCAACCCGTCCGCTGTGTTCAGGGTTTCCTAAGATAGCGGTAAGTTGGTCATTCTCCCTCTTCGGCTTGAAGAGACCCTTCTGTTGCTTTTCAATTACTTCTTTCATTTTATCCTCTACTTCATTCAGAGAGTAGGGCTTTTCAAGTTTGCCCTCGTCGATCAAACCTGACCGAGCAAAGACCCACCGTTGAGTTCGCTCATCGCACCCTTCTAATGGGTGAGGATTGCCCTTACTGGTAATTTTGTCTAATATCTTATTCCATTTCTGGACTTTCGGGCCATATCCGGCAGACCCCAAGCAATGATGGTATTTGTTCTTTTTTGCAAGCTCTGACCTAGTTGCACTTAGAGCTTTAGCATCAGGTGTGGTCTTTTGACGAACAAACTCTTGCCACCGAGCTTGTGTGATTTTTCCCATCTTCCTCGGGCTAGGGACCTTATCGGCCTTAACATAAGCATTTATTTCACTCTTCCAGCCACGAAAGTTCTTATTGCAAGAGACCAATGTTGCTTTCTTTACAGCTTCTTCTGTGCCTTTCGGGAACTTGAATTGTTTCTTTATCCTTTCCCACAACTCATTCTTGGTCTGCTCGGGTAATTTCCTCCAATTCTTGGTTGTTATCGGCACAACCTCCCTAACAAGAAAACTGCATGCATTACGGTACTTGGTAACTGAATCTAGTGGTTCTTGGGGAAGCCCACCTGAACCGACCCTTGTTATGTACATGATGCGGTCCAATGGACCCTTATTGGGACCTCATTGCCCTCGTTTCCGCTTGAGTGAAGTTGAGGATTCATCCATTGGAGAACCTTCTGCGGTTTTAGGAGCCGATGTCACCTCATTGTCTTCGCGATTAATCTAGGTAGAAAAAAATTATAAGACTTCATATACTTGACAACCAACATTAACTTGAACTGCCGAAGTTAAGATTCGTGATCCATACCTCGTCGGCAGGATCATATTCCGGGTCTAGATGCACATAAGTCTTTTTAATTTTTATATTCGGAAAAGGACCCGATGGACTGTGATAGGAGCCTGAACTGCTGGAGTCAGTAAACTCCATATTGTCTTATTTATTGTTACTACCAGGACCAGTCTTCTTAGGGCTTTCCATGCTAGATCTAATAAGACAAAAAATCTAATAAATGACATATTAACTCTACATGAAGTGTTGCATGAAGAAAAAGATGGAAGCATTCTAGGATTTGATAAGGCATTCTAGGCTTTAAGGCGACTGACCAAAAGGTTCGTATACATTGCGAGGGTGAGAAGCATGTTAAAGTTGCTCACCAGCAATGGCAATTTTATCTTCTTATTTTAAATAGGCTAGCTTCGTTCATAGTAGCGACCACGTTTTTGAGGTTTACTAGGCGGCGCCTAGCTCCGGACCTATAACTGATCAAGCAAGGGACAAAAAGCAAATCCCCGCACAGCTCCTACCTAGCTTAGAGGGCATTATCGTCTCCGCTCTCAAGTTTCCTCTTATTCCCTATCACTGGTTCTTCTGCCTATTGAATGAAAAACAACATGCTGATGCGTACTTGTGCAGATGCAGTGCCTAGAAGAGACTGATAGCAGCAACAACAACTAGCAAGCTCACTTTACACCGACAACCCAAGGCATAACTTAGTCAAAATTAGTCAAGTATAGCTATATCTAATGTAACTTAGCCAAAATTAGCCAAATTTGCTCAACTTAACCAAATATAGCTAAATCTTGCCCCGCATAGTCAAACTAGCTTGATTATGCTTCAGATAGCTAAATTTTGTCATATTTAAAACAAATTTTCTCAATTTTGACTCAATTAAGTAAATTTAGCCAAAACACATTTTTGAAGTTATATAGGTCTAACTAAATTCTTGTATCATAGAGATCGGCAGCATATGCTCAGACTCCATCGCCACACCTAGTGGTACCTAGATATGGGCGTGAGGATGCTCCTGGCATCACAAATGAGTTGGCCAGCAACTTGTTTAGCTTCAGAGCTAAATATAGCATAACTTTGGTAGCACAAATTAGCTACAATTGCTCAAATGAAGCTGATGGAGCCACAAGTGCAGACATCTTTGGTAGCACAGATTAGCTACAATTGCTCAAATGAAGCTAACTTAGAGAAATAAAAGCAAACTTAGCCAAACTTAGTCTAGCATAGCTAACTCTAAGCAAAAGTAGCCAAATATAGCTAAATATAGCATAACTTAGTCAAATTTAGTCAAGTATAACTATATCTAATGTAACCTAGCCAAAATTAGCCAAATTTGCTCAACATAACCAAATATAGCTAAATCTTGCCCCTAATAGAGAATTATGTGGCATATGCAAGGCCGATGACAGAAATAGGGAATATACTGCTGTTACTAACTACCAATTTCACAGTTTCAGACACACAGAACCAACTACCAATTTATCGTGATATAACCATCCACATAAATCTTGACCGACCAAACCCTAACCAAAGATGCCACCGAACTTGATAGTTTTTCGAATTCCACCGAACCCTAACCAAGGATGCCTACAATTTTCCAATTCTCGAACCCTAACCAAGGATATGCAAGGAGGCGGCGAGGGCGGTGAGGGAGGCGGCACGACGAAGGAGGATGGAAGGTCGAAGGGTTTAAGGTTTACCTTGAAGCTCGGCGGCGACGGCAATGGCTTCGCTCGCCGTACCTGGAAGTGCAAGGGCGAAGCTCGGCGGCGACGGCGGCGAACACTTGTCGGCAAACGAAATTTTGGCAGCCTAACGGCGTCTAAGTGTTTCACCCGGGTTAGGTTTTCCTAACGCTATCGAGGGGTATATATAAACTCCCATTTTCTCAGGCGGATTTTAAGTACTGACCGCCTGGGAAGATGATTACCTCAGGCGTGTTTTACTTACCAACCGCCTAAGAAGATAAAATTATCTAAGGCGGTTGGTAAGTAAAACCCGCCTAAAATAAACTTCTTCTCAGGTGGTTATTAAGTACCAACCTCCTGTGAAGATATTTACTTCTTCTTAATTAATATTCTTGATTAAATGTGGGCCTTTAAAAATGCAAAATTCCACTTTCTTGTAATATTATTGATAAGTAAAGGTTACCATTAAATTTCACTTCATAAATCCTTTGAAATTGGTCAGAACATAAAAAACATACAACAAATGCTATTTTTCATTTTTCTTTCTTGATGAATATAATGCTTTTTTTCATTTTGACATTTTTACTCATCATACCAACCTCTATGAATTTTTTCAGATTTTTTTAATTTTTTTTTGAAATAATGTGTGTTCATAATTTGATGAATGCCTCATATATATATGAGCATTTAGTTAGAATGATGGATAGTTTGAAGTTTGACATGTTGGAATGCTTTTAAAAAAATTAACAAAATTCATACATGTATAAATGATACAAATATGTTCATACAAACAAATTTGAGTAAAGGATCTTTTTTTATGAGATACACAAATGTGAATAATATGTGAGTAGAAATTAATTTGATATTTACCAAAACATTACAATGTTAGCTATACAAGTTTTAAAATATTTTGCTCAGGTGGTAGATGTTAATTTTATACAAATGTAGAAGAAAGAATCATCGAATTTGGACACAATTTGCAGAATATAAACATGTTTGAGTATTTATATTGGAATCTAAATAAAAAAGAAGCATGGGATAAGGAAACGGAAGAACAATATTGGGCATTATCTCAGGCGGTTGGTAAGTAACACCCGCCTGAGATAAACTTCTTCTCAGGCGGTTGGTAAGTAAAACCCGCCTGAGAAAAATGTAAACACCGCCTGTGAAAAACGGACGCCTACATAAAGACCCCTCACCTACGGACGTGTCGACGTCCGTGCGCGACCTTTCTTTTCCCCGAGGCGCGACCTTTCAATGCGCGGTAAACCAACTGCTCCGTGTGGCCCTTATTAAAGACGCGCCATCACCCTTTAGTTCTCCACAAGCGCGTCGCTCACTTTGAATCCTCTTCTTTTCTTTGTCTTCCTCCGCTCCGACAACCCAACACCACTATGGCCGACCTTCCACCGCCAAGCCCTCCGAGGGAGCCACCTTGCAAGAAACAATGTTGCAGCTCCCCCGAGAGGATCAACACCCAACAGCGCCTCCTCATGGCGCGAGAGGCGTACAACAATACGTCTCGCGCCGTGAGTGCCTTGGGGCTGGGTACCCTTCCAGAGTATCCTAGAATGGGTACTACCGTCGGCCACTACCTCTACGCCCTCACGGGGGTGGCTGATCGTCTCGACATTCTGTTCGCGATGATGGCCTAGGTTCTTGGCCCCGAGGGCCACAGAACGCTAGTGGAGGCAACGACTAGCAACCTCGTTCTCGGGGTTGCACCGCCGGTGCAGCCGGTGCAACCGGTCCTGTCTCCTATTGCATCGGCACCAGAGTCGCCGCCGGAGGAAGAGGAGGAGGAGGAGGAGGAGGAGGAGGAGGAGGAGGAGGAAGAGGAGTAGGAGTAGGAGTAGGATTTAATTAGTTTTTCTTTGTTGTTTTTAGTTGCTTCTGTTTTGTAAATATTGTTAATGAATGAAATCTATTTTTGTTCATCTTTGTGATTGAATATTACTTGTGTATCTTGTATGTTCTTGTGTAAATATTATGTATCTTGTGTGTTCTTGTGTGAGATGTGTGATTGAATATTGTTAATGAATGAGTATCTTGTGTGTTCTTCAACTGTGTGAATGAATGAATGTGTAGTGTGTTCATCGTGTTCCTCAGACTCGGGTATCATAAGGTAATTATCTCAGGCGGTTGGTAATTAAAAACCGCCTGAGAAGAAGATTATCTCAGGCGGTTGGTCAGTAACACCCGCCTGAGATAAACATCTTCTCAGACGGTTATTAAGTACCAACCACCTGTGAAGATAATTACTTCTTCTTAATTAATATTCTTGATTAAATGTGGGTCCTTTAAAAAGGCAAAATTCCACTTTCTTGTAATATTATTGATAAGTAAAGGTTACCATTAAATTTCACTTCATAAATCATTTGAAATTGGTCAGAACATAAAAAACATACAACAAATGCTATTTTTCTTTTTTCTATCTTGATGAATATAATGCTTTTTTCATTTATTTTTTCAGTGGACATTTTTACTCATCATACCAACCTCTATGAATTTTTTCAGATTTTTTTAAATTTTTTTGAATCAATGTGTGTTTATAATTTGATTAATGTCTCATATGTATATGAGCATTTAGTCATAATGATAGATAATTTGAAGTTTGACATGTTGTAATGCTTTTAAAAAAATTAAAAAAATTCATACATGTATAAATGATACAAATATGTTCATACAAACAAATTTGAGTGAAGGATCTTTTTTTATGAGATACACAAATGTGAATAATATGTGAGTAGAAATTAACTTGATATTTACCAAAACATTACAATGTCAGCTATACACGTTTTAAAATATTTTGTTCAGGTGGCAGTTGTTAATTTTATACAAATGTAGAAGAAAGAATCATCGAATTTGGACACAATTTGCAAAATCTAAACATGTTTGAGTATTTATATTGGAATCTAAATAAAAAAGAAGCAAGGGATAAGGAAACTGAAGAATAGTATCGGGCATTATCTCAGACGGTTTGTAAGTAAAACCCGCCTGAGATAAACTTCTTCTCAGGCGGTTATTAAGTACCAACCGCCTGTGAAGATATTTACTTCTTCTTAATTAATATTCTTGATTAAATGTGGGTCCTTTAAAAAGGCAAAATTCCACTTTCTCGTAATATTATTGTTAAGTAAAGGTTACCATTAAATTTCACTTCATAAATTCTTTGAAATTGATAAGAACATAAAAAACATACAACAAATGTTATTTTTCATTTTTCTATCTTGATGAATATAATGATTTTTTCATTTATTTTTTCAGTGGACATTTTTACTCATCATACCAACCTCTATGAATTTTTTCAGATTTTTTGAATCAATGTGTGTTCATAATTTGATGAATGTCTCATATGTATATGAGTATTTAGTTAGAATGATGGATAATTTGAAGTTTGACATGTTGGAATGCTTTTAAAAAAATTAACAAAATTCATACATGTATAAATGACACAAATATGTTCATACAAACAAATTTGAGTGAAGGATCTTTTTTTTATGAGATACACAAATGTGAATAATATGTGAGTAGAAATTAATTTGATATTTACTAAAACATTAAAATGTCAGCTATACAAGTTTTAAAACATTTTGTTCAAGTGGTAGATGTTAATTTATACAAATGTAGAAGAAAGAATCATCGAATTTGGACACAATTTGCAGAATCTAAACATGTTTGAGTATTTATATTGGAATCTAAATAAAAAAGAAGCAAGGGATAAGGAAACTGAAGAACAATATCGGGCATTATCTCAGGCGGTTGGTAAGTAACACCCGCCTGAGATAAACTTCTTCTCAGGCGGTTATTAAGTACCAACTTCCTGTGAAGATATTTAATTCTTCTTAATTAATATTCTTGATTAAATATCTTCTCAAGCTGTTGGTAAGCAAAACCCGCTTAAGAAAAAGTTAAAAACCGCCTGTGAAAAACCAACGCCTATATAAGGACCCCTCACCAGAGTCAAAACGTAACCCTGGAGAATTTATATCGACACCGTAAGGATGCCGAATTTCCCCTGCGCCACGTCGCCGCTCTGCCGCTCCGCCGCCCAGCCCATACTGCCGCGCCGCCGCACAACCCCGCACCGCCACTTCTCCACCCAGCCGGCCCACCGTGCTGACGCCTCCCCACCGTGCCGACGCCTCTCCACCGTGTCGACGCCTCTGCAAGGTAAATGTAGTTTCCTTACTTTTTCTTTGTATATTTTCATTAGCTGATAAGCTGTTAGTTTTGTGTGTTCTGGTATATGGATTTTGTCCTTTTGCATGTGTAAGGACTGTATGGATTGTGTTGTGGTATATTGATGTCTGGACTATATGGATTGTTTCCTTTTTGTGTGTTCTGCTAGTTTGGTCTTTTACATATTGATGTATGGACTATATTGTAATAAACTTATTGTAGATTGTACCTATTATGTGACATGAATATGATGTTTAATTAACAGATGGTATTGTAATATATATAAGATGCATGAAGTTTACCCGAACTTGTAATTGTAGTTTTATGTGTTTTCCTTTTCAATATGCTACTTGCGTGTGCATACCTCCTGCTTGCATATATTTCGAAGGAGTGATTAGGGTTAGCTTTCTAGGGTGATGGTTTTATAACTCACCCATTTAGGTACCATCATTGGATGAGATCTGACGTCAAGATATAACGGACCGGATCCCACCCAGACCTAGCCCATGCTGTTGGGCCTGTTTGCCCCATGACTTCAATCCTTCACCCCTGATTGCTGCTCCCGACACCATCGACTCCGTCCGCCTCAAGCTGCAGTAGGGTTGGGCGTTGGCGACCATACCTCCTCGTTGCTAGGTGACATCAATGGTGGCAGGGTGCAGAAGCCAACGACAGGGCCATCTGCAAGCGGCAGCGAGGTCGAGAAATGGCACCGGGGGTGGAAGGCGGTACCGGGGCCAGCTGCAGGTGGCGACAAGGATGGAGAAAGTGTTGGAGGCACCGGGGCCAGCTGCCGATGGCGGCGAGACCGAAAGACGGAGGTGATGGCCGAAGCCTCGGGCGATGGCGCGCGGTGGTCGGTGGAAAGTCGGCGGCAGTCACCAAAGTGGCAAAGTGGAGCCGTGCCACGCTCCAGCAGCGCGCCTCTCCATCGCATCAGGTCAGGGGCGGCGGCAAAAATCCACCCGTACCCACACCCGTCGGGTGCAATACCCGTCGGGTGCCCGTACCCACGGGTATAATTGCCATCCCTAGATCCTACCCAGACCTAGCCCATGCCACTAGGCCTGTTTGCCCCACGACTTCAATCCTTCACCCCCGCTTGCTGCTCCCGACGCCTTCGACTCAATCCACCTCAAGACGTCGCCCGTCTCCTACATTAGTCGCCCTAATCATACTTGTTATGTCTCTGTAAATTCATTTTATAGAAGACCTTTAGAGAATATTTGTGGCCAAATTTTGTAAATCTAACAAAAATTCTATTATTGAAGCATGGACCGTCGAGCGTGGATGTATAACATGCCAAGACCCGATCCTATGTACATTCATAATGTTGCAAATTTTATTGAAGCATCCAAGGGACATGCGAAGTTGCAAAAGATAGATGACATATTATGTCCATGTATCGACTGCAAAAATAAGATTGCTTGGATGGATACTATAGTAATCCAATCTCATTTGGTGAAAAGAGGTTTCAAAAAAATACTACACAATATGGACAGAGCATGGTGAGTTAGATACACATGATGTGGATAAAGATGATGAGAGAGGTTCAGATGATGATAATGTTCATATCGATGATGGTAGTGACAATCAAGCTAGTGATGATGATGATGAGTTCGATTGTGAGGAGATGTTGCGTCACATTGAACCATATGTATTGACTTCTATGAGAGCAAGCAAATGTTTAAGTAAAATGGAGACATTGCAGAATGCGGCGACGGAGCTTTTATATGATGAATCAAACGGTTGTGATAAAGAGTTTACTACATTGCGTGTCTTAGAACTACTAAAGTTGAAAGCTACGCACGGATGGTCCGATTGTAGTTTCTCTGATCTTTTGAATCTTCTGGCAGAAATTCTTCCAAATCCAAATAAACTGCCCAAAAGCACTTATAAAGCAAAGAAACTTCTTTGCCCGATGGCACTACGTGTGATAAAAATACACGCTTGTGCGAACCATTGTATTTTGTATCGCAAAGAGCATGAGCTCGCAACTAGATGCCCCATTTGTGGTGTCAGTAGATATAAGAAGGACTACAATCACCAGTATGTTACCAATATAAAAAAGACTCATAAGAATAAGAAGTTTATTATTGGTCCTGAAGGTGACGATGACGATACTTTTGGCGATGCAGACGGGAAGAATAAGAGAAAAATTCCTGCCTTGGTGATGTGGTACCTTCCGGTAATTGATCGCTTGAAGCGTTTGTTCTCAAACCCTAGGGAGGCTGAACTTATGCGTTGGCATTCCGAGCAACGCAAGAAGAATGAAAAGCATATACGACACCCTGGTCATGCAACACAGTGGAAAATTTTTGATATTCAGTATCCAGAATTTGCGAAGGAAATCAGAAATGTGAGGTTTGCCTTGGGTACAGACGGAATGAATCCTTTTGGTGAAAAAAGGAGCATACACAGCACATGGCCCGTGGTCTTAACGATGTACAACCTACCGACGTGGTTGTGTCACAAAAAGAAATATATCTTGTTATCTGTTCTTATCTAATGTCCGAAACAACCCATCATCGAAATTGATGTGTTCTTGGAACCTTTGATGGAAGATATTGCAAAATTGCGGAATGAAGGGGTACGTACATGGGATGAGTACAAGCGGGAGTATTTCACGCTAAGAGTAATGATATTCGTTACCGTGCATGATTATCCCAGACTGTTTACATTATCGGGACAAATGAAAGGGAAGAAAGGTTGTGTTAGGTGCGTGGATAGAACTGAATTTCTATACCTCACTTCATCCAGAAAGACGGTGTACATGAGACACCTACGGTTCTTGACATATACACACAAGTATAGGAATATGAAAGAACAATTTGATAACAATCGAAAAAGATACTGCACCAAAAACTTACAGTGGAAAACTTATGTTTGAAATGGTCAGGAACATTCATATTGCTTTCGGTAAGGGAAAAAATAGTAAAGGAATTAAGAGAAAGAAAAGTACATCTTCGGATGATACAACTGACATGGCTTTCAAGAAACAACCAATTTTTTTCAAGTATCTTCCGTATTGGAAGAATCTGGAATTTTGCCATAGTATTGATTTGATGCACGTTACAAAGAATGTATTTCACAGCATCATTGGGACCTTGCTAGACATGCCGAGGAAAATAAAGGACGGATTAAATTCACGTATGGACCTAGTAAATCTTGATTTGAGACCAGAGCTTCATCCAGTAGAAAAGGCGAACGGGAAGCATTACCTTCCCCCAGCCAGCTACAACTTGACGCTAGAAGAGAAAAAAGCAATTTGCGAATGCTTGCGTGGAATCAAAGTGCCCACGAGTTTCTCATCCAATATCCGCAAACTAGTCTCTATGAAAGACTTATCTTTATTCGGTTATAATTCTCACGACTGTCACATTATGATGACAGTTTTCCTTGCCATTGCAATAAGAGTCATCAAACCTGAGCATATAAAAGTTGTCATCACACGTTTGTGTTACTTCTTCAATGCAGTATCGCAAAAGGTGATAGCACGTGAAGATTTAGACTATCTAAAAACATACATCGTCGAGACAATGTGCAAGCTTGAGATGTGTTTCTCACCATCCTTTTTTTAGGCAAGTACACCTAATCATACATCTTGTTGATCAGATAAAAGCATTGGGGCCACTATATTTACATCATATGTTTTTGTTGGATAGATATTTAGGAGTATTAAAAGGTTATGTGCGGAACTGTGCTCACCCAGAGGGTTCAATTATGGAAGGATACACCACTAAAGAAGTGATTGAGGGTTGCACTGATTACATCAAAGATGGAAAATCGATAGGTGTGCCTATACCGGTACATGAGGGTAGACTACGTGGCTATGCCTATGAAAAATTTAAAAACCGCCAATGAAAAACTGACGCCTATATAAAGACCCCGCGGAGGCACGCCTCTGCCCAGTCCCACATCGCGCCACGAGGTACCTAAGTAAATTTGCATAGTTTCCTTACTATGCATTGTATGCTACCTTTTTCTTTGTATATTTTCATAAGCTGCAAGTTTTGTGTGTTGGTATATGGATTGTGTCCTTTTGCATTTGTGTACATATGCGTTTGGAATCAATAATTTGGAAGTTTGGAAGTTTGGTCTTTCAGATAATGATGTCTCGGGCGTGTAGCCGATTGAAGGAGGAGTGGTTGGCGTGGCGCAAGAACCATCCCCATGTATGTACATATGGCACACCGGTCGCATGGTTGTATATACATATGTATCTGTAATGGACTGATGAACTTAACTGTAGTTTGTTTTTCCATCTTGTTTGTTTTTGGTATTTTCAATTTCTCTGCGTAGGTTTTCTCTGCGAAGTCTGAATCGGGAGATTTATTGAAGTGGCAGTGCATCATACCCGGTAAAGAAGGGGTAAGTCATGAGGAACAAGCACAATATGAGTTTAACCATCGTCCTTCTATTAATAAATTTCTTTTGCAGACTGAATGGGAAGATGGTTACTACCCCCTGGCAATCTCCTTCTCTGAGGACTAACCCTTGGTACCTCCAAGATGCGCCTTTCCAAGTGTGTTCTTCCACACCGTCCATCATTCGGGAGCACTCTGCATCGGGATTCTTGATCAAGAGACTGTAAGATAGACCTATTTTGCTCATGTAATTATTACTTAATTGTTGTCGAACTTATTTGAACTGGTTTCTTATATTGCTTAAATTATATTTCGTAGGGGTGGTGCAGTGCTTTTACAATCAAAACTATACTACTTGAAGTTCTGTGTTTGCTGCATCAGCCAAATGTGCCCGATGTTGAAAATGATTGCTATAATCTACATATCAAGGTTAGATGACACTTTGACTTAGTGAACAATGTAGGTTATTCATTCCTCCTTCAACATTTGTTAATTTAAATAATGTCAATATTTTCAGGATCCAGCAGAATATAAGAGACGTGTTCGGGAGCAAGCAGGACGATACAATTTAGATTGATCAATGGGAGCTTCATTGTTGATCTATAATGAATGTAGCATGATTTTTGTTTTCTACTTGACATGGCACTTCATCGATGTTGTTTGCAGCTGTTAAAGAGAGAGGCTCACTTAAACTTGTGCTCAGTGTGTAAAGATGTTATCTTTGAACAATTGTAAAGCCTCTAATGGTGTATTATCACAATTAAGCCAGCCTCACTGGTGATCGAGCATTTCCTATAATGCATTACTGTACTAGTATCCGCTCATCTGTGTTTTTTTCCTGATACAATTTTCCCTGCAATGACTACATACGGTTGTGATAATTGCAACGACTACATCCCTGTAATTTCAGTGAACACCGCTTGTGATAATTGAACAACTACATACGGTTCTTACACAATGACCGCCGGTGAAAATACATGATCTTCTCAGGTCGTTGTTAATTAAGAACCGCCTGTGAAGTTCATTACATTACAGGCGGTTCTTAATTAATAGCCGCCTGTGAAGATCATGTATTTAACCAGGTGATTGTTTCTTAAAATCTGCCTGTGATGTGAATTTATTGCAGGCAGTTCTTAAGTAATAACCGCTTGAGAAGATCGAGTATTTACCCAGGCGGTTGTTTTTTAAAATCCGCCTGTGTTGTTATTTCATCACAGTCGGTTATTATATCATTCGTCATCACAGTCGCATATTTTTAAGGACCGTCTGTGTTTGAAAAATTGAGGCACCTGTAAAAATGTTTTTTGTAGTAGTGGGTACCTAACCCGGATGTTCTTTCTCCATTCATAAAAAATGCGGTTCTTTGCCAGAGCAGAGCGGACACGTTTTCCACCTTGAGTTCCACTGCTCCAGTGTCTCTGCCAAGGAGATCACCAAACAGTCGAACAAGCCAGAGCGCCTGAGTCAAAGTAGTGGAGGCCGCTATGTACTCGGCCTTACAGCTGGACATGGCCACCACCTGCTGCATGACCGACTACCAGCTAATGAGGCACTTGCCGAAGGAGAAGAGGATCCCGCTCGTGCTCTTGTTGCTGTCAATGTCATTGGCGTCGTCACTGTCAGTGTACCTGACAAAATGTGCCTCCCCAGGGCAACTCGGGTAGTAGAGGTCGTGGTCGAGAGTCCCTGCAACATAGTGGATGATCCTCTTCACAGTCTTCTGGTGCTCCATCATCGATCGCTGCAGGAACCTACTAACGTAGCCGGTGGAGAATGCCAAGTCCGTTCGTGTGTGGGCAAGGTAGCGAAGGCTCCCCACAAGACGCCAATACTGCGTAGTGTCCACCTCCTCCATCGTGTTGTTGCGACCGAGCTTCATCCTCTCCTCCATCAAAGTGAGAGCTGGGTTGTAGTTTGTGAACCCAGCTAGCTCAACAATGTGCTTGGCGTAGGCGATCTGTCGAAGCATGATCCCAAAGTCGGCCTGATGCACATAAATCCCTAGCGAGGTAGAAGGAGAGGGATCCCAAGTCACTCACTTGGAAGGTGGCTTTCATCTTTTCCTTGAACGTTGCCACCTCCGCATCCATGGTGCTGATGATCACCAAATCATCAATGTAGACACCCAGCAGTAGAGTGTTTCCTCCATTGCCCCACTCGTAGATGACCGCCACGTGCGGGCATTGCTTGAAGCCGATCCTCTTGAGTGTGGAACCCAACTTGGCATTCCACACACGTGGTGCCTGCCGCAAGCCATAGAGGACCTTGCGCATGTGCAACACCTTGCTCTCTTCGCTAGGGAGCGCAAATCTCAACGGGTGGTGTACGTAGACCTCCTCCTTCAAGTCGGTGTTGAGGAATGCCGACTTGACGTCCATGTGTTGGACACGCCAGCCTTCTTGGGCAGCCAGTGCAAGGAGGAGTTGCACGGATTCCATCTGTGCCATGGGGGCAAAAGCATCGTCGAAGTCGATCTCCTCTGTGAGACCTATGTGTGCTGAATACATTGGCTATGACAATAAAAGTTTTGAATACTGCCAAAACACTTTTTAACAAGGTCTAACTCTAGGTCTAAGCTCCTGCAAGGTCCGACGTAAGGTACAACTTGCTTTGGCTAGGTCCAACTTCTTTGTCTAGGTCCGATTTATTTTGGCTAGGTCCGACTTGTTTTCGCTATGTCCGGCGCAAGGTTCGACTAGCTTTGGTTAGCTCTAGCGCTAGGTCCGACTAGCTTTGGTAAGCTCTGACGCTAGGTCTGACTAGCTTTGGTTAGCTCCAGCGCTAGGTCCTGCTAGCTTTGGTAAGCTCCAACTCAAGGTCCGGTTAGCTTTGGCAAGGTTAGGTGCTAGACTGCAATGATTCTGCTTTTACCTTGCAATGTTTCGAACTTGCTTTACATCTATGGAAAGTTTGCTTAGTATTCTTTTACTAAGTTTTTGGTGTGTTTTGGTGGTTATGGCGGATATTGTTTTTTCTATGGTTTGCAACATGCTTATGTGAGGTGCTCACGTAAGGTGTTGTGGTTTCATAACTAACGTGAGTCAAGTCGAGGACTTGTGCTCGAAAGTATCGGTTGTTTATTCATGCGCAGGTGTTGCTTGAGTTAGAGACATGGCTGGTGACGGGATCCATTGAACTAGTCTTAGGGAGAAGATGAGGTTCAACAACTAAGTTCGAGAGGAATTGTGGTTGAGTTGATCGGGAGGTTGCGCAACATGTTTGAATCAAGAGCAATTCATATGAAGGTACCATAGACGTTATTGGAAAATTTTTGCACATGTGCAAGGAGTGCATGGATGTGGCAACATGGTTCCAAGGCGTGATGAAGAGAAGTGGACGTAAAGAATTGGTCGGAAAGGTCCAACCGACTAGGTTATGGACTCAGGTTGCGGTTGAATCTGGTTTGACTCAAATATGAAAAAATTTGAGTTGGTTATGATAGGATTTCGTGTGGGTCATGAAGTTGAGTTGTTTTTAGGAATGTGGGATACGTTCCTATAGTGTTTGGAAGTCTTAAGATTGCTTCTATTTGGGTATAGAAGAGTCTTGAACAGTTATGAAAAGTTTCAATGGAAACTGAGTAGGATACGAGTCCTATTTTGGTTTAGGTTGGCCTCATGGTTGGTTATATAAGCAAGGGAGGCCAGATCTCGTGGTACAAGGATTTTGGGTTGTTCCTCTTGTGTTCTATTGAATAAAGATCATAATTTAAGGAACTTTTGTGCCTTGTTCGTCCGACTTGTTTCAGACAAGGCTTTTTTCGTCGAGTTTCTGCACAACACTACCTTGCTTCGGTGGTTTTATCATAACTCGAGTTTTACAGATTCAATTGATGTGATTCTTTTTGGGTTGTCTGCACAGCTTGATTATATATCATCTGTGAAAATGTCACATCATTGGATTTTTGGTTTTTCATCTACACGAGTCTTTGCAGTGTTACAGATCTGGTTTTTACTCGGTAGAACAGATTGACCTTTGTTCAATCTTTTGATTATAACTTGAGTTTTTCTCGACGGATTTCCGTGATTCTTATTGTCGTGCCTTCATGACTTGATTCTCCACAATCTATACAGGCCTTGTCACTATTGATCATTTTAAGATTAGTTGAATACACAATCTCTTTAACAGATCAGTTTTCTGTCGAGGGGTTTTTGTTGTTTCCACTGAAAAAGTTGTAATCTACCATTCATCCCTCCTCTGGTAGATTTTCACGTGATCTTCGATCCTGCAATTGGTATCAGAGCCACGATGCTCTAATCTTTGTGATATGCATGTGTTTTGAATAATCATCATGGAGAAATACTCTACCAAACCTTGTGTGTTTAGTGGTATTGATTTTCAGGTTTGAAAGGCACACATGGAAGCTTTCATCCAGGCGCAAGGCTTTGCAATATGGGAAAAGATGTACAAGCCTTACGAAGTGCCACCAAACGATCAAGTTACAGCTACAAATCTGAGAGATGTCAACAACAACAACAAGGCTCGGAACTTGATCATACAAGGACTAACTCAAGGTGACTTTTACCGTGTTGCTCACCTCCGATCTACGTACGATGTTTGGAAAGATCTATGTGATTATCACGAAGGATCCAACACGACCAAGGAGGTAAGGTAAGAAATGTTGAAAAAGTAGTACATGCGCTTTGAGATGCAATCAGATGAGTCCATCAACGACCTCTTTGCTTGCTTTAATAAAATTCTCAGCAACTTGCATAGCGTCAATATTAATTTTTCAGATGTTGAGAATTCTATGCAATTACTAAGTGCATTACACATGTCAATTTGGAAGATGAAAGTCACATCTGTTCGTGAATCTACTATCATGAGTACACTTACTTTAGATGTTCTATATTCTAAATTGAAAGCTCATGAAATTAACATAATCTTATGTAAGAACCCCAACAAGTCTCTTGCATTTGTTTCTCAACGTGACATGCCTAGCTCTAGCCAATCTTCATCTTGTGGAACACTTACTTTGTTGTCCTCTCTAACCATTGAAAAGATTGAAGAGTTTCCAGAGGTAGAACTTGCACTCATATCTACTCGGTTCTCAAAAGCATTGCAAAATGTGAGAACTAGAAGGAGAGGAAGTGTCAGACCTCTATGATGCTTCAAATGTGGTAAGACAGGACATTTTTGCACGGATTGCCCTAACCTTTCAAGTACTACTTCCCGTGATGAAAAGCAAACAAGGACGAAGCACTCCTCTGCAAACAACAACAGGAAAAAAGGTTTTACAGAACGCCAATTGGTAAATAGTTTTATCTCTGCACTTCAAGAACTTGGCTCAAGCGATGTGGACATCGGAAGTGACGAAGATGAAGATGATTTGGTAAACTTGTGCTTCATGGCGGGCAAGTCAAGATCAAGTATGGAGGAGGCAGAACACAGCAACGACAATGAAGAGGTGTGTTCTACTTGTGAAGAAATGTGTGATGCTATTTCTCGTGCCACTGTTATAGTTAAGAAAAAAGACCAAAAGCTTCGGGACAATGATGTTAAAATTGAATCACTAGAATCTGAAATTAATCGTTTAAAATCTTTGATTCCTAGTGATGATTCTTGTTCCTCATGTGGTTTAATATATGAACAATTGTCCTCTCTAAGAAGTGCACACACCTCCACACTTGATAAACTTGAGTTAGAGATTGAAAAGAACAGAGAGCTTGCTGCACTTAAAGATAAAAACTTGAAAGATGCTAGCTGTTCTACAATTGATTTGCATTGTTCTACTTGTGATGATCTTGATAAGAAACTACAAGATGCTATGACTGAGATTTCTATATTGAATAATACTTTACGTTCTCATGAAGTTAAATATTGTTCTAATTGCAAACTAAAAGGAAAAACTTCATGTGAAAACTGTCTAGACTTGTCAAAGAAACTTGATGACATGAAGGGGACACTAGAGTGGTTTTGTAATGAGAATAAGAATCTAAACTTGTTGCTGAATTCTTCCAAGTCTTGCAATGATAAAACTGGTTTAGGTTTTGATTCTCATGCTCATGCTAAGGCACATCCACCTAAAATTGTAATATAATTAGGAAGTGTTTGATTCAAATAGTTCCTAAACAAAATGAAGTGGTTTTCAAATCTGTAGGGGTGATGTCTCATTCAGCTTCTAATAAACATGTTGCTTACTCATCTAGACATGAACACAAAGTTAAATTTCATTGCACCTACTATGATAGAGATGGTCATGTTATAGATTTTTGTTATAGACTAGCTAAATAATAAAAAAAGGAAAGAATGCAAGCTAGATCTCATAACTCTCATGAAACATTTGCTGCACATGCTAAACAAAATATCAAGAATATGCAACCTGCTGTTATGAGTAAAAACATGCAAATTCGCTCCTAAACCTATTGTTTTTTCGTGCTACACATGTAACACCTCGTAAGTCAGTAGTTGGGTACAAAATACTCAAACTTTGGCTCATAAACCTGCTATTTTGTCTCAGCATTCGCGTGTTTTTCCTGCTGCACATCGTGTGACTCAGTACTGGATTCCTAAATGCCTTTTTACTAATCCCAGTATTGAGTCATCAGAGTATTGTGCTTCTATGTAGGTTACACGCTTGAGGAAGGAGAACATTTGGATTGTGGATTCATGCTGCTCACGTCACATGACCAGTAACAAAGAATGGTTCTCCTCCCTCTCTTTTGTGTCATGTGTAGAGAATGTTACTTTTGCTGATAATTCTTCAACTCCTATAATTGCTAAGGGTTCGATTAGAGTAAACAATTACTACACTATGAAGGATGTGGCATTTGTTAAAAATTTGGAATACAACTTGCTTTTTGTTTCACAATTGCTAGATGAAAATATGGAAATTATTTTCACTAAAAATTTCTGCAAGGTTGTAGAAACAATAAGCTTATTTTTAGCATGTCTCGGTTTGAAAGAGTTTTTAAAGCTGATTTTGATATGTCATCCTCTAAGCATAGGTGTCTAGTAGCTAATGATTCAAATGTCTTATATTTTTGGCATCGTAGACTTGGTCACGTAGGATTTGATCATCTAACGTGTATTAGTGCTCTTGATCGAATACGTGGGCTGCCTAAGTTTAAAGGGGACAAAGAAATTGTGTGCCCTTATTGTACACATACTAAGATGGTTGCAGGTTTGCATGCTCCTCTCACAATGACCATGAAAGCTGAACCGGGTCAACTTTTGCACCTTGACACCGTAGGACCTTCACGTGTTCAATCCTTTGGAGCTAAATGGTATGTTCTTGTGATTGTTATGAATATTCTAGATACTCTTGGGTTTACTTTATGGCATCTATGAATGAAGCTTTTAGTCACTTTAGAACTTTATTTCTTAGATTATCAATGGATCACCCAGGATCTTTAAAAGTAATTAGAAGTGATAACGGAACATAATTTAAAAATCAATCGTTTGATCAATTTTGTGCTGAAAATGAAATGAATCACCAATTTTATTCACCTTATGTACCTCAACAAAACGGTATTGTAGAGAGAAAGAACAAAACCTTAGTTGAGATGGCTAGGACTATGCTTGATGAATATCAGACTCCTAGAAAATTTTGGGCAGATGCAATTGCAACCGCTTGTTATGTCTGAAATCGTATTTTCTTGCGTTCTAAGCTAGGAAAAACACCATATGAACTTCAGTTTGGACATTGGCCTAGTGTCACACACTTTAGAGTCTTTGGTTGCAAATTCTTTGTTAAGAAACATGGTAATTTTGATAAATTTGAAACTAGATTCGTTGATGGCATGTTTCTTGGTTATCCGTCTCATACCAGAGGATACCGTGTGCTTTTAATTGATACTAACAAAATTATGGAGACTTGTGAGGTTTCTTTTGATGAAGCTATCCCAGGTACTAGCTCCAATAGCGCAGGTTCGGATACATATCTGTAGGGGAGAGTATTTTCATTGAAGAAGACAAAGAAGTGGTGCTGCTGTCTGAAAATTCAGAAGTAAATGACGTTGATCATGCTGCTGATTTTGCACCACAACTAGCACCAACAACTACTGCATCTGGTACAAATTGTCCTCAAGCCACAAGTTCTTCGATCTGTGATGAACATGAAGAACAAGGAGCTTGTGAAGTGTCTACTCCCCTCCGAATCCTCAAAAGTCATCCTCCACAAGAAATCATTGGAATCTTGCACAAACGAGTCACACGGTCCAGGTTTTGCGACCCAAACTCTCATGCTTATTTTGCTTTTGTTACTTCTTTTGAACCCAAAGATATATCACACACACTCACTAATGAATCTTGGATTATTGCCATACAAGAAGAGTTAGATAATTTTGAAATAAATAATGTTTGGAAACTTGTACCTCCACCTCAAGGTCACACTTTAATTGGAACTAAATGGGTGTTTAAAAACAAACAAAGTGAGGATGATGTTGTGGTTAGGACTAAGGCTAGGTTGGTTGCTCAAGGTTTCACACAAGTTGAAGGTCTAGATTTTGATGAACTTTTGTTTTTGTTGCTAGATTAGAAGACATTAGAATTTTGTTAGCTTTTGCTGCTTCTAAAGGATTCAAGTTATATCAAATGGATGTTAAAAGTGCTTTTCTTAATGGCTTCATAGATGAGGAGGTTTATGTCAAGCAACCACTGGGTTTTGAAAATCCAGATTTTCCTAATCATGTTTACAAAATGTCCAAAGCCTTGTACGGTCTCAAACAAGCCCCTAGAGCATGGTATGATAGGTTAAAAACATTCTTACTTGAAAAGGGGTTTACCATGGGCAAGGTTGATAAAAAAAATTTTGTGCTTAAGCATGACAATGACTCATTATTCGTTCAAGTGTATGTGGATGATATTATCTTTGGTTGTGCTACTCATGATCACGTGTCCAAGTTTTCAGCTATGATGAGTTCAGAATTTGAGATGACTATGATGGGAGAACTCACGTACTTTTTGAGGCTGCAAATCAAGCAAACAAAGGAGGGTACCTTTGTGCATCAAACGAAGTATACAAAAAACTCATAAAGCGCTTCCACATGTACAAAAGCAAGCCTTTTTGGACACCAATGGGAATAACATCAACACTTGAACTTGATGAAGATGGTGACCCCGTCAATCAAAAAGAATATAGAAGCATGATCGGATCACTTTTGTACCTCACGGCATCAAGACCAGACATACAATTCAGCGTATGTCTCTGTGCACGGTTTCAAGCTTCTCCACGTGCTTCACATCGTCAAGACACCAAAAGGATTCTCAGGTACTTACATGGAACTCAAGAATTTGATATTTTTCTTCCTTCTTCCTCAATCATTACTTTGAAAGCCTTTTCAGATGCTGTTTTTGGGGGTTGTAGGATTGATAGGAAAAGTACTTCGGGTTCTTATAATTTTCTAGGAAATTCACTTGTTGCCTTGTCCTCTAGAAAACAAAACTCAATTGCACAATCCACGACCAAATCTGAATATGTAGCTACTGCTAGCGCTTCCTCTCAAATTCTTTGGATTGTTCAAACACTTAAGGACTATGGGGTTGATCTGGATAGTGTTTCACTACTTTGTGATAACACTAGTGCCATTTGCATTGCTAAAAACCCGGTGCAACATTCGATAATAAATCACATTGACATTATCACTTTCTCCGTGATAATGTTAAAAAGGAAACATTGTGCTTCACCATGTAGATATCAAACAACAATTGGCTGACATTATTATAAAGCTTTAGATTTCACTCATTTTTGTTTCATTCTGTAACACCTTCATTTTCATGCATAAAGCATTGCATACATCCTCATACATGTTTAACATTAAGCCATGTAAAAAGGAACAAAATTCAAATGAATTTAGGGCTCAATTAGAAATTTTAGCCTGTTAGGGTGCGGACTTGTCCGACCTCTGAACCGGACTAGTCCAATATCCCTATCCTCTGTTAAGAAAATTCAGTTTTTTTAAGAAGTGCGGACTTCTCCGGCCACAACCCCAGACTAGTCCGGTGTTCCCATTTTCATTCATAAAAATTCAGTTTCTTCAAAGTCCGGACTTGTCCCGCACAATGTGCGGACTAGTCCGGTTGAGCCTTTGAAGTTTTACCCAATCTAGTGTTATGCTAGTCAGACTTTTCTGATTTTTACTCTGTAACCTAAAAGACTAGTCCGATCCCTACTGCGGACTTGTTCGGCCTTTGGGAACCAACTCAGATTCTATTATTTCTCCATGATTTGTTTTTGGGTAATTGACTAATTTGGGCACAAGAATTTTGTGCCCAACCTCAAAGGAGCCCAAGTGGACCCCACTTCAGTCCCTACACGTCCCCCACCGAATTCAACTTGGAATTCACCCCAAAACCCTAACTCTCCACACCTACTTAAACAACCCAAAGCCCCACACCTCTCCACCCCAATTGAGACCCCTTGCTGCCACTTTTGCATTGAGCCGTCATCAAGATCAAGTCCAGAAGCAAGGTGTAAGTGCATCTAGGATATCCCTTGTGGGTTTTGGCTAATTGATGACAAACATATGAGATCCTAATGAAACTATTGAGATGATTGCAGGACAGATAAGTGAAACAGCTCGGTGCACACAAAAAGGTGAAAAATGGAGTGGTGTCCAAAGAGGGATACTTTGATAAAGCTTGGAAGATGAAAATTAGATTTCGAATGTATAGGGAGTGTATGAAAGACACACTTCAAGAGCTCACAACTTTGCACTGGGGTAAGGGCTTAAAATTAACTTAAAATTCACAATGCACCGGACTAGTCCGATCATGGACCGGACTAGTCCGTTTAACTCTCTGGAATCTCTCAAATTGGGAGACCGGACTAGTCCGTGTGTCCACCGGACTAGTCCGTTGAACTTTCTGTAGTCTCTCATGTTGAGAGACCGGACTAGTCCGTGTGTTCACCGGACTAGTCCGTTGATCTTTCTGGAGTCTCCCTTCTGTGGAGATCGAACTGGTCCGCAGACTAGTCCGTTGAACTTTCTGGAGTTCACCTTCACACAGCACCGGACTAGTCCGAGCTTAGACTGGACTAGTCCGGCAGACTTTGTGGACTTCAAAGTACACTGAGACCGGACAAGTCCGGACTTGCACCGGACTAGTCCGGTGTTAGGGTTTTTCAACGGCTACTTTTTGGAAACCCTATAAATAGAGAGTCCACGACTTTCCTATGAAGAGACACGGCATATACTGCTGCAAACACAAACCCTAGTGCCGCCACTTCTTCCCAAGAGCCCAAAACACATCTCCCCACAGATCTAAAGTGTAAAAAGAGTGAAATCAATTGAACACTTGGATTCGGGATTGGAAGATCGTCGTTCCTTCATTGCGAGCTTTTGGGGTTTGATCTTTCTACACTCATACTCTGCATTGTAATACTTTTGAGTGTATTTGATCACTTCTTTCGTTGTAATTATCGTGGGAGCCCTCAACGTGTGAGATTGCCCCACAAACTTGATGATTACCTGTGATAGTGGAATCAAGTCGGCCTTCGTGGTAACTTGAAGAGGGAAAGGGTTAGAGACCCGGCTCTGTGTGAAATTCCTCAACGAGGACGTAGATCTCGTGGTGAGATCGAACCTCGGGAAAAATTCGTGTGTCTTGCGCCTTATTTCCTTTACATTTTGTTCATTAGATCACTTGAGTGCTAAACATCAATCTAAGGCAATTATAAGTTTTCACTTGCATTCTTACATTAATCTCAAACAAAAATATCAGTTGTTCTCATTTCCGCTGCTAAAGAAATTTAGTTTCCCAAATAACACCTGATCAACACACATATTTCTAGCACACCGGACAAGTCCGCCCACACGACTGGACTAGTCCGACCAACTAAGTTTTGACGATTCTATTAAGTGTGCAGGAAATTCAAAAGGCCTATTCACCCCCCTCTAGGTCACATTCAATTGGTATCAGAGCAAGGTTCTCCGCTAACTAGACTCACATCTCGGAGAGATCAATGGCCTATGAGAAGAACAACGATATCTCGAAGATGAACATTAATGAGGAGGAACAAGAAACTAAAGCCTTTGATGTGCTGAAAGAGAGCCCACACGATGATGAAGAAGTGCGACAACTAAAGGCACTCCTGATGAGTAGGTTTAGGCCCGATCTTCCGAAAGGTATGTCGATTGGGGTGGAGAACTCGACGTTGATGATCCGCGGCACTCGAGCGGTTCGAGTACCCCTGCAATCACTACACCACGGCTCCGTTGGTTATCAACCATGCTGCACACGCTTGACCTCGCCAAGAAGGCTAATCCCTGCAAGTGCAATCGAGAACACGAGCAAGAACGTAGAAGACACGATCGGAAATCGCGAAATTGGGGTCTCACAAACCGAAGAACGGCGATTTTATTGATCTAAGCAAAACCCACCGAATATGACCGGCGGCTGCAGTATTTATAGGCTAGGGTTCGACCAAAACACGATTAGACGCGTCCCTAATGGACTCTTACGGGATACAAGGCCCAAAGGCCCGATTCGGTGGCGCAGCACCGGATAGAAATATGGACTCGACTTATTTCGACGATTCCCAATGACTCCGGAGGAATTTTGAGGTGGGACCAGAACCATTGGAAAGTTTATCTTCTCCTCTTTCCGTGCATATGTAGAACGTCGAAAACGGAGTCCGTATGCCTCCTGGACGTCTGTTTTAAGGTGGACTGCTCCTGGACTCCGAGTTGAACTCGAGTCCGAGTTGTAAACTGTTTCCATCTACTTGTGGACGTCCCAGGTGGTTCTCCACGCTCCCAAGGCCTCCTTCCTTCACTTGTTGATCTTTTCAATTATTCCTAATAACAATTAAATCATCACATAGCAATCTATTTTCAAACTCACATGCAAAAGAAGTTAAGAACGAATTCACCTGCTGATTTAATAACCGTGCCCGTGCTCTTGTGATTGGTCCTTGCAGTTCAATGTGCGTCTCTGCTGTTGTGATGTCCTCATCATCCTCCCCCTCTTGAATTGGAGTCGTCCTCGACTCAAGTTCATCTTCTTCTCCCAAGTACGGTCGCAAATCTGAAATGTTAAATGTAGGACTAACCCCAAAATCGGGAGGCAATTCAAGCTTATATGCATTATCATTAATCTTTTCAACGATCTTAAAAGGACCAGCAGCTCGTGGCATAAGTTTAGATTTTCTCAAGTCAGGAAATCGCTCTTTTCTCAAATGTAACCACACCAAATCGCCCGGTTCAAGTTTTACTTCTTTTCTACCTTTACTACCTGCAATCCTATACTTCTCATTCATCATTTCAATATTTTTCTTTGTAATTTCATGCATCTTAAGAATGAATTCAGATCGTTGTGTGGCATCCAAATTTATAGTTTCAGAAGGAGGCAAAGGTAGTAAATCAATAGGAGCACGGGGATTGAAACCATACACTACCTGGAATGGACTTACCTTTGTCGTGGAGTGAACGGATCTGTTGTAAGCAAATTCTATATGTGGTAAACACTCCTCCCACAACTTCAAATTTGTTTTCAAGACAGCCCGTAACATAGTGGATAAAGTACGATTAACTACCTCGGTCTGTCCATCCGTTTGTGGGTGACATGTAGTTGAAAACAGCAACTTGGTTCCCAATTTATACCACAAAGTTCTCCAAAAATGACTTAAAAATTTTGCATCACGATCAGAAACAATGGTATTTGGCACACCATGTAAACGAACAATTTCCGTCATAAATAAATCAGCAATGTGTGAGGCATTATCATTCTTATGACAAGGTATAAAGTGTGCCATTTTGGAAAAACGATCAACAACTACAAAAATACTATCCCTCCCCCTCTTAGTCCTAGGCAATCCCAAAACAAAGTCCATAGAAATATCCTCCCAAGGTACACTAGGAACAGGAAGAGGCATATAAAGACCATGTGGGTTAAGACGAGACTTAGCTTTGTTGCAAGTAGTGCATCGTGACACGTAGCGCTCGACATCACGCCTCATCTTTGGCCAAAAGAAGTGTGTGGACAGAACGTCTTCGGTTTTCTTCACTCCAAAATGTCCCATCAAACCTCCTCCATGTGCTTCCTGCAAAAGCAATAGACGAACGGAGCTAGCTGGAACGCATAGCTTGTTAGCACGATAGAGGAGACCCTCTCGCAGCACATATTTATTCCAAGTTCTTCCTTCTCTACAATTTTCAAAAGCAACTTTAAAGTCCAAATCAGTAGGATATAATGCTTTAATTGTTTCCAAACCAAAGATTTTATGATCAAGTTGGGACAGCATGGTATAACGCCTAGATAATGCATCGGCAATGATATTTTCCTTCCCTTTCTTATGCTTAATGATGTATGGAAACGACTCTATGAACTCAATCCATTTAGCATGTCGTTTATTCAGATTGGTTTGACACTTAAGATACTTCAATGATTCATGATCGGAATGTATGACAAACTCCTTAGACCAAAGATAATGTTTCCATGTTTGTAATACACGGACTAAGGCATACAATTCCTTATCATAAGTGGAGTAATTCAGAGAAGGACCATGCAGTTTTTCACTAAAGAAAGCAACGGGTTTACCTCCTTGTATGAGAACGCCTCCAATACCAATGCCACTTGCATCGCATTCTAGCTCAAAGGTCTTGTCAAAATCAGGAAGTTGTAGTAATGGTGCTTGTGTAAGCTTCGATTTGAGAGCATCAAAAGCTTGTTGCTGCTGTTCGCCCCATCGAAATGGAACTCCCTTCTTCGTTAGCTCATGTAGAGGTGCTGCAATGGTGCTGAAATCCCGCACAAAGCGCCGATAAAATCCTGCAAGACCAAGAAAACTACGAACCTGTGTGACGGTAGTTGGGGCTGGCCAGCTGGTGATTGCTTCAATTTTTGCCTCATCCATCTCAATTCCCTGCGAGGAAACGACATAACCAAGAAACGAGACTCGATTGGTGCAAAAAACGCACTTTTCGAGGTTACCAAACAAACGTGCATCTCTCAAAACAGTAAAAACAGCACGTAAATGATCAAGATGTTCATCATATGACTTGCTGTAAATGAGGATATCATCAAAGTAAACCACCACAAATTGTCCAATGAAAGCACGTAAAACCTCGTTCATTAATCGCATAAAGGTGCTGGGTGCATTAGTTAAACCAAAAGGCATGACTAACCACTCATAAAGTCCAAACTTGGTTTTAAATGCAGTTTTCCATTCATCTCCTAGTGCCATTCTAATTTGGTGGTAACCACTACGCAAGTCAATTTTTGTGAAGATGATAGCACCACTCAATTCATCAAGCATGTCATCCAATCGAGGAATAGGATAACGATATCGAATGGTGATGTTATTAATCGCTCGACAATCAACACACATGCGCCAACTACCATCTTTCTTAGGAACCAAAAGAACAGGAACGGAACAAGGGCTAAGGCTTTCACGAATGTACCCGCGGTCCAAAAGATCTTGGACTTGTCGCTGAATTTCCTTAGTTTCTTGTGGATTCGCCCTGTAAGCTGCACGATTTGGCAAACTTGCTCCTGGAATCAAATCGATCTTGTGTTCAATGCCTCTCATCGGTGGTAAACCAGGGGGTATCTCAGAGGGAAACACATCCTCAAACTCCTGCAAAAGGTTAGCAACAGCAGGGGGCAATGCAATAGACAATTCATGAAGTGAAAACATGGCTTCTTTGCAAACTAAAGCATAGCACATCCCCTTAGCATCGAATAAATCAGCAAGTTCAGATTTAGTTGCGAGCAATGATGGTGATTTTAACTTAATAACTTGCTGTTTTTCAGATTCTAATTTAGTTGCGTTGCCCTCACGAATTTTACTCTTCTCAAAATGCACAATTTCAGCAGGAGTCATGGGGAGCAAAGTGATTTTCTTTCCCTTATGCATGAGAGTATATTTATTGGTTCTACCATGATGAATAGCATCTGTATCAAATTCCCAAGGACGACCCAATAAAAGAGAACAAGCATCCATAGGAACAACATCAAAATCAGCAAAATCATGGTATGAACCAATTGAAAAATGGATTCTCGCTGTTTGTGTTACCCGAACCTTACCGCTGTTGTTGAACCATTGAATGTGGTACGGATGAGGGTGTGCTCTTGTTGTCAAACCGAGTTTCTTGACGACGTCCGTGTTTACCAAGTTATTGCAGCTACCTCCATCAATTATAGTGTGTACACGGCAGTCCTTGACGATGAGAAACATGTGGAAGAGGTTGTGTCGTTGTAGCTTGTCGTCGGTCTCCACTTTGGAGCTCAAGGCACGCTGCACAATGATGCTCCTATAGTTCTCCGTCGCCGCTGCACCAAGTACCTCTTCTTCGGTGTGTTCGTCATTTGGATCTGTAAAGTCAGTAGCAAGAGAATATTCATCTTCAATATCCGAAGTACTATCATACCCGCCATCGTCGCGTGCTATGTATGCTCGTTTGCTCGGGCAATCTCTCATCATATGACCAAGTCCCTGGCAGCGGTGACACTTAATGTCGGAAGTACGACCCGTAGAAGGAGTGGACGACGAAGGCTTGAATGATGTCGCCTTGCTGCCTTCCGGCACGCGAGAAGGTGGAGCAGCAGGTATAGTTCGTTGGCCGCCATTGGGTGGTGTAGTCGCTGCACGGGGGGCCGAAGATGGTGCTGTTTTGGATGGTGTAGTTGCTGCACGCGGCGTGAAGTTGCTCCTCGTGCGTTGTTGCTGTTGTTGTCAGCCCTGCAATTCTTTTTCTGCCAACATAGCAAGCTGAAACAATCTGTTAACAGTATCATATTCTTTGTAATCAACAATGTCCTGAATTTCACGCCTCAACCCCCCATAAAAACGAGCTATTTTATCATCCATGTCCTCCACTACCCCACAATGCAGCATACCCTTTTGTAACTCTTGATAATACTCCTCTACGGACATGTTACCTTGGTCTAAACGCTGCAATTTTTTGCGAAGGTCCCGCTGAAAAGATGGAGGAACAAATCGAACACGCATAGCTTCCTTTAATCTATCCCATGTTGGAGGATCAGTTCTAGTTTTAACAAGTTCATTCCACCATATGATAGCAAAGTCCTTAAACTCACTAGTGGCTTGACGAACTCTATGTTGTTCAGGAACAAGATGGGAATTAAATTTTTGTTCTACTGTCATCTCCCAATCAAGATAAGCCTCAGCATCATAAGCACCAGAAAAAGAGGGTATAGTAAATTTCACTTTAGCAAAAGGATCATCAGGAGGGCGGTTATAATTGTTATGATTATTACCTCCCATACCTCGACGATAAAGTGGCAGTCTTGGCTGATTACTGTGATCTTCCAGTTCATCATAAGCATTGTCTTCTTGTCTTCCAGCGAGAGGCAACCGAGCCTCAAAAGTATTCATCCGAAGAGCAAGGTCATCCAGTTTGCGAGTCAAGTTCGCCAATGACTCCTCCGTTGATGCGTTGTATTTGGCGAACATATCACGTAACTCAACATGTTGAACACATTCGTCATTATTTTCTTCTCCTGCCATTGTTAGTAGGAAACAAAAGATAACAAAAAAAAATGTTATCCCTATCAACTACAATGACAATGTGCAAGGTGGAAGAAAAGAATCTCTCTCGCTCAAGCGTCTTACCACGCTCTTACAAGTGTTCTTACCGACACAGCAGGTGGTGTAGACGGTGAGATGAACCAATGAAGCGTGGGGTGATTGCAAAGGTACCTGTTATGCTCAAGAGAAAGGTGGAGCTTGGATGGTATAATATGGTGGCTAATAAGCAGAAAATCGTTAACAGCTAAACAAAGTTGAATAAGTATTCAATGTAGGAAACTGTTGCTGGTCAACTGAGTGCCCTAGAGCCTAGCACAACACAAGGAAGTATCAAGGCAAAAGAAAGACATAATGATATAACCAAACAAACAGCACCAAGTGGTATAGGCCAATTGCTTTAATATGCGTGCTCTTCACTATTTTTTTTCTTTTTTTGTAATATTTTTTTGATATTTTTTCTTTACTCAGTAGCAAAAATATAGGAAGCACACAAATTTGCAGCTCAATTTGATGTAATATGCGGCCTATAGAAAATCAAGAAGGTTCTTTAAAATTCGTGCTGAAACTTCGGAGGCCGGATAGCCTATCTTCCGAGGGGAATTTGGGCAATCTAATTTCGCCGAACGCGGCTACGCGGCGGAAAATCAGATGCAAAATTTCGCGTAGATGAATTTGAAAAAAAAATTCGCCCGATTTCGAGTTCGTATGCGAAAGTTATGGCCGTTTTAAGGTAGGCTGTCCGAGTTACGTTTTTTGGATGTTGATTCCAACTCGGTTTGAGAACAGAACTCGCAAACGGATACGAAAACGATCGGGAATTTGCACAGCAACTAATGGGGTGGTGTGTGATGATTCAAGGATGAATGGCACAAAAATTTGTCACCTAATCTAGGGCTGGCGATGCGGGAGTTCACGCAAGGCGGCTAGCTAGGGCAAACCGATGAACGTGGCGGATCGGTTTGTTATTTAGGGATTGTGGAATAGGTGTCGAATAGCAAGAAAACAAGGAAGAAACACGATAACTAGGACCAAAAAACACAAAGCTAAACCAGCAACAAGACTCAACCACACGAATGCAAACTCAACAATGCAAACTGAAAAACGAAACTGCAGGCACTATAGTCTGGGAAGCGGTAAAAACGATCTAATTTTTTTTTGTGGCTTTTTTGTGGACTCTAGGTACGAAACAAAATCTATCTAATGGAAGGAAGGAAAACAAAGATACCTCACGGGCAACCTGGAAATCTGATACCAATTGATGAGTAGGTTTAGGCCCGATCTTCCGAAAGGTATGTCGATTGGGGTGGAGAACTCGACGTTGATGATCCGCGGCACTCGAGCGGTTCGAGTACCCCTGCAATCACTACACCACGGCTCCGTTGGTTATCAACCGTGCTGCACACGCTTGACCTCGCCAAGAAGGCTAATCCCTGCAAGTGCAATCGAGAACACGAGCAAGAACGTAGAAGACACGATCGGAAATCGCGAAATTGGGGTCTCACAAACCGAAGAACGGCGATTTTATTGATCTAAGCAAAACCCACCGAATATGACCGGCGGCTGCAGTATTTATAGGCTAGGGTTCGACCAAAACACGATTAGACGCGTCCCTAATGGACTCTTACGGGATACAAGGCCCAAAGGCCCGATTCGGTGGCGCAGCACCGGACAGAAATATGGACTCGACTTGTTTCGACGATTCCCAATGACTCCGGAGGAATTTTGAGGTGGGACCAGAACCATTGGAAATTTTATCTTCTCCTCTTTCCGTGCATATGTAGAACGTCGAAAACGGAGTCCGTATGCCTCCTGGGCGTCTGTTTTAAGGTGGACTGCTCCTGGACTCCGAGTTGAACTCGAGTCCGAGTTGTAAACTGTTTCCATCTACTTGTGGACGTCCCAGGTGGTTCTCCACGCTCCCAAGGCCTCCTTCCTTCACTTGTTGATCTTTTCCATTATTCCTAATAACAATTAAATCATCACATAGCAATCTATTTTCAAACTCACATGCAAAAGAAGTTAAGAACGAATTCACCTGCTGATTTAATAACCGTGCCCGTGCTCTTGTGATTGGTCCTTGCAGTTCAATGTGCGTCTCTGCTGTTGTGATGTCCTCATCAACTCCTGAGAAAGAAACTGCTAGGACAAAAGGGAAAAGAAGAAGAGAAGACGACAGGGAGTGGTCATCACGACTACTCCCGACATCCTTACAACTACAACCGTCTAAATTCAAACAATCACTATCTTTCCATCCCTATGGGAAAACCTCCACAATTTGACGGAAGCGACTATACCATATGGAAGTACAACATGAAGATGCATTTAATATCCCTAAATCCTAGTCTGTGGCACATTTTTTGCACTGGCATAGATATCCCGGACACGGATGAAGAACTCACCCCAGAACAAGAACAAGAGATTCACAGAAATGCACAAGTCGTCGCCGTGATCACATCATCACTAAGCAAAGAGGAATTCACCAAGTTCGATGGCTTAGAAAGTGCAAAGGAAATCTGGGATACACTCAAGAGAGCTCACGAAGGAAATAGGTCGGTTCGTGAAGCTAAAGTTGAGATGCTTGAAGGAGAGTTGGGGAGATTTGCTATTGAAGAAGGCAAAACACCTCAAGACATGTACAACCGGATGAAGGCACTCATCAACAAAATTCGTGCCTATGGAAGTAAGAAAAGGACGGATCACGAGGTGGTCAAGAGAATGATTAGAGCCTTCATGCCAAGAAATATCACACTTTGCTCAATGGTTAGAGAAAGCCCCAGGTTTCACAAAATGACTCCCGATGAGTTGTTGGGGAAGATCATAAATCATGAAATGATGGAGAAAGAGGCACAATACATCAAAGACTTGGCCGAACTCACTTCCTCCAAAAAGAAAGAGGTTGCTCTCAAAGCAACATGCTGACCCAAACTCAAAGAAACTCGTAAAGCTCAAGACGATGGGCATACAAGCGACGAGAGCACTGATCTTGATGATGAAGAAATGGTACTCTTTATCAAGAAGTTCAAGCGAATGATGAAAAGAAGACACGGCAATAACTCAAATGAAGGCAAAAGCAAGGATAAAGGAAAATCCAAGGCTCGACGCACTTGCTACAACTGCGGAGAGTATGGTCACTTCATGATGGATTGCCCTTATGAAGAAAACAAAAGGAAGAAGGAAACAAGACCTCAAGAAAATAAGAATTCAGAAAGAGAGGACAAGCCCATCATGTTCACATTGGCAAGGAGTGGGACTCAAACGACGAGTCCTCCTCCGATGAAGAAGAAGAGATGGCCACTATCGCAATCAAGAAACCTACTATGAAGGCCACACTCTTCCCAAACGTGGAAGGATGGGATGTGAACAACCACACTTGCCTTATGGCTAAGGAAGGCAAGAAAAAGGTACGACTCAATCCTCCTACGCTGAATTCCTCTATTGATGACTTTGATAGCTCTAGTGATAATGAAGAAATGTTTAGAGGACTAAGTAAAATTGCTCTAAAGAAAATGGAAATGTTGTCGAACAAAATCTTTGAAAAAGAGGAACTTCTTAACCGATAAGAAGATATGCTCATCCGTGAAAGGAAGAGATATCAAGAAGTTGAAAAGCTTCTTGAGCTTGAAAGAGAGAAGAACGAGTCACTTGAGGTTGAGCTAGCCTTGAGTAAGGAAACTTACTCAAAGTGTGACGCCCGGTTCCGAAAACTGAACCAAGCTAACGCATATGTGTGCCCAGGATGTTCAACACACATACACGAGTGCAATCACAAAAGAGTATACAGAAAATTACCACAGAACAAGATTAATTATCAAATTTTATTACACAAACCATATTATCCTCGAATACAAACTCTAATGAATATTAATGACAAGTTCAACTAATGCAGCGAAAATAAACTAATTAAGCAACTAAGCAAACTAAGCAAAAGGGATAGCGCAGTTCCATGCAACACCACAGGCAAAGTTGACGGTAGACATGACCTAGAACTCCGCATTATCGCCATTAAACTCACAATCCTGACCTGCAACTGTTGGGGGAGATTGCAAGAGTGAGTACGTGTCGTACTCAGCAAGTGTGGAAAGTATGACATGTGGCTGATTCAAATGATGACAATAATAATGGCTAAGTGCTGAAAAGTACAGTAAAACATTTGGAAAGCAATGAATCATATTTATGTGAAATAAACTCATCATAAACCATGTAACCATCATGATACCAGTCCATAAATCACCATTACCAATAACCATAATCAATGTCATAAACCATAATTCCATCTCATAACCACAACCATAATCATAATATGAACCATAACCATTACCAAACCATAACCATCCCAAATCCCAATTTCCCTCTAATCATGTAGGTCATCCAGGCGCTCATAACCGGGAGCACGGCTATCATGATAGTTTTAATAGACTCTGCAGAGTTTGTACCGCTTTACCCACGTGTTTGTGATTTCATCACCCGTCGGTGACTAAAGAACCTCCCTTATGTCAATTACACTTCCTTTGGTGTATGGCCAAGAGATCACAAAATAGCCTTTACAAAGGGATTACTAGTCTATTCAGACCCCACTGAGGTTTCATCGGTGGCGATGTCTCCCACTGAGCACATCTTCAACCAAGGGCCCCCTCTTGAGCCATTCGGATCCCAGGGTAGTCCCACCAATCATCAAAAAACCCAATCCGACTACCCCTTCCCTGAGCATCCACAATGGTCTAAACAGCACTAGCAAAGCCCTAATTAATCATCTACGCCGCACTCATACTTGGCCTCATGGTGGCACTGTAGTCCTGGCCTATTCTCGCATGAACTGGTCCTTAGATCTAAAGCAAGCAAACCACTATAACATCTAACCCATCCACATACTAGGCTTGCTTAGATCACCCATCGTATTGACCAGTTCACATTAACCAGAATATCATTGATGCATAATTAAATGTGTAGTGTTGTTTGTCATCCCAATTAATTAAGCGAAGCAAAAAGGTAAAAAGCTCTTCCCGACTCTCTACCATATATCCCAGGTGACAAGGGTGGTTAAACAAATATAGTAAACTTCCTACCATAGGATTCCCATCAAATTGATACAAGCATGCAGTTTGCAAACAAAACATTTATATTAAAAACATGATCAATATGCTTCAAGGACACTTGCCTTGCTCCGGCGGATAGGGTTGCTCAAGCGCTTCGAAGTCTTGATTCTGAAAATCCTCGTACACGACCTCTTGAGCACTTCCCTCTACTCGTGATCACACATACAAGAATATACATACAAATCAACATGATGCACACTCATTATTCAACATGCGATGATATGCATGCATGCAAAGTTTAATAATTGATTAACTACAGTTGTTTTATTAATTAGATGCAACTAGTTCATACGTGTTCATACGAGTTTACGTGGGTTTTAGAGTGGATTAATGCTGCTGAAAATAAAAAAGCGATGCAACAAAAATCAATTCACGTCTATTAGATTCAATATGGTCGCTAAAATTTGCATCGGGAACGAATCCTACCGTAGATGTGACGGCTTGACGATCGCGGAACGAAGGCAACGCGTAGACGAAGTGGATGGCGCAGCAGTCCTTCGGCGGCACGACGATGGCGACAACGACGACGATCTCCGGTGGACGACAGCACCCTCCTCTTTTTTTTTCCTCTCTTTTTCTTCCTCTTCTTCCTCTTTTTCTCTCCTATTTCTCCTCTGGCGGCGCAGCCCCTCCTCTGTTCTCTTTTTCCTGCTGCTGGCGGTGGGGCCTTTTTTTTCTCGTGGAGGCGGCAGCGTTTTCTGGGATCGGGAAAACCTACGGAGGCTACGGGCGTTTTTATAGGCGGCGGGACACGCGGTATCGGCCAGAGGCCGAGTCGGTCACGATGCGAGCGCGGCAGGCGCGTCGGGCGGGGCTGCGGGGCCCAGGTGAGCGGGGCCAGCGCGGGCGGGAGCGTGGGCGAGCGTGCACGCTACGCGCGCGTTGCGGGGCGCGTACCGCGCGGGAGCCGCAGGGTGGGTCCCAGCATGGCGCGTCGCGCGGGTTGGGCGAGGCAGCGGGGCAGGCGCGCTCGGGCACTAGCGGGAGCGGTGCCCAGCGGCGGGGTCGGTCGGCCGCTGCGCTGCGGGAGGGCTGCGGGGCGTGGGGCCCAGGACGCGGGGTCGGGCGGGTGCGCGGGAGCGGGGCGGCTCGGCCGCTGGGCCGCGGCCTGGCCGGCGGCTGCTTCGTTTTTTTTTCTTCTTTTTTTTTCTTTTTTTTTTCTTTTCTTTTTGTGATACTTTTCTCTTTTTTTCCATTATATTATTTATTTATTTATATTTTTTTGATATTATTCTTTTTTATTATTTTATATTTTATTTTTTATATTTTTTTATATATGATTATTATATATATTATTTATATACATATATTTATATATATTTTTATTATTATTTTTATACTTATTCCCTATTACAAGTTTTAGGCTATAATTATTATTTTCTTTTTCATCTTTTTGCTACACCATATATGTATGTTTTATCCTTTTATTATCTTCTTTTTTTATCCTACTAATGTTTAATGCATGATCATGTATGCAATGCATGATGCGAAAATTTAGGGTGTTACAAACCTACCCCCCTTAAAGTGAATCTCACCCTCGAGATTCGACAGCGTGGAGAAAAGATGCGGGAATTCTGCCTTCATGTCTTCTTCACGTTTCCATGTAGCTTCGGTTTTTGTATGGTGTTTCCATTGCACTTTGCACCAACGGATCCTCTTATTCCTTGTGACCCTTTCCTTCATGTCCAAAATTTTGATAGGTTGCTCAACATAGGACAAATCCTCTTGAAGTTCTAACTCGTCCATCGACACTTGTTCTTCCGGTACCCTGAGACACTTCTTGAGTTGAGAGACGTGAAATACGTCGTGTACATCGGAGAGATACGTCGGCAGCTCAAGTCGATATGCCACTTCTCCTCGTTTGTCCAAAATCTTGAATGGTCCGATGTAACGTGGTGCCAGTTTTCCTTTGACGTTAAACCGTCGCTGACCTCTGATAGGTGACACTTTGAGGTATACAAAATCTCCAACTTAAAAAGTCAAACTCCATCGCCTATTATCAGCATAACCTTTCTGTCGAGACTGGGCAGCCTTTAAGTTTTCCCGTATTATTTGGACTTGCCTTTCAACATCTTGTAACACGTCGGGACCAAACACTTGATTCTCTCCGGTTTCATTCCAAAACAAAGGAGTCCTACACTTCCTTCCGTACAATGCTTCGTAGGGTGACATTTTCAGACTTGCTTGGTAGCTATTGTTGTACGAGAATTCAGCATACGACAAACTTTTATCCCAACTTTTCCCATGCTTTAATGCACAAGCTCTTAACATGTCTTCTAAAATTTGGTTGGTCCTCTCGGTTTGTCCATCTGTTTGAGGGTGATACGCCGAACTAAAGTTCAACCTTGTTCCCATTGCTTCATGCAATTTCTGCCAAAATCTGGAGGTAAACTGAGAACCTCTATCCGAGACTATCTTCTTCGGTACTCTGTGTCGACACACAATATGCTCCATATACAATTCTGCTAGCTTCGCGGTGGTATATGTGGTCTTGACAGGGATGAAGTGAGCTGATTTTGTCAACCGATCCACAATAACCCATATTGAATCATAGCCAGACTGAGTTCGCGGTAATCCAACTATAAAGTCCATACCAATCTCTTCCCACTTCCACTCCGGGATCTTCAATGGTTGTAACAATCCGGCTGGCCTTTGATATTCAGCTTTAACTCGTCGGCACACATCACAAAGTGCAACATATTCGGCTATGTCCTTTTTCATGCTGGCCCACCAGTAGCATGTCTTTAAGTCCTTGTACATCTTCGTACAGCCGGGATGAATTGAGTAAGGTGAGTCATGTGCCTCCTTCAATATTGTTTCCCGAATATGCCTGACATTAGGTACCACAATCCTCTTTCCAAGCCATAAGGTACCCTGTTCGTCCTCATCAAATCTGAATTCTCTTCCTTCTTGGGTCCTTTCCTTGATTTCTTGTATTTCCTTGTCCTTTGTCTGTCCTTCCCGTATTTCCTGCTCTAATGTTGGGTTGACTTCCATCGTTCCAATCTCATTTATGAATCCAAGGTTCAACCTTTCAAACTCCTTGCATAACTCGGATGGAAACTCTCAAACCGTGAGTTGATGACTTACTCCTTTTCTACTCAAAGCATCGGCCACTACATTGGCTTTTCCCGGATGATAGTTGATCCCCAAATCATAATCTTTGATGAGCTCCAACCATCTTTGTTGCCTCAAATTCAGATCCGTTTGTGTGAAAATATACTTAAGACTCTTGTGATCCGTATAAATTTCACACCTATGTCCAAGAATATAGTGTCTCCAAATCTTCAATGCATGTACCACAGCTGCAAGTTCTAGATCATGTGTAGGATAATTCTGCTCATGTTTCTTCAATTGTCTCGACGCATAGGCGACCACTTGACCTTCTTGCATAAGCATGCATCCGAGTCCTTGTCTTGATGCATCACAATATATATCAAAACTCTTGCTCACGTCCGGTAATACTAACACCGGCGCGGTTGTCAAACTTTTCTTTAACTCCTCAAAACTGTTTTGACAAGCTTGAGTCCATCGAAAAGCCTTTCCCTTCATTAGCAATTCTGTCATTGGCTTGGCTATCTTAGAAAAATCCTTGATAAACCGACGGTAATATCCAGCCATCCCAAGAAAACTCCTTATTTCCTTGACATTTTGTGGCGGCTCCCACTTCAACACGTCTCTCACTTTTCCAGGGTCAACCGATACTCCTCCTCCTGAGATTATATGACCCAAAAATGGCACCTCTTTCAACCAAAACTGGCACTTGCTGAACTTGGCATACAATTGATGTTCCCTCAATTTCTGCAGCGTAAGCCTCAAGTGTTCCTCATGTTCCTTCTCATCCTTTGAGTAGATCATAATATCATCAATAAACACCACAACAAATATATCCAAGTACTCCATGAAGACCCTATTCATGAGGTACATAAAGTAGGCAGGCGCATTTGTCAATCCAAATGACATCACGGTGTACTCATAAGATCCATATCGTGTTCTAAAAGCTGTTTTGGGTATGTCCGATGGTCTAATCTTCATTTAAAAGTAACCTGACCTCAAATCAATCTTAGAGAAGACACAAGCACCCTTCATTTGATCAAACAAATCCTCTATACGGGGCAAGGGGGACTTGTTCTTGATGGTCACCTTGTTGAGAGCTCGGTAATCCACACACATCCTTTGCGTTCCATCCTTCTTGTCCACAAATAGAACGGGCGCTCCCCAAGGTGAAGAGCTTGGGCGAATAAAACCTTTCTCTAGTTGTTCTTGAATCTGCTTCTTGAGTTCTGCTAATTCCATAGGAGGCATCCTATACGGCCTCTTAGCTATAGGTGCAGTTCCAGGTATTAAATCAATAACAAACTCAATGTCCCGATCGGGTGGCATACCTGGCAACTCGTCCGGAAAAACATCCAAAAATTCACACACCACCGGAATCTCCTCAATTGCGGCACCGTCCATATGATTCAATTCCAATTGCTTCGGTGCGGTTTGAGATGCTTCAAATTCTACGGCAATCCCTTCCTCATTGGTCAACTTCACCGTCTTCGTGGCACACTCAATAACTCCATTGTGCTTCCTCAACCAGTCCATACCAAGTATAATGTCCAATCCTTGAGAATTCAAAACAATGAGGTTGGCGGAGGAGTCTACCCCCCTTATTCTAAGGCTTACTTTTGGACATACTATATTTGTCCTCATCTCGCCTCCAGGAGACTTAACCAATAGAGTAAACTTCATATGAGAGGTAGGCAAACTATACTTGGCAACATACTTCGATGCAATGAATGAATGCGATGCTCCAGAATCAAATAACATAGTCGCGGGGTTGGAGTTGGCGAGAAACATACCAATGACCACGTCATCAGCTTGTTGAGCATCCTCCATAGAGACATGGTTCACATTGCCACGAGCAAAATTCTGCTGTCCCCGGCTTCCTTGTTGCTGTCCTCCTTTAGGTCTTGGGTTTTGCCTCGGTGCATTGGTTCCTTGATCAAGGCCTGACTTAGGACATTGGTGCGCAAAGTGTCCAGCTTCTCCACAGGTATAGCACTTCTTAACTCCACCAGAATTATTGGGGCGAGCTTGGTTTTGAACATTTGCACAAGGGAAATTAGCACGAGGTGCATAAGACATTGGAGACCTAGGTGCTTGCATAACAGGGCGTTGCTGCACAAACTGAGCTGGGCGCAGTGCATAATCGGGGCGCTGTACAGGAGCAGAGGAGCTGTAGTAAGGCACATTAGGAGGCGCAAGGCGAGGGCGCACATTACTTCCTTGTTGATGTCCTTGATATGGCACCTTCCTCTTGTTGTCTTGCTCCATCTCGCGGACCTTGTTCTCCACAACAATTGCTTTGTCCACAAGCTTCTGGAAGTTGGCATAGTCACAATTGAGCAATTGCACTTGGATCTCATTGTTGAGGCCTCTCATGAACAAATATTGCTTCCGGCTGTCTCGGCTCACATCTTCGGGCGCGTATCTTGAGAGTTGAGTGAACTTATTGAGATATTCACTCACACTTGATTTTCCTTGCCTCAAGTTCTCAAATTCTTGTCTCTTCTAGATCATAACACCTTCCGGCACATAATGAGAACGAAAGTTCTCCTTGAATTCTGCCCAAGTGATCCTCTCTTGATTCTCATGAGCATTGCAATAAGCATCCCACCAATCTGCAGCTGCTCCAACGAGTTGATGAGAAGCAAATAGGACCTTCTCTCGGTCACTGCATTGGACAATAGCAAGTTTCTTCTCCACGGACATGAGCCAATCATCAGCATCCATAGGGTCAGCAGCTTGAGCAAAGATTGGCGGCCTAGTCCTCATAAACTCTCCCAAACGGTTATGAGGAGGTGGGGGTGGTGGTGGAGGCATGTGGGGCTGATTGTTGTTATTGCCAGCCTGCAGCTATCCCATAGTCTGTATCATGGTCTGCATGAGCTGGTTTTGCATGGCCAATAGCTGCTCGATGTTGATAGCTCCCTGAGTAGATCCTTGTATGATGTTGTTCTGAGGCGCTCCATGGTTGTCCTCCTCATCATTGACATCCCTCTGATTGTGAGTCCTCACCATCTGAAGGAGAGCAATAGGTAAGAATTAAGAAACGTCCCCAACTATATGCATCAAGGGATATGAAGCTAACCAACTAGCTATACTAGCCTAGGTGGACATGGCAATGCTAAAACATCCCAAAATCCTCTATTAAGCACACAAGCAAACAATATATATATATATATATATATATATATATATATATATATATATATATATATATATATATCAAACAGCACACTAAGCAAAAACACATCGATTCCTGAGTGCTCCTATGTGCTCTAGAGTGTCCATTCTATCTAGGCTGCATCCGACGGTCAACCTGTGGCTCTGATACCAATCTGTGATGCCTGGTTCCGAAAACTGAACCAAGCCAACGCATATGTGTGCCCAGGATGTTCAACACACATACACGAGTGCAATCACAAAAGAGTATACAGAAAATTACCACAGAACAAGATTAATAATCAAATTTTATTACACAAACCATATTATCCTCGAATACAAACTCTAATGAATATTAATGACAAGTTCAACTAATGCAGCGAAAATAAACTAATTAAGTAACTAAGCAAACTAAGCAAAAGGGATAGCGCAGTTCCATGCAACACCACAGGCAAAGTTGACGGTAGACACGGCCTAGAACTCCACATTATCGCCATTAAACTCACAATCCTGACCTGCAACTATTGGGGGGATTGCAAGAGTGAGTACGTGTCGTACTCAGCAAGTGTGGAAAGTATGACATGTGGCTGATTCAAATGACGATAATAATAATGGCTAAGTGCTGAAAAGTACAGTAAATCATTTGGAAAGCAATGAATCATATTTTTGTGAAATAAACCCATCATAAACCATGTAACCATCATGATACCAGTCCATAAATCACCATTACCAATAGCCATAATCAATGTCATAAACCATAATTCCATCTCATAACCATAACCATAATCATAATATCAACCATAACCATTACCAAACCATAACCATCCCAAATCCCAATTTCCCTCTAATCATGTAGGTCATCTAGGCGCTCATAACCAGGAGCACGGCTATCATGATAGTTTTAATAGACTCTGTAGAGTTTGTACCGCTTTACCCACGTGTTTGTGATTTCATCACCCGTCGGCGACTAAAGAACCTCCCTTATGCCAATTACACTTCCTTTGGTGTATGGCCAAGAGATCACAAAATAGCCTTTACAAAGGGATTACTAGTATATTCAGACCCCACTAAGGTTTCACCGGTGGCGATGTCTCCCACTGAGCACATCTTCAACCAAGGGCCCCCTCTTGAGCCATTCGGATCTCAGGGTAGTCCCACCAATCATCAACAAACCTAATCCGACTACCTATTCCCCGAGCATCCACAATGGTCCAAACAGCACTAGCAAAGCCATAATTAATCAGCTACGCCGCACCCACACTTGGCCTCGTGGTGGCACTGTAGTCCTGGCCTATTCTCGCATGAATCGATCCTTAGATCTAAAGCAAGCAAACCACCATAACATCCAACCCATCCACATACCAGGCTTGCTTAGATCACCCATCGTATTAACCAGTTCACATTAACCAGAATATCATTGATGCATAATTAAATGTGTAGTGTTGTTTGTCATCCCAATTAATTAAGCAAAGCAAAAAGGTAAAAAGCCCTTCCCGACTCTCTACCATATATCCCAGGTGACAAGGGTGGTTAAACAAATCTAGTAAACTTCCTACCATAGGATTCCCATCAAATTGACACAAGCATGCAGTTTGCAAACAAAACATTTATTTTAAAAACAGGATCAATATGCTTCAAGGACACTTGCCTTGCTCCGGCGGATAGGGTTGCTCAAGCGCTTCGAAGTCTTGATTTTGAAAATCCTCGTACACGACCTCTTGAGCACTTACCTCTACTCGTGATCACACATACAAGAATATACATACAAATCAACATGATGCACACTCATTATTCAACATGCGATGATATGCATGCATGCAAAGTTTAATAATTGATTAACTACAGTTGTTTATTAATTAGATGTAACTAGTTCATACATGTTCATACGAGTTTACGGGGGTTTTAGAGTGGATTAATTCTGCTGAAAATAAAAAGGCGATGCAACAAAAATCAATTCACGTCTATTAGATTCAATATGGTCGCTAAAATTTGCATCGGGAACGCATCCTACCGTAGATGTGACGGCTTGACGATCGCGGAACGAAGGCAATGCGTAGACGAAGTGGATGGCGCAGCAGTCCTTCGGTGGCACGACGACGGCGACGAGCTCCGGTGGACGACAGCACCCTCCTCTTTTTTTCCTCTCTTTTTCTTCCTCTTCTTCCTCTTTTTCTCTCCTATTTCTCCTCTGGCGGCGCAGCCCCTCCTCTGTTCTCTTTTTCCTGCTGCTGGCGGCGGGGCCTTTTTTTTCTCGTGGAGGCGGCGGCGTTTCCTGCGATCAAGAAAACCTACGGAGGCTACGGGCGTTTTTATAGGCGGCGGGACGCGCGGTATCGGCCAGAGGCCGAGTCAGTCACGATGCGAGCGCGACAGGTGCGTCGGGCGGGGCTGCGGGGCCCAGGCGAGCGGGGCCAGCGCGGGTGGGAGCGCGGGCGAGCGTGCGAGCTGCGCGCGCGTTGCGGGGCGCGTATCGCGCGGGAGCCGCGGCGTGGGGCCCAGCGGGGCGCGTCGCAGGGGTTGGGCGAGGCAGCGGGGCAGGCGCGCTCGGGCGCTGGCAGGAGCGGGGCCCAGCGGCGGGGTCGGTCGGCCGCTGCGCTGCGGGAGGGCGGCGGGGCGTGGGGCCCGGGGCGCGGGGTCGGGCGGGTGCGCGGGAGCCGGGGCGGCTCGGCCGCTGGGTCGCGGCCTGGCCGGCGACTGCTTCGTTTTTTTTCTTCTTTTTTTTTCTTTTTTTTCTTTTCTTTTTGTGTATATACTTTTCTCTTTTTTTCCATTATATTATTTTTTTTGATATTCTTCTTTTTTATTATTTTATATTTTATTTTTTTATATTTATTTTTTTATATATGATTATTATATATATTATTTATATACATATATTTATATATATTTTTATTATTATTTTTGTACTTATTCCCTATTACAAGGTTTAGGCTATAATTATTATTTTCTTTTTCTTCTTTTTGCTACACCATATATGTATGTTTTATCCTTTTATTATCTTCTTTTTTTATCCTACTAATGTTTAATGCATGATCATGTATGCAATGCATGATGCGAAAATTTAGAGTGTTACACAAAGCTAGAAGACTGGCATATTGCAATCAAGGAAGAACTTGCTAACTTGTCTAAAGTTAACAAGATCCTTGAGGTGCAAGTTGAGTCGCTCAAGCAAAGTGACTCCTCTTCCTCCAAGAGCTATTCCTCCAAAGATATGAGTTCGACAACAATCGGAACTTGCACTTGCTATAGTAAGAAGAATGTTATTTCTAATACTTCAACTTCTCATAATATGCATGTCCCTCCAAGCAGCATCTTTGATAAGGAGAAGATCAAATATGCACGCAGTGCATATATGGTCACTAGACCTCCTAATGTCAAAGATGGCCTTGGTTTTGACAGGAACAAACACATGTCTACTCCCAAACATGCTAAGAATGGAATTGTCTTTATTAAGGAAAAATCCCATGAATCTGATTTACAAATATTGTTTCGTACATTTGATGCTTCCTATGTTCTTATGAAAGCCAAACATGGAAAAGTCATTGCTAAATATACAGGGCCACGCCACAAGAACTTAAAAACTTGTGTGTGGGTGCCCGAGACTCTTGTGACTAACCTGAGAGGACCCAAGCAAGCTTGGGTACCTAAAACCAAGGAATAATTCTTTTTTGCAGGCTTATTCCTCCGGTGGGTCTAAATGGGTGCTAGATAGCGGATGCACAAATCACATGATCGGAGAGAGATATGTTTGTGGAGTACGAATATAACAAGGATCCAAGTAAGGCATATACTTTGTAGACAACAGCCAAGGAAAGGTTCTTGGTAGCGGTAACATTGAAATATCCACTCAACACACATTATCTAATGTTTTACATGTAGATTCTCTAGATTATAACCTTTTGTCAATATCCCAACTATGCGACAAAGGTTACAACTGTTTATTCACTAATGAGGGTGTGACCGTTTTTAGAAGAAGTGATGGCTCGATTGCATTCAAGGGAATGTTGAAGGGAAAGCTTTATCTTGTTGACTTCAACAAAGATAAAGCCAAACTCAACACTTGCTTGGTTGCTAAGAACAACATGGGATGGCTGTGGCATAAACGGCTAGCCCATGTTGGGATGAGAAATCTGCAGAAACTTCTAAAAGGTGGTCACATCCGTGGTCTTAAGGATGTGGTTTTGAAAAAGATAGGCCGTGCAGCACTTGTCAAGCAGGAAAACAAGTCAGAGCACCACACCCTGCCAAGAATGTGATAACTACCACAAGACTGCTGGAACTCCTCCACATGGATCTCTTTGGTCGAATTTCGTACATTAGCATCAGTGGTAACAAATACGGTTTAGTAATTGTTGATGTTTTTTCAAGATTTACCTGGGTATTTTTCTTGTATGATAAATCAGAAACTCAGGGGATCCTCAAGAAGTTCTTGAAAAGAGCTCAGAATGAATTCTCATCAACTATAAAGAACATCAGAAGTGACAATGGGACAAAATTCAAGAACCTCCAAGTTGAAGAGTTTCTCGATGAAGAAGGGATAAAGCATGAATTCTCGGAACCCTACTCCCCTCAACAAAATGGAGTGGCCAAAAGAAATAACAGAACATTGATCAAAATGGCCAGAACTATGTTGGATGAATACAAGACGTCAAATCAATTTTGGGCAGACGTGGTGAACACCGCTTGTCATGCCACGAATCGACTGTACCTCCATCGACTACTGAAGAAAACTCTGTATGAGCTCCTTACCGGTAAAAAGCCTAATGTTTCTTATTTTAAAGTTTTTGGTTGCAAATGTTTTATTCTGAACAAGAAACAGAGGGCCTCGAAGTTTGCTTCGAAGTCTGATGAAGGATTCTTGCTCGGTTATGAATCGAATGCCTACGCCTATCGTGTCTTCAACAAGGTGTCTGGCATCGTTGAAGTAGCGCGTGACGTAGTGTTCGATGAATCTAACGGCTCACAAGTGGAGCAAGTTGATAAGTGTGTTCTAGATAAAGAGGAAGCTCCATATGAAGCACTGAAGAAAATGGGACTTGGTGATATCTTACCACAAGAGCAAACATTCGACTCAAATGCACAAGATGAACCTCAACATGGAGGCAATGATCAAGGGGGAGCTCTTGCACAAGATCAAGAGGAGGAAGATCAAGAAGATCAGGACAATCATGGAAGCAATGATCTAGGGGGAGACAATGCACATGAAGATAATGAAGAACAAGCAATTACACAAGCTCCACACCGAAGAGTACACCAGAGCGTGCAAAGAGACCACCCTGTCAACAATATCATTGGAGATAATGCTAAGGGAGTAACTACTAGATCTCAAGTTGCAAATTTCTGTGAATACTATTCTTTTGTGTCTTTTATGGAACCATACAGGGTAGAAGAAGCCTTAAGGGATCCAGACTGGGTGATTGCAATGCAAGAGGAGCTGAACAACTTCAAGAGAAATGAAGTGTGGGAGCTGGTGGAGAGACCAAAGGCGAACATAGTTGGAACCAAATGGGTCTTTCGGAACAAGCAAGATGAACATGGAGTAGTAACAAGAAATAAAGCAAGATTTGTGGCCAAAGGTTATTCTCATGTTGAAGGTTTGGACTTCGATGAAACTTTCGCTCCTGTAGCTAGACTTGAGTCCATTCGTATTTTATCGGCATATGCTACTCACCATAATTTTAAGCTGTATCAAATGGACGTCAAAAGCGCTTTCTTAAACGGTTCAATCAAGGAGGAAGTTTATGTGGAGCAGCCACCAGGATTCAAAGACCAAAAGTATCCCAATCATGTCTACAAACTGTGTAAGGCTCTCTATGGCCTCAAACAAGCTCCTCGAGCTTGGTATGAGTGTCTTAGAGATTTTCTAATTCAAAATGGATTCAAAATTGGTAAAGCTGACTATACACTTTTCACTAAACATTGTGATGATCACCTATTCGTATGTCAAATTTATGTTGATGACATTATCTTTGGATCTACTAACAAATCTTTCTGTGAAGAATTTAGCAAAATTATGACAGATAGGTTCGAGATGTCAATGATGGGTGAATTGAAGTTCTTCTTGGGATTCCAATTGAAGCAATTAAGAGAAGGTACATTTATAAGCCAAACCAAATATACACAGGACATCCTCAAGAAATTCAATATGGACAAAGCTAAGCCCATCAAGACACCCATGGCCACTAACGGACATCTCGACCTCAATAAAGACGGTCCAAATGTGGACCAAAAGGTATATTGGTCCATGATCGGCTCCTTACTTTATTTATGTGCATCTAGGCCAGATATTATGCTTGGTGTTTGCTTGTGTGCAAGGTTTCAAGCTGCACCTAAAGAGTGTCACTTAATTGCGGTAAAAAGAATCCTAAGGTACCTTGTGCACACACCCAACTTGGGCCTTTGGTATCCCAAGGGATCCAAATTTAACTTGATAGGGTACTCCGACGTCCACTATGCAGGATGCAAAGTCGATAGAAAGAGCACGTCAGGGACTTGTAAATTTCTTGGTAGGTCCCTAGTTTCTTGGTCATCTAAAAAGCAAAACTCCATTGCTCTTTCCACAGCAGAAGCAGAATATGTTGCAGCCGGTAGTTGTTGCGCACAACTACTTTGGATGCGACAAACCCTTAGGGACTACGGCTACAATCCTAACCATATCCCGCTTCTATGTGACAATGAAAGTGCTATAAAAATTGCACACAACCCTGTAGAGCACTCAAGAACTAAGCACATAGATATCCGTCATCATTTTCTTAGAGATCATTCATTAAAAGGTGACATTGCTATTTTACATGTTAGGACTGAAAAACAACTTGCTGATATTTTTACCAAACCATTGGATGAGAAAAGGTTTTGTGAGCTTAGAAACGAACTTAATATTCTTGACTCTCGAAATGTGGCTTGAAACGTTGCACATCTGGTTGATACTTCGAATGTTACATTTTGTTGCTAAAACTGCCCCTCACCTCGTTTTCTTCTAAGAAAACTAATTTTAATGAAGAAATCTTGGAGTTTATGACCACTTTTCATTGTTGATTGCCTTCTGGTCATAAGTACCAAGATTATTTGCAAAACTTTTCCTTGGATCACTATTAGTTATCTCTAAATACTTAGTTTTTTCTAGTGATACCGGACTAGTCAGGTTTGCCACAAGACTAGTCCGGACAGTCCCTCTTTCCTAGGTTTTCCAGAGGCACCGAACTAGTCTGTCCTCTGACCGGACTAGTCCGGTCGGCCACGTATATAAGCAGCTGGCCGGCCCATTTCAAACCTCCCTCCACTTTGAGTTGAGCCCTCACCTCTCAAACCCTAGCCCCCAAAAGTGATTTTCCAGTTGAGCCCTCAAAATCCAAATTTTCTCTGTGGGAAATCCTCCCCTCGACGAGTTGATACTCCACTCCGAACTCATCCGAACAGATTCGTGCTCCTTCAACGCGAATCTTCAAATCTCGGTAAATTTCTCCCTAAAATCAAACTCTCAACTCTTCTAGTTCTAGCTTGTTTCCCTTGATTCCAAGGCAGTACAATAGCTTCAGAGATGTATTCCTTTCTCTCTCATGCACCCTTGCATCGTTAGATAGAAGCTATGATTCATAGGTTTTGTAAGGGTTCTTATGCCAGGCCGGACTAGTCCGGCTCTCAGATACGGACTAGTCCGGTACACTGGACAAGTCCGCATTCTGAAACCGGACAAGTCCGGTATCTGACATTTGAATCCTCACATCTCCTTCAATTCTTGGTTCTTTCTCGTCTAATCCATGAACTCCTTATTAGGCACGATGTCTTCAAGCTCTGATGATAGCTATTTCCACGTTGATGAAGAAGTTGAACGTGAAAAAGTGAAGAGAGCCAAGGAGAGATACATGAAGAAAAGACATGATGTCAATGTGCACTCTCCACCCTCCAACGACAATTTGCCCAAGAAAAGGAAGGTGGTTGTTAAGAAGGCCCAAGGAAGAGCTGACGAGAGCTCCTCAAGGCCAAAGAGGAATCTCAACAAAGGAAAGGGGCTTGCTAGTGGTCCCATCGGACCCCTGAAGATGAAGAACCCAAGTCACCGCAACAAGCAGTGCTCGAGTAAGGATTTCTCCGAAAAAGGGGGTGAGCTTGCCGATAGCTTCAGGCAGGTTAATGTGTATGATCAACCTCGGCAATGCTCAGACCCAAGATTCTAGAGCAACATCCATGCCGACTACTACGAGCATGTGTACATGAAGATGAAGAATCCCGTGGTACAGAGTCAATGGGTGAATGTTGGATACTTACAGTCGAAGAGATATCCTGCCTTTCGTGAGGTGGTTGAGGCCCTGGAGAGGCACAACTTGAAGGATCTGTTTGCCTTTGAGTGTGACTGGAACAATGAGGTCATCACCCAATTTTACTCTAACCTCTACTTTGCTCGTGGTGATGGAGACAGTCTGACTTGGATGACTCATGGTTCCAAGTACAGTGTCACTTATGATGAATTTGCAAGGATCCTCCACCTTGAGCACACTTTGGATCATGATCTTGTTATCCACAATCTGCAACCCTTGGAGAAGGATGAGCTCAAATTTCTCTATGACACAAGTATGCCATATGTCCCTCCCACTATCAAGTATTTGAAGCCCTTCTTTGTGGTCCTCAACAGAATCTTGAGGAAGACAATAGCCTCGAAAGATGGAGATGCGGGGACTATACAAGGAACCTTGAGGACCCTAATGAAGGTCATTAGTGGAAGGAGACATTCAATGTCTTTGAGTACATCTACAGTGACATTGTGAACATCTCAATCACTCCCAACAGATCATGTGGGTATGCCCCGTACATCATGTTCATGATTGAGAAAGTGACGGGACTTGAGTTCGTCAAGGATCTCGCTCATACGAGATTGAAGCCGCAAAAGCCCACCGAGTACACTCTACCCTCGGCTCCTGATGCACCTCCCTCCCCTGAAGCTGAGAGGAGGACTAAAATAACTCGGGATGTGAATGCCACAAGATCTTCAGCTGCTCCTCCTAGCTCTGCACCTTCCCATGAACCCTCCGGTGGTGTGCTCAAAATGCTCACCTCTATCTTTGCCTGCCGCCGCAAGATTGAAGTCAGGCAGAAGAAGCATCAACAATATGTCAATGCCAAAATCAAAGTTATATGTGACAATCTATTGATTGAGCCGGTGGGATCCCAGCCTTCCTTCGAGGACTCCGAGGAAGAGTCTGCTCCAGCGAATGATGATGATGGTGGTGAAGATGAGGACTGGACCGAGACTGAAGAAGAGAGTGGCGATGAGTGATTCCCCTCAATTCCCTTTTTGGTGCCTTGATGCCAAAGGGGGAGAGATTGAGACTAGTAGTTTGAGACCATCTCTAGTTGGTGTCTTTACATTTTTTGTGAGCAAGGACATGTACTTATTTTTAAAACCTTGTAATGCTCTATTTCTTCTCTTATGTGTGATGCTTATTGTTGCTTGAATGATTATATCTATGCTCATTATTGATTACCTTTACTTCATCACACCTTGTTGATCACACACCTGTTAGGCACCCCACCATAAGGTGTGTGCATATGTGAGAAGATTTCTGTGGATTCAATGTTATTCTCATATGTGCACACCTTATGAAAATCAAGTTTTTTTTATTCTCAATTGTGATATCTCAAATGGTTGTCATCAATCACCAAAAAGGGGAGATTGTAAGTGCATCTAGGATATCACTTGTGGGTTTTGGCTAATTTATGACAAACATATGAGGTCCTAATGAAACTATTGAGATGACTGCAGGACAAATAAGTGAAACAGCTCATTGCACACAAAAAGGTGAAAAATGGAGTGGTGTCCAAAGAGGGATACTTTGATGGAGCTTGGAAGATGAAAATTAGATTTTTAATGTATAGGGAATGTATGAAAGACACACTTCAAGAGCTCACAACTTTGTGCTGGGGTAAGGGCTTAAAATTAACTTAAAATTCACAATACACCGGACTAGTCCGATCATGGACCGGACTAGTCTGTTTAACTCTCTGGAATCTCTCAAATTGGAAGACCGGACTAGTCCATGTGTCCACCGGACTAGTCCGTTGAACTTTCTTAGTCTCTCATATTGAGAGACCGGACTAGTCCGTGTGTTCACCGGACTAGGCCGTTGATCTTTCTGGAGTCTCCCTTCTGTGGATATCGGACTAGTCCATTGAACTTTCTGGAGTTCACCTTCACACAGCACCAGACTAGTCCAAGCTTGGACCGAACTAGTCCGGCAGACTTTCTGGACTTCAAAGTACACTGAGACCGGACAAGTCTGGACTTGCACCGGACTAGTCTGGTGTTAGGGTTTTTCAACGGATACTTTTTGGAAACCCTATAAATAGAGAGTCCACGGCTTTCCTATGAAGAGACACGACATATACTGCTGCAAACACAAACCCTAGTGCCGCCACTTTGTCCCAAGAGCCAAAAACACATCTCCCCACACATCTAAAGTGCAAAAATAGTGAAATCAATTGAACACTTGGATTTGGGATTCGGAGATCGTCGTTCCTTCATTGCGAGCTCTTGGGGTTTGATATTTCTACACTCATACTCTGCATTGTAATACTTTTGAGTGTATTTGATCACTTCTTTCGTTGTAATTCTCGTGGGAGCCCTCAACGTGTGAGATTGCCCCACAAACTTGGTGATTACCTGTGATAGTGGAATCAAGTCGGCCTTCATGGTGACTTGAAGAGGGAAAGGGTTGGAGACCCGGCTCTGTGTGAGCTTCCTCAACGAGGACGTAGATCTCGTGGTGAGATCGAACCTTGGGAAAAATTCATGTGTCTTGCGCCTTATTTCCTTTACATTTTGTTCATTAGATAACTTGAGTGCTAAACATCAATCTAAGGCAATTATAAGTTTTCACTTGCATTCTTACATTAATCTCAAACAAAAATATCAGTTGTTCTCATTTCCGCTGCTAAAGAAATTTAGTTTTCAAAATAACACCTGATCAACACACATATTTCTAGCACACCGGACAAGTCCGCCCACACGACCGGACTAGTCCGGCCAACCAAGTTTTGACGATTCTATTAAGTGTGCAGGAAATTCAAAAGGCCTATTCACCCCCCTATAGGCCACATTCACGAGGGGGAAGAGAGAAACACGAAGAAGGGCCAATAAATATTGATCTTCATCGATTCTTCAACAATTGACATTCTTCATCCAAAATCTTCATCAACTCATCTTCGTCAAGCCCTAATCATCAAGATCCAAGTGTTGCACCCAAATCTTGATCTTTGGATCTCTAAACACGTGGTACACCCTCTACATCAAAGTTTATACATCAATTCAACCTCAATTCTAGCAGATCAAGAAAAGCCTAAATTCCAGTTCTGATCAGGGCAGACTAGTCCGTCCCCTGAAACCAGACTGGTCTGGTATCTAAATCTGTTTGGTGCTGAGTGAATTCCAAATTAACTCGAATCAATTACAAACATGTCCAAACTTGTTAAAAACTATTAGAACTAGTTAGTAAACATTATTAGCAACTCATTAATAAGTATTACCTTACAATTGCATTAATCATGCAAACATGGAATATTGAGTACTATATGAGCATTATTTGTTTGTATTGTGTGTTTTGCATGTTTGTCGCTTGGAATAGAAGGTGTTGTTGTAGAGAGTGCTTTCGAGGACCTGCAGAACCATAGTTTCAAAGCCTTCAATCCAAATAAAGCTCAGGAGCAAGGCATGTGTCCTTGATCATTTTGATCCAGGTTTTTAAAGATTTTGTTTGCAAAATTGCATGCTTGTGTCGAAATTGATATGAAAACCCAATTGTAGAAGTTTACTAGTTTTGTATGACCACCCTTGTCACTTGAACACAATGTAAAGAGTCACGAAGGGTATTTTAAACTTTTGCTTCGCAATGCTCAATTGGGTTTGGGAATCAACTATAACGCTTAATTATGAACTGTTGAACATGTGAATGATGAGAATTGATATTAATGACCATTTAGCAACATAGTGCCTAGGGATCTAAGCAAGTTGGTTATGTGGAATGGTTTGGACTGTTTTGGTGGTTTTGCTTCTTTAGATCTAAGGACCGGTTCATGGAGCGACCATCCAGGATTTACAGTGCCACCACAGGGCCAAGTACGGGTGCGGCTTAGCTGACTAATTAGTGTTTTGCCAGTACCATTTGGACCACTAAGAATGCTCGGGCAAGGGGTAGTCGGATGGGTTTGTAGAGATAGGTGGGACTACCCTGGGATTTGAATGGCTCAAGAGGGGGCCCTTGGTTGGATGCGCTCGGTTGGAGACATCACCACCGATGAAACCGCAGTGGGGTCTAAATAGGCTAGTAATCACTTTGTAAAGGCTATTTTGTGATCTTTTGGCCACACACCTAAGGAAGTGTGAGACGGAATAATTGAGATTCTTTAGTCATCGAAAGGTGATGAAATCACAAACTTGTGGGTAAATTGGTACAACCTCTGCAGAGTGTGTTTAAAACTATCATGATAGTCGTGCCCCGGTCATGAGCAACTTGGACCCTCACATGATTAGAGTAATGGACCTTTAACTGTGTTTAATAGCTGGAATTGAATTGGGAGTTTGCATTGGTTAATTAATTGGCTTTGGTATATGGAATTGACAAATTTGAGACAAATGATCAGTTATGAGTTGAATATGGTTTATTATTGATGGAATTGGTTATTTAAGTTAAAATTGATGTTATTTGGGTTATTTGGGAAGGATCCCACTTAATGAACATAATATTGCATTTTCAACTGTTTTGAATGTACTTTTATGCAATTAGCCATTGTTCATTACTATTCCTTGTTTAAGCTACATGTCATACTTTCCCACACTTCCTGAGTACAACATGTAATCACCCTTGCTATTCGCCCACCAAATCCAGACGCAGGCGACCAGGCGGAGTACCCGGAGGTTTTTGAGGAGTTCTAGGCGTGCGTGTTACCGTCAAGCTTACCTGTGGAGTTTGGAGTCTTAGTGTTTAGCGTTTTCCGCTGTGGTCTTTTAGAGCTTGTATTCAAGACTATTTGGATTTGTAATAAGGTACTATTATTAGTATTATTATTTAAGACATGGTTATAATATGTTTATCATTTGTGAATCACTTGTGTATGTGTGTTATACATCCTGTGCACACATATGCATTACGCTTGGTTCATTTTTGAAATTGGGTGTCACACATTCGTAGTGAAATAGGGGTTATGCATCCTCATGGCTTAAATTGAGAGGGAGTTTTGAAACTTGGGAACTCTATGTGTGAATCTGAGTTTAAAAGTAATATGAGCATAATATTTCATACATATATAACTTTTTGATTCCTTTTACATTATGAAATTTCTTACTACATTACACATATTATACATTTTATAGTTTCTGCCATGACTGGTAATCGGAATAGTTACTTACACTAAATTTGGTCAATATCAAACTTTCTGGCTGTTTTGAACTTGTTGCATGCTCACAAGTGCTATTTATAATGAAATATTAATCAATTAAATATCCACTCATTGAGCTTTTATGATCAAATAAAGAATTGAGAAAAGATCAAGAGAATATGCATGCATTGCACTTCTTCTTTTGAGATGGATTATCATTGCACTTAGATATGAACATGGAAGAAGTTGTGTATGACTAAAACCATGTCCTTAAGCTCCCGATTGTCAAATGACATAGGCTTGGCTTCGTTGGTTAGTATAAGGATGATGCGGCATATAATCTCGTGCAAATGTCATATGATCAAAATTTGTACTTTAAATAATATTAAAAAATGAAAAATGTAGCAACAAGTGTCATGCTTTCAGGTTTTGAAATAGTTAAGTTTGTGAGATCATGACTTGCTTAAATTGAAAATTACATTTGATCTCTAGTATGGCTTACACTACTTTATGTATTTCATTAATGTGATAGTGTAAGTTACTTGATAGTATGACTTGGATGAGCTTTGTTTTAGATGTATATGTTATAATATTCTTATAACAAATTAAAATTTCTCTTTTGTACCTTGCTGAATACATTGTCAAAGGGGGAGAAATTGATCACACATTGCACACATTCACAAGTGTTTTGGCATGATTCTTCTCAGGGGGAGAACTTTTTGTTTTTCTTCTCATTTTGTTTCTGATTTACAAAGGGGGGAATTTATTTCTGTCTCATTTGATTTTCCAAAAGGGGAGAAATTGTTTTCAAAACTTCTCATGTGAATAAGCCAATGTAAAGATTTTAAGTTGTGTTGCCAATGCATTCATCAAGGGGGAGACTGTGAGGCTTATGTGTGCTGAATACATTGGCTACGACAATAAAAGTTTTGAATACTACCAAAACACCTTTTTAACAAGGTCCGACTCTAGGTCCGAGCTCCTGCAAGGTTCGACTTGCTTTGGCTAGGTCCGACTTCTTTGTCTAGGTCCAATATATTTTGGCTAGGTCCAACTTGTTTTCGCTAAATCCGGCGCAAGGTTTGACTAGCTTTGTTTAGCTACGGCGCTAGGTCCGACTAGCTTTGGTAAGCTCCAGCGCTAGGTCAGACTACCTTTGGTTAGCTTTGGCGCTAAGTCCTACTAGCTTTGGTAAGCTCCGACTCAAGGTCCGGTTAGCTTTGGCAAGGTCTGATGCTAGGATGAAATGGTTTTGCTTTTACCTTGCAATGTTTCAAACTTTCTTTACATCTATGGAAAGTCTGCTTAGTATTCTTTTACTAAGTTTTTGGTGTGTTTTGGTGGTTATGGTTGATATCATTTTTGCTATGGTTTGCAACATGCTTATGTGAGGTGCTCACGTAAGGTGATGTGGTTTCGAAACTAATGTGAGTCAAGTCAAGAACTTGTACTCGAAAGTATTGATTGTTTATTCATGTGCAGGTGTTTCTTGAGTTCAAGACATGGCTGGTGACGGGATCCATTTAACTAGTCTTAGGGAGATGTGAGACCTGTGTGCTGAATACATTGGCTATGATGATAAAAGTTTTGAATACTACCAAAACTCCCTTTTAACAAGGTCAGACTCTAGGTTTGAGCTCCTGCAAAGTCTAACAATAGGTCCGGCCTATTTGGATAGCTCCGGCAAGGTCCGACGTAAGGTCCGGGTTGCTTTGGCTAGGTCCGACTACTTTGTCTAGGTTTGACTTATTTTGGTTAGGTCCGACTTGTTTTGGCTAGGTCTGACTAGCTTTGGTCAGCTCCAGTGCTAGGTCCAACTAGCTTTGGTAAGCTACACCGCTAAGTCCTGCTAGCTTTGGTAAGCTTTGTTTCAAGGTCCGGTTAGCTTTGGCAAGGTTCGGTGCTAGAATGAAATGGTTCTGCTTTTAACTTGCAATGTTTCGACTTGCTTTGCACTTATGGAAAGTTTGCTTAGTATTCTTTTACTAAGTTTTTGATGCGTTTTGGCTAATCAGGGTGGTTAATATTTTTGCTATGGTTTGCAACATGCTTATGTGAGGTGGTCATGTAAGGTGTTGTGGTTTCGGAACTAACGTGAGTCAAGTCGAGGACTTGTGCTCGGAAATATCGGTTGTTTATTCATGTGCAGGTGTTGCTTGAGTTCAAGACATGGATGGTGATGGGATCCATTGAACTAGTCTTAGGAAGAAGATCAGGTTCAACAACCAAGTTCGGGAGGAATTGTGGTTGAGTTGGTCGGGAGGTTGCATGACATATTTGAATCAAGAACAATGCATATAAAGGTATTGTGGATGTTTTTGGAAGATGCTTTCACGTGTGCAAGGAGTGCATGGACGTGGCAACATGGTTCCAATGCGTGATGAAGAGATGTGGACGTAAAAAATTGGTCAGAAAGGCCCAACCGATTAGGTTATGGACTCAGGTTGCGGCTGAGTCGTGTTTGACTCAAATATGGAAAGATTTGAGATGGTTATTATAGAATTTCATGTGGGTCACAAAGTTGGATTGTTTTAGGAATGTGGGATACGTTCCTAAGGTTTTTGGAAGTCTTAAGATTGCTTCTATCTGCGTACGGAAGAGTCTTGAGCCCTTGTTAGGATTGGGTTGGCCTAAGGGCTGGTTATATAAGCAAGGTAGGCCAGAGCTCGTGAGATATGAATTTGGGGTTGTTCCTTTTGTTGTTTTATCAATAAAATTTGTAGTTTAAAGGAACTTTGGTGCCATGTTCGTCAGACTTGTTTTAGACAAGTTTTTTCTCGTCGAGTTTCTGCACATCACTACCTTGCTTTGGTAGTTTTATCATAACTTGAGTTTCACATATTCAATTGATGTGATTCTTTTTTGGTTGTCTTCAAAACTTGATAATCAATCATATGTAAAAATTTCACAGTCATTGGATTTGTGGTTTTGGATCTACACGAGTTTCTTTGCAGTGTTGCAGATCTAGTTTTTCTCGGGTAGAACAGATTGACCTTCGTTCATTCTTTCAATCATAACTTGAGTTTTTCTTGATGGATTTTCATGATTCTTGTTGTGAAGTCTTCATAAATTGATTATCCACAATCTATACTGGCTTTGTCACGATTGATCACATTTAGATTAGTCGCACACACGATTTCTTAACAGATTGATTTTCTGCCATGGGGTTTTCATTGCTTCCATTGAGAAAGTTGTAATCTAACAATCACCCCCTCTCTGGTATCTTTTCACGTGCTCTTCAATCCTACAATAGAATATGAGGTTCAACAACCAAGTTCGAGAGGAATTATGGTTGAGCTGATTGGGAGATTATGCAACATATTTGAATCAAGAACAATGCATATGAAAATATTGTGGACGTTGTTAGAAGGTGTTTGCACGTGTGCAAGTAGGGCATGTACGTGGAAACATGGTTCCAAGGCGTTATGAAGGGAAGTCGATGTAAACAATTGGTCTGAAAGGTCCAACCGACCAGGTTATGGACTCAGGCTGTGGCTGAATCGGGTTTGACTCAAATATAGATTTGAGTTGGTTATGATAGGATTTCAAGTGGGTCATGAAGTTGAGTTATTTTTAGGAATGTGGGATACGTTCATAAGGTCTTTGGAAGTCTTAAGATTGCTTCTATCTGCGTATAGAAGAGTCTTGAGCAGTTATGGAAAGTTTTGGGGAAACTGAGTAGGATACGAGTCCTAATTTTGTTTGGGTTGGCCTCATGGCTGGTTATATAAGAAAGGGAGGCCAGAGCTCGTGGTACAAGGATTTTAGGCTGTTCCTATTGTTTTATATTGAATAAATATTATAATTTAAAGGAACTTTTGTGCCTTGTTCGTCCGACTTGTTTCAGACAAGTTTTTCTCGTCGAGTTTCTGCACGGTACTGTCTTGCTTCGGTGGTTTTATCATAACTCGAGCTTTATAGATTCAATTGGCGTGATTATTTTTGGGTTGTCTTCACAACTTTGTTATCTATCATCTGTGGAAATTTCACGGTCATTGGATTTGTGGTTTTTGATCTACACGAGTTTCTTTGCAGTATTACTGATTTGGTTTTTACTCGATATAACAGATTGACCTTTGTTCAATCTTTCGATTATAACTTGAGTTTTTCTTGATGGTTTTCCATGATTCTTGTTGTTATGTCTTCATGAATTGATTCTCCACAATCTATACTGGTTTTTTCACTATTGATCACGTTAAGATTAGTCGCACACATGATCTCTTTAATAGATAACTTTTTTTGTCGAGAGGTTTTTGTTGCTTCTGCTGAAAAAGTTGTAATCTACCATTCACCCCCCTCTGGTAGCTTTTCACGTGCTCTTCTATCCTACATCCTCTTGCTGCACGAAACTTGTGCCACCAAGCGATCCTTGTGCTTGATGATAGCGTCGGCTTCATCCCTCTTCAGCTTGAACACCCACTTAAAGGTGATCGCACGGTGACCACGAGGGAGGTCAGCTAGCTCCCAAGTGTGGTTCGTCTCAACCGCGTCCATCTTCGGCTGCATCGCGATACGTCATGCCACATGTTTCCCTGCCTCCGCGAAAGACCAAGGCTCACCATCATCGCATGCAAGATGCAACTGCACCTCTAGATCATGATCATCCAGATCGTGAGGGGCCAGTCCCAGCACCGGCTGGTCGACGAGAATGTTATCCATCTTACGATACCACAACTGCTTGCCGTCATAGCACACGTTGAGGCGCTCCTTGTAGTGGGAGAGCGGAGTAGAGAACTCCACTGGGTCATGCTCGACATGAACTGGTGATTGAGTGGACGTGCCAAGAGGGGTGGCTGTCGGTGCTGGAGTGTGTGGGGTCACCAGAAGAGGTAAAGGTGGACGCTCGGGGGCTAGGGTAGACACGCTCGCTGGAGAAGAGCTGCCTACTCCCCCAGCACCCTTGAATTAAACGTACTCGATGATGAAGTTGTCATTCATTAGAATCAAGCCGTCTTCCACCGCCTTGTACCATGCCCATCCTTGCCCTTTGTTGAACACAACATCGCGTGTCGTGCGCACACGCTGCGTGAAAGTGCAGCTAGGCATCCCTTGTGAGTTTTGGTTGATTAATCACAAACAAATGAGATCCTAACAAAATTGCTAAGATGAACGTAGGTTTAAAGAGATTAGAAGGAAATCTCAAAAATAAAGGAGAATGAGGATCTAAAAGAAAAGGAGCTCAAGACATGAAAAGAATACTTATTTTGTAAAAAGTGTGTGGGAGAAACACACCCCAAAATCTCAAGTGAAAGAGATTACACTCACTGCACAGAAATCAACAAGTGTGGACTAGTCCGATATACACCAGACTAGTTCAATATCTCTCTAACTAAAAATGGATAAGTCTCCACAGTGCGGACTTGTCCCCAACACTCCACATTTACACAGCACTAGACTAGTCCGGTATCAACCAGACTAGTTCGATTATCTTCTGACTAAAATTGGACAAGTCCTCCAAGTCTGGACTTGTCCTTGGTCCTACGGTTTTTCACTACACCGGACAAGTCCGATATCTACCGGACTAGTCCAAAAACTCTCTGACTAAAATCAGACAAGTCCCTCCAAGTGCGGACTTGTCCTTAGTCCTACACGGTGTTCACCACACCGGACTAGTTTGATATCTACCGTACTAGTCCAAAAAGTTTATGTGCCCAGATCGGACTAGTCCACACCTTAACGGACTAGTCCAGTATCCATCAACACTTAGGGTTTCTCGCACACATGCACACCAGACTAGTCCGCACATCACAAACCCTAACAGTAACTTTTGGAAACCCTAGTTTAAATAGAGGTGTACGACGACACAACTAAATCTCTCGACTCCCTGCGCCATCACACCTCCAAAGAGCCCAAAAATACATCTCTCCACTCATTCAAAACCTAAAAGGATCAAATCTTTGAGGATTAGGGATTGGACAAAGGAGAGAATTGTTCCACACGATCTTGAGCTCTTGGTTTTGATCTCTCACACACTCTAATTGTTTTATTGTATATTTTTTGAGTGTGTTTGGTGGTGTTCATCGCTGTAATTCTTGGGGAGCCCTGAACTTGTGAGAAGGCTCCTTGGACAGGTTATTTATCCTTGTGATTAGTGGTTGAGAATCGGCCCCCGTGTTGATTCAACGAGGGAAGGGTTAGTGAAGACCCGGTCCTCTGTTTACTCCTCAACGGGGATGTAGATTTCCTCTGTGGAATCGAACCTCAGGACAAAATCTTGTCTCGCGCACATTTGTTTTATAGTTCATCATATTCTAGGGTTTGCTTAAACTTCTGTAACTCACGTTGAAATATCGTAATTAAAGTTGATCTTTGCAATACATTGTTTCATTACTATAATATATCCAAGTTGTCAATTGCTTTCCGCTGCATAGAGTACTAGAGGTGAAATTAACGATCAATCTTGATCTTTCTAAACTCCGCCTATGTTGTAATGACATAGCCGGTCCCAAGCCCGGATAAAGGAGGAGGGGCTGTGATAGGCTTGGAAATGAAACCCATTGGAAATTTGTTGGGGATAACCCTCCTAGAGACGCGCCATGCCAGAACCTGGGTATGGTGTTAAGATGGTGAGGGTCGGGTCACCGCCGCCTTAGTGGCGCACCATATAAGAACCCGTATGTGGTGTTAAATGGGCAAGGTCTGGATAGCCACCACCTTAGTGGTGCGCTACATCATCGCCCGTATGTGTTAAGTGAGCAAGGGTCTTTGCATTTTCCTCGACGGATGCGAAGGGTAAGGAAGCTAGCCGAGTAAACTAGGTTTCGGGTGGGTAGTTGGAATGTAGGATCCATGACGGGAAAGCTATGAGAGTTAGTGGATATTGCGATTAGTAGGTGTGTAAATATCCTTTGTGTACAAGAGACTAGATGGGCAGGTCAAAAGGCGAGAGAGGTTGAGAATACCAGTTTCAAGCTTTGGTATTCTGGCTCGACTGGAACTAGGAATGGCGTAGGCATCCTAATAGATAAGAGCCTCAAGGATGGAGTAGTGGATGTTTGTAGACGAGGGGATAGGATGATCCTAGTCAAGGTAGTTGTGGGGGACCTTATCTTGAATGTCATTAGTGCTTATGCCTCACAAGTTGGACTCGACATGAGCACTAAGAGACAATTTTGGGAGGACTTGGAGGATATGGTTAGTAGTGTAGCGGTAACTGAGGTGCTCTTCATAGGAGGAGATATCAATGGTCATGTAGGTACAACTAACGTAGGTTTTGAGGGGGTACACAGAGGTTTTGGGTGTGGTGATAGAAACCAGGGGGTAAGGATATCCTAGACTTTGCCGTAGCCTATGACCTATTGGTAGCTAACACCCTCTATAAGAAGAGTCTATCTCACTTAGTAACCTTTACTAGTGCCCAACATTCTAATCAAATCGACTATATCCTCACCAGGAGACAGGAGAGAGGGACATGTTTAGATTGTAAGGTGATTCCTGGGGAATGTGTTGTTCTACAACATAAACTTGTGGTAGCCGACTTTCATTTCCACGTGCGTGTGTCACGAGACATAGGTGTTAAAACCGCAAGAACAAAGTGGTGGAACTTGAAGGATGAAGTGCAACAATCATTCAAAAGGAGGATGATCGCAGAAGAACCTTGGAGTGAAGAGGAAGATGTGTATAGTATGTGGGTGAAGATGGCGACATACATTAGGAAGGCAGCTAGGGAGGTGCTTGGGTGGACAAAAGGTAAGAAACTTGCAGATAAAGACACTTGGTGGTGGAATGAAGATGTACAAAAAGCTATTAAGGAGAAGAAGGAGTCTTATAAGAGCTGGCATCATGAGAGAAGCACAAGTAACATGGCGAAGTATAAAGAGGCTAAGAAAAATCCAAGGCGTGTTGTGAGTAAAGCAAGGGGCAGGCCTATGATGCACTATATGAGAGGCTAGGGACAAAAGAAGGCGAAAAGGATATATACAAGATGGCGAAACTTCGCGAGAGAAAGGTGAGAGATCTCAACCAAGTCAAATGCATTAAGGATGAGGCATATCAAATTCTATTGAAGGATGAAGAAATTAGAAACAGATGGCGGGACTACTTCAATGGACTATTCAATGACGAGAATGAGAGCACTAGGTTTGAGTTGGATGAGTCATTTTATGACACCAACAGACGATTTGTGCGTAGGATACAAGAGTCTGAGATTAGAGAGGCCCTAAAAAGGATGAAAGGAGGAAAGGCCCGCGGCCCCGATGATGTCCCATTGAGGTGTGGAGATGTGTAGGGGATGTAGCAATAGTATGGCTCACTAAACTATTCAACCACATTTTTCGGTCAAACAAAATGCCTGAAGAGTGGTGGAAAAGTATTTTAGTACCCATCTTCAAAAATAAAGGAGATGTTCAAAGTTGTACTAATTACCGAGGAATTAAGCTCATGAGTCATACTATGAAGCTCTGGGAGAGAGTGATTGAACACCACTTGAGGAAAGTGACCAATGTCACTAAAAACAAGTTTGGTTTTATGCCTGGGAGGTCCACTATGGAGGCGACTTTCTTACTCCGTTAGCTTATGGAGAGGTATAGGGAGCAAAAGAAGGATCTACATATGGTGTTCATTGACTTGGAGAAGGCATACGATAATGTACCAAGACCGATCATGTGGTGGGCACTAGAGAAACACAAAGTCCCAACAAAGTACATTAACCTTATCAAGGATATGTACGATAATGTGGTGACAAGTGTGCGAGTAAGAGATAGTGGGCCTGACACTTTTCCTATCACAATAGGGCTACACCAAGGATCAGCCTTAAGTCCTTACATCTTTTCCTTAGTGATGGATAAGGTGTCGAAGGATATACAAGGGGATATCCCTTGGTGTATGCTCTTTACTGATGATGTAGTGTTGGTAGATGAAACTAGGGATGGTGTTGATAGAGAATCGGAGCTATGGAGGTAGACCTTAGAGTCTAAGGGGTTTAGACTTAGTAGAACCAAGACCGAGTATATGAGATGCGACTTTAGTGATGTCGGGTGCGAGGATGGAAATGTTAGTTTAGAAGGACAAGTAGTACCTAGGAGGGACATATTTTGATATTTAGAATCAATATTACAAAGCAATGGTGATATTGACGAATATGTTTGCCACAAGATCAAGATCGGGTGGATGAAGTGGCAACAAGCATCTGGAATCTTATGTGATAAGAAAGTTCCACAAAAATTGAAAGGAAAATTCTATAGGACGGTGATCAGACTTGCGATATTGTATGGAGCAGAATGTTGGCCAACTAAAAGGCAACATGTCCAACAAATGAATGTTGCGGAGATGCGCATGCTACGGTGGATGTGCAGTCACACAAGAAGAGACAAATTTAGGAATGAGGTGATACGTGATAGGGTAGGGGTGGCACCGATTCAAGAGAAGCTAGTCCAACATCGCCTACGGTGGTTTGGACATATCCAGCGGAGACCTTCAGAAGCACCGGTTAACAATAGGATTATAAAGAGTAGAGAAAATTTTAGGAGGGGTAGAGGTCGATCAAGGTTGACATGGCAGGAGGCGGTGAAATGAGAATTAAAGGAGTGGGACATACCTAGAGATTTGGCTCATGATAGGACTGCATGGAAATTAGCAATTCGTATGCCAGAATCTTAGTTTATTCATATTTTGTTACTCTTATCTTCTTTCTTATTAACCCATTTTAAAATAAATAAAATGTAGAATCTTATTTTAGTTGTATTTATTATTATTATATTTTATTATTATTATTAATTTTTACTTTCATCTTATTTTCTATTACTTTTCTTCAAAATTGTTGGGTTTCATTTCTAGCCGACCCCAACTTGTTTGGGACAAAGGCTTGGTTGTTGTTGTTGTTGTAATCTTGATCTTTCTAATCCACGTACACTGGACTAGTATGCATCGTACCAGAATAGTTCGGCCTTCCCCGTATTTGATCAATCTGTTAAGTGTTTTAGGGATCGACAAAGTTTCAAAAAGTCTATTCACCCCCCCCCCCCTCTTAGGCTACATTCAATTGGTATTAGAGCCAAACTCTTCAAAAGAGACTCACTACTCGAAGAGATGATGTCGGACATCAAGGATGTACACAAGAGCTTCAACAACAAGAAGGGTGATGATGAAAAGACCCAAAAGCTAGAGAAGCTCCTTGACGCCATTCAAGACTGTGAGGATGATGATGAGGAGATGCTTCAACTCAAGGCTCTTCTGAAGAAGAAGGCACTATCTCCATAAGGAAAGAAGAAGACTCAAGATGAGAACATGAAGGGGAGTAGTCACACCGACTACTCCCGATATCCTTTTAACTATGAACGTTTGAACTCTAACAATAGTCATTACTTATCAATTAATTTAGGCAAAGAACCTTACTTTGATGGCAATGACTATTAAATGTAGAGACAAAACATGAAAATGCACCTTATATCTCTTAACCCAAGCCTTTGGCATATAGTGTGATGATTCATCTTCTTCTACAGTGAATCACATCATCAGGTGCTTTGGCATATAGGGATGATGATGATGAGGAGCTGACTCCAAGTCAAGAACAAGCCATTCATCGAAACGCCCAAGCCGCAGCTGTGATCACATCATCATTGAGCCAAGACGAGTTCACCAAGGTGGATGGACTCGAGATTGCCAAAGAAATCTGGGACACTCTCAAAATTGCACATGAAGGTGATCGTCATGTGCGCGAAGCCAAGATTGAGATGATTGAAGGTGAATTGGGAAGATTCACTATAGAAGAAGATGAATCACCACAAGATATGTACAATTGATTGAAGTATCTCGTCAACAAAGTCCGAGCATATGGGAGCAAGAAGTGAATGGATCATGGAGTGGTGAATCTAATCCTTAGGGCATTCATGCCCCACAACTTGACATTGTGCTCTATGATTAGAGAAAGTCCAGGGTATCAAAAAATGACTCCATATGAACTCCTTGGCAAGATCATCAACTTCGAAATGATGGAGAAGGAAGCCAAGCATGTCAGGGAACTTGCCGATCTTACCTCGGCAAAGAAGAAAGGGGTTGGTCTAAAAGCAACCTGCAAGACGGCATCAAAAGAAGATCGAGAAGCTCATGAAGAAGATGATGGTGATGATGAAAGCAGTGATGTCGATGAGGAAGACATGATCTTGTTCATGAAGAAGTTCAAGAAAATGTTGAGAAGAAGAAAGGGTGGCAGCTCAAATGAAGGAATAGATAGGGACAAGCCAAGACCCAAGATGAGACGTGCATGCTATAATTGTGGAGAGTATGATCACTTCATAGTAGACTGTTCACATGAAGATAACAAGAAGAAAACCAAAGATAACAATTCCCAACAAAAAAGGTATTCAAGAAGAAGAAGCAATATGGCCAAGCACATCTAGGAAAGGAGTGGGACTCTAATGATGAGTCCTCATTTGGAGAAGAAGAGGAGATGGCCACTATGGCCATCAAGAAGCCTTCTAAGAAATCTACTCTTTTTCCAACCATGGGTGCAGGCAAGGACATCGACCACACGTCTAATGGACAAGGAAGGAAAAATAAAGGTCAAAACTAAACCTTCCTCCTCGCCTTCTTTTACTAGTGATAATGATAATTCTAGTGATGATGAAGATATGCTTAGTGGTTTAGATTAAAAGACTACTGCTAAAATGAAATTTCTAATGGATAAGCTTGTCGATAAGGAGGAGCTAGTCGATTGCCAAGAAGATATGATCATCCTCCAAAAGGAGGAATATCTTAAGATTAAAAAGCTCCTTGAGCTTGAAAAGGAGCAAAGTAAATCACTTGAACTTGAGTTAGCTTCAAGCAAGAAAGCTTGTTTGAAGCTAAAAGACTCAAACGTGGCTATCAAGGATGAACTTTCTAACTTAACCAAAGTTAACAAGATCCTTGAAACACAAGTTGAGTCACTCAAACAAAGTGGTTCCTCACCCTCTTCAAGCTCACCTTCTCAACATATAAAATCTGAAACTATTATTGCTTGTACATGTGCTAAAAACAACACCAACTTGAAAGAAAAGTCAAACTTGACAAAAGACAAGCATCTCTCCCGAAGTGGCATGTTTGACAAGGAGAAGGAAAAGTTTGCACGCAGTTCATACTCAGTCACAAGAGCTCCTAATGTTAAATATGGCATTGGGTATTCTTATGGTGAAAAGCAAAACGCTAGAACCCACAAGAATAACATGGATCACATTGCTTTTGTCAAGGGAAACTCTTCTCAAGTTGGAAAACATGATAACCTTGATAAATTGAACATTGTGAATTCATATGGACAAAAAATCTTGTTTAGAACCTTTTATACTTCATATGTGCTTATGAGAAATAGTTATTGAAAATTTTATGCTAAGTATGTTGGGCCACACCATGAGAACACCAAATCTCATGTGTGGGTGCCCAAATCACTTGTGACTAACCTCAAAGGACCAAGCAAGCTTGGGTACCTAAAACCAAAGCATAATCTGTCTTTTGCAGACTTACTCATCCGGTGGAGAAAAATGGGTGCTAGATAGTGGATGCACAAATCACATGACGGAGAAAGGAAAATTTTCGTAGAATATGAACAAAATGAAGACTTAAGCGAAGCCATCTATTTTAGTGACAATAGTCAAGGAAACGTGCTAGGTACTGGTAAAATTGTAATTTCTTCACAACATACTCTTTCTCATGTTTTACACGTTGACTCCTTAGATTATAACCTCTTGTCCATATCTCAATTATGTGATAAAGGTTATAATTGTTTATTCACTAATGAGGGTGTGACCGTCTCTAAAAGAAGAGATAACTCTATTGCATTCAAGAGTGTGTTAAAAGGAAAACTTTATTTAGTTGACTTCAACAAAGATAAAGCCGAACTTGACACATGCTTGATTGCAAAAACCAACATGGGTTGGCTGGGGCATAGACGACTAGCACATGTTGGTATGAGGAATCTACAAAAACTTCTAAAAGGCGATCACATCCGTGGTTTAAAGGATGATGTTTTTGAGAAAGACAGGCCTTGTAGCACGTGCCAAGCTGGGAAGCAAGTAGGAGTACCTCATCCAGCGAAGAATGTCATGACTACAACAAGACCGCTCAAGCTCCTTCACATGGACCTATTTGGTCCAATTGCTTACATAAGCATCGGTGGTAATAAATATGGTTTAGTCATTGACGATGATTTTTCACGCTTCACGTGGGTTTTCTTTTTGCATAATAAGACAGAAACTCAAGAAACACTCAAGAAGTTTCTCAGGCGAGCCCAAAATGAATTCTCATTGAAGATCAAGAACATACGAAGTGATAATGGGACATAATTCAAGAACACCCAAGTGGAGGAGTATCTAGACGAGGAAGGGATAAAGAATGAATTTTCAGGACCATATTCTCCTCAACAAAATGGAGTAGCCGAAAGGAAGAACCGAACACTCATTAAGATGGCGAGGACAATGCTCGATGAATACAAGACTTTGTACCGGTTTTGGGCTGAAGCGGTTAACACCTCTATCTTCATAAATCGACTCTATCTTCATCGTCTACTCAAAAAAACCTCATATGAACTACTTATTGGTAACAAACCAAACATTTCATACTTTCGAGTTATTGGATCAAAATGCTATATTCTCAACAAGACGCCTAGGGATTCGAAGTTCGCTTTGAAGTCTGATGAAGGTTTCTTACTTGGTTATGATTCGAACTCCTACGCTTATCGTGTCTTCAACAAAGCCTATGAACTTGTTGAAGTAGCACGTGACGTAGTGTTCGATGAAACTAATGGCTCTCAAGCAAAACAAAGTACACTCAAGACATTCTTAAGAAGTTTGGAATGGACAAAGTGAAGCCCATAAAGACTCCCATGGCGACAAATGGACACTTGGATCTCAATGAAGACAGACCAAACATTAAAAAAAGGTATATCATTCCATGATTGGCTCTTTACTATATTTATGTGCATCTAGGCCATATATTATGTTGAGTGTATGTTTGTGTGTAAGGTTTCAAGCCAATCCTAAGGAATGTCATTTGACAGCCATTAAAAGGATCTTGAGATATTTAGTTCATACACCCAACCTAGGCCTTTGGTATCCCAAAGGTTCAAAATTCAATCTCATTGGATACTCCGATGCAGATTATGCCAAATGCAAGGTAGATAGAAAAAATACCTTCGGTACTTGCCAATTCCTAGATAGATCCCTAGTTTCTTGGTCCTCCAAGAAACAAAATTTCATTGCCTTATCCACGGCCGAAGCGGAGTATGTTGCAGCCAGTAGTTGTTGTGCACAACTCCTTTGGATGCGACAAACTCTAAGGGATTACAGTTACAATATGAGTCGTATTTCACTCCTTTGTGATAATGAGAGTGTCATTAAAATTGCCCATAACCCTGTTGAGCACTCTAGAACCAAACACGTAGACATCCGACATCACTTTTTGAGAGATCACTTAATGAAAGGAGACATATCCATTTCCCATGTCAACACAGAAAAACAACTAGTCGATATCTTTACCAAGCCACTTGATTAAAAACGCTTTTGTGAGCTCTGAAATGAACTTAATATCCTTGATGCTCGGAACATGGCTTGAAAACTTGCATACTTGTATGCCATCTTCAAAATCATGTTGATTGTACTGAAAATTCATCTCTCTCTATTTTCTCCGAAAAACTATGTTAATTACTTGATCTTGGTGAATTATGATCATAGCTTGATTGTTGTATGTTGACTGATCATATTCATCAAGAATATTTGTGTGGCTTTGTCCCCTATTCCTTATTAGGAACCTTCGGATATATATACGAAGAGTTTTGTACATTTCTATAAAGGGGACCACAGACTAGTCCGTGGTCACCCCGGACTAGTCCGTGGTCACCCCGAACAGTATGCACTATGTCCGCCAGTCCGGTCTGACCACGGACTAGTCCGGTATATTGAGTCCTCATCTTCTTAGGCCGTGCAGACCCCTCTTCTTCCTCCTCACAACTCCTCTTACGTTCTCTCTCCTCACTCAAGTGCTCCCAAGGCGATTTTTTTGAGTCCTCCATCAAATCCCCTCAAATCTCCGCGGGAATCGATCTAGATTGCAAGGAGATCGAAGACCCCAGACTAATCCGCTCCAACAACTCCTCAAGCCACTTGAATCGAAGGATTTGGTAATTTTCTCACCAAACCCTAATTCTTTAATTTTCTTTGATATTGCTCAAATAGCTTAGCTACTCCAGTAAGTACATGCCTCCCTGTTTGTATTACAAATACAATACTCCACTTTTGCATTGAGGAATCCCATTACTTCGTTGTCTAGGGTTTGAGCAGCCGCATACCGGACTAGTCCGCACCTGAGCAACGGACAAGTTCGGTGTTTGCTGAATTAAACCCTAACATACTTAAACTTGATTTTTTCCCTTGCCACCAATTCTTATCCATGTCGTATATCATCTTTTTGTCAGAACAATGTCAAACTTGAGCGAGCACCTCTCCGACTTTGAAGCCAAATTGGATCAAGAGGCATTGCCTCATGCTTCGACAGGCCAAACCAAGAAATGGCAAGACCGTGCCGCTGAATCTTCGCCCACTCTACCTAAGGTGCGGTGAAAGGTTCCGGCCAAGAAACCATCTTCAAAAGCGAAATACATGCTTGTTCCTAGCTCGGCGGCTCCTCGCCAAGCTAAAGGAAAAGGCAATGGAATTGCCTCTGGCCCGATTGACCCCCTCAAAATGGCAGCTCCAAGACAAAGGAACAGAAGCTCTTCAGAGGAGAAATTCAAAGAAAAAGGCAACGATGTGGTATGGAAATATAGGAAGATGGATGCCTACAATAGTGGAAAGGTGGTTGTTGATCTGAGATTTTGGAGTGACTTCCACTCGGATTACTAGAGTAGCGTCCACCTCCAAATGAAGACTCTAGTGGTGCGCATCCAATGGATAGATTGGGGGTATATCTAGAGGAAGCCCTATGATGCTTTTGATGAGGTGGTGGCTGCAATGGAGAGGCATGGGCTAAAGGATATGTTATCCTTTAGATACAACTGGAATGATAAAGTGATAGCCCAGTTTTACTATACGTGCTACTTTGACCAGACAGGTGAAGAAAGAGTAACTTGGATGACTCATGGCTCTATTTACTCGATCACCTACACTGACTTTGCGAGGCTGCTAGACCTTGAGGATAGCGGGTACAATGAGATAGTCATCCACAATGGCAGTCCTTTGGAGAAGGACAAGATGGACTTTCTCTATGACACTCGCCTTCGCTAGAATCCCCCATCAACCAAGAACATGAAGCCATTCTTCATTGTCCTCAACAAAGTGCTTCAGAAGACAATTGCTCATAAGGATGGGGATGTAGGTAGTGTCCAAGGTTATCTGAGAACCTTGATGAAGGTGCTTAGCAAGAAGAGAAGATTTGATGTGTTCAACTACATCTGGAATGACATGGTGAACATCTCCTGCACACCAAACCGCTCCTGTGGCTATGCACCATACTTGATGTTCATGATTGAAAAAGTCACAGGAATTGAGTTTGTGAAGGATGTGGAGCATAATGATCTAAGGCCTCAGAAGCCTCCTCAAGCCTCTCTCCCAGCTGCTCCCTCACCTGCTTCAAGTGAGGAACACCCGGAGAGAGCTCAAGAAGATACAAGGCCTTCCTATGGCACTAGGGCCCCTCCATCTCGAAAAGGGTCTGCTAGTGGGATCATGACGTATTTGGCTGCTATCTTTGGCTCTTGCCGCAAAGCATAGGTGAAGATACACAAGATGAACAAAGCAAGAAAGGAGGAGATGCGATACATGAAGGACAATTTCAAAACCATTTTTCAAAAACTGGAGATTGAGCCTATTGGGTTTCCAGTTATCTCAGAGGACTCTGCTTCTGACTTCTCGGAGGTTCCATCTCTCACCAACTCCGAGCTCGCCTACTTTGACCTTAGGGGCACCTCAAGTGGTTCCTCTCCTCCTCCTCCTAAGGCTAACGATGAAGATGATGAAAGGACCAATAGCGCGGAGTGAGCCGGAAACGACGAGTAGATCCCTCTACTCATTCTTTTTGGTGCCTTGATGCCAAAGGGGGAGAGGTTGAGGGAGAGTTATAGGTCGTAGGTCCTTCTTTTGTGTCCTATTTTAAGAAGTGGGTTTTGTAAGACTTATATTACATTCTCATTATGCCTTTGGACATGTATTATGAAGTTATGGTTATGCTTTAATACGATCTATGTTTTATGCTCCGAAAATTACATACATGCTTGATAATCTTGATATTGTTATGATTATGCTTTTATCTTATTCACATCAAGATTATTGCTCACACACGCACACACCCACCATAAAGAGTGCGCATATGATTGTTAATTCAACTTTTACTATTCTTCTCAAAATTCATATGTGCACACTTTATGAAAATCTGAATTTTTCATCATGTTTGTGTTATCTCAATTTGTTGTCATCAATCACCAAAAAGGGGGAGATTGAAAGTGCATCTAGGCATCCCTTCTGGGTTTTGGTTGATTAGTGACAAAAAAATGAGATCCTAAAAAAATTATTGAGATGAACGCTGGTTTTAAAGAGATTGGAAGGAAATCTAAAAAATAAAGGAGAATGAGGATCTAAAAGGAAAGGAGCTCAAGACATGAAAAGAATACTTATTTTGCAAGAAGTGTGTGGGAGAAACACACCCCAAGAGCTCAAGTGAAAGAGATTACACTTCACAGAATTCAACATGTGCGGACTAGTCCGATATACACCGGACTAGTTCTATATCTCTCTGACTAAAAACGGACGAGTCTCCACAGTGCGGACTTGTCCGCAGCACTCCACATTTACACAGCACCGGACTAGTCTGATAATCCTCTGACTAAAATCGAACAAGTCCTACAAGTCTGGACTTGTCCTTAGCCCTATGGTTTTTCACTACACCGGACAAGTCCGATATCAACCGGACTAGTCCGAAAAATCTCTGACTAAAATCGGACAAATCCCTCCAAGTGCGGACTTGTCCTTAGTCCTACACAGTGTTCACCACATCAGACTAGTCCGATATCTATCGGACTAGTCCGAAAAGTTTCTATGCCCAGATCGAACTAGTTCGAACATTAACGGACTAGTTCGGTATCCATCAACACTTTGGGTTTCTCGCACACATGCATACCAGACTAGTCCAGTGTCCACCACAGACTAGTCCGGACATCGCAAACCCTAACGGTAACTTTTGAAAACCCTAGTATAAATAGAGGTGTACGGCCGCACAACTAAATATCTCGACTCCCTGCGCCGTCACATCTCCCAAGAGCCCAAAAATACATCTCTCCACTCATTCTAAACCTAAAAGGATCAAATATTTGAGGATTAGGGATTGGAAAAAGGAGAGAATTGTTCCACACAATCTTGAGCTATTGGGTTTGATCTCTCCCACACTCTAATTTTTTTTATTGTATATCTTTTGAGTGTGTTTGGTGGTGTTCATCGCTTTAATTCTTGGGGATACCTCAACTTGTGAGATGGCCCCTTGAACAAGTTATTTACCCTTGTGATTAGTGGTTGAGAATTGGCCTCCATGGCGATTCAATGAGGGAAGGGTTAGTGAACACCCGGTCCTCCATGGACACCTCAACGAGGACGTAGATTTCCTCCGTGGAATCGAACCCAGGGATAAAATTTTGTCTCGCGCACCATTGTTTTATAGTTCATCATATTCTAGGGTTTGCTTAAACTTGTCTAACTCACGTTGAAATATCGTAATTAAAGTTGATCTTTGCAATAAATTGTTTCATTATTTTAATACATCCAAGTTGTCAATTGCTTTCTGCTGCATAGAGTACTAGAGGTGAAATTAACGATCAATCTTTATATTTCTAATCCACGTACACTGGACTAGTCCGCACCAAACTGGACTGTCCGGCCTTCCCTGTATTTGATCAATCTGTTAAGTGTTTCAGGGATCGATAAAGTTTTAAAAAGCCTATTCACCCCCCTCTAGGCTACATTCACTGTGTCTTTGGGTCAAGAATGCGGTAGGCCTTCAAGCCCTTCGCGTAGCCGATGAACCCTCTCGGAGTGCTCCTGTCGTCGAGCTTGCTGATGATGCCAAGCTCCTTGGTGAATGCGAGGCAACCGAAGAACCGTAGGTGCGAGACCACTGGATTGCACCCATACCAAGCCTCATACAGCGTGCTGTCGTGGAGAGCCTTGGTGGGTGAACGGTTGAGCATGTAGACAACCGTCACCACCGCCTCTCCCCGGAAGATAGCCGACATTCCCCTCTGCTTGAGGAGAGCCCGATTCATCCCCACAATTGTCTGGTTGCACCGTTCGATGATGCCATTCTGCTACAGGTTGTATGGCATAGTGTAGTCGTGCTGAACACCCTCATCTGTGAAGTACGATTCGAATTCAACCGCCGTGAATTCATCGCCGTTGTCGGTGCATAGCACGCGTAGCTTGTGATCGCACTCTGTCTCCGTAGTGGCTTGCGCGCACCTGATGGCATTCACGGCCTCTCCCTTGCTGCCATGGACAATCACCCACATGTAGCGGGAGAGGTCGTCGACGGGCAGCAAGAAGTAGCATCGTCCTCCTAGTGTAGCCAGTGTCACTAGTCCACACAAGTCCCCGTGCATGAGCTCGAGCTGCTCCTCGGCTCGAAAGCTCGATTGCTGGGGAAAAGAAAGTTGCCTCTGCTTCGTCAACACACAAGTGTTGTAGAGCTACTCCACGTGGTCAAGGCATGGAATGTCTCACACGATTTCCATGCCACTAAGATGCTTCAGGTCCTCAAAGTGAAGATGCCCAAAGCACTCATGCCACTGCCATGCCTCGTCAACGTGACGAGTGGCAAGGCAAACAGGCTGTGCTACCTGCACGATAAGGACGTAGAGTCGATTGGTGCCTCTGGTTACCTTGGCAAGAAGGCGACGATGGTGATCCTAAATCCTCATGACTCCATCCTTAATCTCCATGCACAAACCATTTTCATCCAGCTATCCCAGGCTGATGATGGAGTTTCTCAACTCGAGGATGTAGTAGACCTTGACGAGCAGCCTGTGCTCACCAGACTCGACGGTGAGGATGACGTAGCTGACACCCTTGATCTCCACGTTGGAGGCATTACCAAACTTGACGAAGCCTCGGACATTGGGATCAATCTCAGTGAAAAAATCCCGTCGACCAGTCATGTGATGGGTGGCGCCGGTGTTGAGGCACCACCTATCAGTCTTGTCGTTGATGGAGCCGTCGAAGAGAAAAGCGTATGCTCTTGGCTCATCAAGATGGAAGATAGCCGCTACAGTTGATTCCACTAGAGGTGGTTTGATGCTTCCGTGTGCTAGGAGCAAAGCTGGCTCATTCTCCACTTATACGACATGAGCCTCCTCCTCCACTTGTGCAATGTAGGCCTGGCCAATGACCAAGCTTGTCACGGTTGTGGCAGGTATCGTCTCGTGTTAGCTTTTGGTTGCTAGTGGTGCCGCCCTACGTGCCTCTACGGGTGCCACCCTCAGCATGTCCTTGCGCCTCAGCCTGGTCACCTCCATGCCCCTTGCACGACTTGCCACGCTTGAAGCCGCCTATCGGGGAAGAGGACTCCCCCTTCTTCCGGTCACCCTGGCCATCCTCCCACTGCTCACGAGTGAGATGAATCTTCCACAAATGGTGATAGGACCCGAAAGAGGCTAAGGTTTGTCACTGTCGATGACCTTGAGGCAACCTATCACCTCTTCGATCGACATCGTGGGGAGGTCCTGCAGAGACTCGGTCGAGCGAGCGATCTCCGTGTACTTCTCGGCGATGCAACAGAAGAACGTCTTCAAGGCTCTCTCCTCATCGTAGGTGTCGTTACCGAAGTGCACCAACTTCTGCAGCAAAGTGTTGAGACGTAGAGCAAAGTCATCAACGTCCTCAACTAGCTTCAAGGCCAGATTCTCCAACTCCTTGCGAAGCGCCTGCAATGTGGTCTTGCAGGAGTGGTCGCTGCTGATGCGTGCCGTAGCGATGGCGTCCTAGGCCTCCTTGGCAGTCCGCTTCTTGGAATGCGAGAACTGCATCTCAGGCGGGACTATAGCAATGAGGACATCCAGCGCCCGTCGATCCTCGTAATAGTCGATGTCGTCGTGCTGAACTACTTCCCACATGTGTCGCACCTTGAGTCATACCCTCATCACCATAGCCCACTCGACGTAGTTGGTCTTGGTGAGGGCAAGCCACCCATCGTCAGGACCGACGTCTTTAACAATGGCTTGGACCCCGTGTGTCCATGGTACCTATTTGGGGAGGGAGAACCATGCCGCCTGTAATGGTCGCGTTCTCCTTTGACCCAGTCACGCCGTCTCCCTTGCCAGCCTGCGCTTATCGTCAGCCCCGCCATCGATAGAGCCGCTGGAGCTACTGTCGCGGAGATCCTTCAGCTCTGCAGCCGCCGCATGCGCTACAGCTGTTGCCGTTGCTGCTTTCACTTCCGCCCTCACTGCTTCTAGTTCTACTGCCGCCAACCTTGCCGTCATTGCCGCCGCTGCCGTGCTCTCTGTTGTTGCTCGCTTGCGCTCCTCTGTCGCAGCAACCTCCGTATGTCGCACGCTCGAGGTGATCGAGCACTGAGACTGTTCGTTGAACATGGTGCACTAGTAGAGAGCTTCTGTATGGGAAAAACAAGTTGTTGCTCGTCTGTGCAGGAGAGGGATGAGCTGGGACAGTCGATGATCTTGCTATTGGTTGCAGACTGAGAGAAGCATAGGAAGGAGATGAGCAGGAGATGTTTATACTGCAGGGTAGGACGGCTCTGATATCAAGTGTTAGTAGTTGAGTCCTTACCCTCATTGAAAGATAGGATAACACTAGACAGTTCGGACAATTTTCTTGTTTATTTCTAACACAATGTCATGCCTAACCTAGGGGTTGGAGTTACATATTTATATCTGCCATGGCAGCCAAGTATATGCCACAAAGATGCTAGTCTAAGATGCTTAGATGTTGTCCTAATATGTTGTCCTTAAAGTGCTGTCCTAGCTGTCCTTAAGATTCTTTCCTAATTGGGACCATAAAGACCATGCAAAGATGTAAAGTACAAGACAATTCAAAGATGCTAAAGTGCACAAGACTTATTCCAGCAATATCATGTGCTTTTCCTCTGAAATAAAACTTCAGCAGCAATTAGTTTTTAAGCAATTAATGTGTCATAAGTTTTGTCTCTATTTTTTAGGTCAAGTTATAACAAACAGTGTCATAATTTCACGAAGTTCAAATTTATTCATAGAATCTTTCTAAGATTGAAAATAGTTCTCATCACTACGTAAGAAAGGGGCTCATACGAGATGTGCTCGAGCGAAGAAGAGAGACGAATAAACTGTGTATCTCCGTCGTCACGTCTCGGATTACATTGACATCAGATACGGGCTTCAAGGCGTGTCGCCGATCTAACAAGGTGCGAGACAAGCTCAAAAGAAGCGCGTCTCCTTTCTTTTTGTCATGACACGACGATCTTTACGGAGTCATTGGAGACGCCACTGGCGCGCGTCCCCCACCAGCTTACAAGCGTGACAGGCCTTACAAAGCACGTCGCAGATATATTGACTAATTTGAGACGCTCTGTTATGCACCGCATTGCAGATTCATTAACTTATGTGAGACGGGCTTTATAGAAGCTTGTCTCCTTTATGTAGGTTATCTGAGACGCTCTCTGCTACAGCTCGTCACGGATTGTTGAGCTAGCCAGGATTTAGCAGCTGTATTACTAGTGTCAGCAACTGTAGGATCGAAGAGCACGTGAAAAGCTACCAGAGGGGGGTGAATGGTAGATTTAAAAATCTTACGCAGCAGAAACAATTAAACTCCAACCCCTTCGGCAGAAAAACGATCTCTTTAAGAAATCGTGTGTGAGACTAATCTAAATGTGTTCACCGTGACAAAAGTGATGGATATCAGAGAGAATCAAGTCACGAAGACAACACAAAAGGAATCACTCAAATCCGTCGAGAAAAACTCAAGTTATGATCGAAGATCAAACAAGGTCAATCTGCCCTACCCGAGAAAAACAGTTCTGGAATGCTGCAAAGAAACTCGTGTAGATCAGAAACCACAAATCCAATGACTGTGAAATTTTGACATATGATAGATAATCAAGTTGTGAAGACAACCCAAAAAGAATCACGTCAATTGGATCTGTAAAACTCGAGTTATGATAAAACCACCAACGAAAGGTAGTGCTGTCCAGAAACTCGACGAGTAAAACTTGTCTGGAACAAGTCGGACGAACAAGGCACAAAAGTTCCTTCCAACTACGAATTTTATTCAATAGAACACAAGTGGAACAGCCCCAAAGTCGTGCACCACGAGCTCTGGGCTCCCTTGCTTATATAACCAGCCCTTAGGCCAACCCAATATCAACTAGGACTCCAATCCTACTCAGATCACGAATCGTAACTTTCCATAACTGCTCAAGATTCTTCTATACGCAGATAGAAGCAATCTTAAGACTTATAAACACCTTAGGAACGTATCCCAAATTCCTAAACAACTCAAATTCGTGACCCACATGAAATCCTATCATAACCAACTCAAATCTTTCCATATTTGAGTCAAACCCGACTCAACCGCAACCTAAGTCCATAACCTAGTCGGTTGGACCTTTCTGACCAACTCTTTACGTCCACATCTCTTCATCACGTCTCGGAACCATGTAGCCACGTCCATGCACTCCTTGCACACGTGCAAACATCTTCCAATGACGTCCACGATACCTTCATATGCATTGTTCTTGATTCAATCATGCTGCGCAACCTCCTGATCAGCTCAACCACAATTCCTCCTGAATTTGGTTGTTGGAACCTCATCTCCTCCCTGAGACTAGTCCAATGGATCCCGTCACCAGCCATGTCTTGAACTCAAGCAACACCTGCACATGAATAAACAACCAATCCATACGAGCCCAAGTCCTTGACTTGACTCAAGTTAGTTCCAAACACAACACCTTATGTGAGCACCTCACATAAGCATGTTGCAAAAACACAGTAACACGATATTATCCATATCAACCAAAACGCACCAAAAACTTAGCAAATGAATACTAAGCAATATTTCCAACAATGTAAAGCAAGTACAAAACATTGCAAATGAAAAGCAGAAGCACTGCGGTCAAGTTCCGGACCTTGCCAGAGCAACCCGGACCTTGAGCCGGAGCTAACAAAAGCTAGTAGAACCTAGTGCCAGAACTTACCAGAACTAGTATAACCAAGCTCCCGCCGGAGCTTACAAAACTAGCAGGACCTAGCGCTGGAGCTAAACAGAACTAGTCGGACCTAGTAAACCCAAAAGCCGGAGCTAGAAAAATCAACTCGGAGCTTAGCAAAAACACGCCGGAGCTATCAAAGACATGTCGGAGCTAAAGACAAAACTCATCGGAGCTGACCAAAGCTAGTCGGACCTAGCATCGAACATAACCGGAGCTACCCAAAACAAGCCGGACCTACCGTCGGACCTTGCTGTAGCTCAGAGCTAGAGTCAGACCTTGATAAAAAGGTGTTTTGGTAATATTTAAAACTTTTATCATCAAAGCCAAGTGTATTCACTACAAGCCAATGTATTCAACACATATAGGTCTTACAATCTCCCCCTTGATGAATGCATTGGCAACACCATTTAAAATCCGAACATTTGCTTATTCACATAAAAGTTTTGAAGAAAATCTCTCCCCCTTTATTATCTCTCCTTATGCCCCCTTTATTATCTCTCCTTATGCACATATTCTCTTTCTCTTCATGCTTATCTCTCCCCCTTTGACAATGTATTCAGCAAGTCATGAGCATATAAACAAATTATCTCTCCCCCTTTAGTTGTTATGAGCATATTATGACATATACATATAAACAAAGCTCATCCAAGTCATACTATCAAGTACCTTACATTATCACATCAATGAAATACATAAAGTAGTGTAAACCATACTAGAGATCAAATGTAATTTTCAATTTAAGTAAGTCATGATCTCACAAACTTAACTATTTCAAAACCTGAAAGCATGACACTAGTTGCTGCATTTTATTATTTTTCAAAGTATAAATTTAGATCATATGATATTTGCAAGAGATTATATGCGCATCTGCCTTATTCTAACCAACCAAGCCAAGCCTATGTCATTTGACAATCAGAAGCTTAAGGACATGGTTTTAGTCATACACAACTTCTTCCTAGTTCATATCTAAGTGCAATGACAAGCCATCTCAAAAGAAGAAGTGCGATGCATGCATATTCTCTTGATCTTTTCTCAATTTATATTTGTTCATAAAAACTCAACATGTGAGTTGATTACTTGATGAATTCTTAATGATTAAAAGCACTTGTGAACATGTAACAAGTTCAAAACAGCAAGAAAGTTCGACCATGACCAGTTTTAGTGTAAGTAATTATTCCAATTACTAGACATGGCAAAAACTACAAAATGTATAACACGAGTAATGTAGTAAGAACTTTCAGCATGTAAAAGGAATCACAAAGTCATATATGTATGAAATACTATGCTCATATTATTTTAATTTCAGATTCACACATAGACTTCCCAAGTTTCAAACTCCCCCTCAATTTAAGCCATGAGGATGCATAACCCCTATTTCACTACGAATGTAACAAAAACGAGTGAAATCCAAAGGTTTTGTAAAAATGTCAGCCAATTGTTGTTCGGTATCTATATGGTGAAGCACAATGTTTCCTTTTTTAACATTATCTCTGAGAAAGTGATACTTAATGTCAATGTGCTTAGTTCTAGAATGTTGCACGGGGTTTTTAGCAATGCAAATAGCACTAGTGTTATCACAAAACAGTGGAACACTATCTAGATCAACCCCATAGTCCTTAAGTGTTTGAACAATCCAAAGAATTTGTGAGCAAGCACTAGCAGCAGCTACATATTCAGATTCGGCTGTGGATTGTGCAACTGAATTTTGTTTTCTAGAGGACCAAGAAACAAGAGAATTACCAAGAAAATGACAAGCACCGGAAGTACTTTTCCTATCAATCCTACAACCCCCAAAATCAGCATCCGAAAAAGCTTTCAAAGTAACGGTTGAGGAAGAAGGAAGAAAAATGTCAAATTCTTGAGTTCCATGTAAGTACCTGAGAATCCTTTTGACGGCTTGACGATGTGAAGCACGTGGGGAAGCTTAAAACCGTGCACAAAGACATACGCTGAATTGTATGTCCGGTCTTGATGTCATGAGGTACAAAAGTGATCCGATCATGCTTCTATATTCTTTTTGATTCACAGGTTCACCATCTTCATCAAGTTCAAGTGTTGTTGCTGTTCCCATTGGTGTCCGAAGAGGCTTGCTTTTGTCCATGTGGAAGCGCCTTAGGAGGTCTTTGTTATACTTCGTTTGATGCACAAAGGTACCCTCCTTGGTTTGCTTGATTTGCAGCCCCAAAAAGTAAGTGAGTTCACCCATCATACTCATTTCAAATTCGGAACTCATCATTGCTGAAAACTTGGACACAAGATCATGAGAAGCACAACCAAAGATAATATCATCCACATACACTTGAACGAATAATGAGTCATTGCCATGTTTAAGCACAAAAAGAGTTTTATCAACCTTGCCCATGGTAAACCCCTTTTCAAGTAAGAATGTTTTTAACCTATCATACCATGTTCTAGGGGCTTGTTTGAGACCGTATAAGGCTTTGGACAGTTTGTAAACATGATTAGGAAAATCTGGATTTTCAAAACCTGGTGGTTGTTTGACATAAACCTCCTCATCTATGTAGCCATTAAGAAAAGCACTTTTAACATCCATTTGAAATAGCTTAAAACCTTTAGATGCTGCAAAAGCTAATAAAATTCTTATGGCTTCTAATCTAGCGACGGGAGCAAAAGTTTCATCAAAATCTAGACCTTCAACTTGAGTGAAACCTTGAGCACCCAACCTATCCTTATTCCTAACCACAACCCATCCTCACTTTGTATTTTTTTATATACCCATTTAGTTCCAATTAAAGTGTGACCTTGAAGTGGAGGTACAAGTTTCCAAACATTATTTCTTTCAAAATTTTCTAACCCTTCTTGCATGACAATAATCCAAGATTCATTAGTGAGTGCGTGTGATATATCTTTGGGTTCAAAAGAAGCAACAAAAGCAAATGAGCATAAGAGTTTGGATCGCAAAACCTGGACCGTGTGACTCGTTCTTGCAAGCCTCCAATCATCTGTTGTGGGGGGTGATCTTTGTAAAACCGTAGGGGAACAGATGTCTCACAAGCTTCTTCTTCTTCATGTTCATCACAAATCGATGAGCTTGTGGCTTGAGGATGATTTGAATCAGCATTGATGGTTGTCGGTGCTGGTTGAGAATTAACATCCGGAGCTAAACCAAAGTCTTTAGCTGCTGAATTTTCTGGAAGCAACTCCAATTCTTCCTCATCTTCAATGAAAATGCTCTCCCCCTGCGGATATGGATCTGTACCTGCAATGTTTGAGCTAGTACCTGGGCTAGATTCATCAAAAGACACTTCACAAGTGTCCACAATTTTGTTAGTGTCAAGTAAAAGCACACGGTAGCCTCTAGTATGAGATGGATAACCAAGAAACATGCCATCAATGGATCGAGGTTAAAATTTATCAAGATTACCATGTTTCTTAACAAAGAATTTGCAACCAAAGACCCGAAAGTGTGTAACACTAGGCCTATGTCCAAACCGAAGCTCATATGGTGTTTTACCTAGCTTAGCACGTAAGAAAACACGATTTGAGACATAACAAGCGGTTGCTAATGTATCAGCCCAAAATTTCCTAGGAGTTTGATATTCATCAAGCATAGTCCTAGCCATCTCAACTAAGGTCCTGTTCTTTCTTTCTACAACACCGTTTTGTTGAGGTACATATGGGGAAGAAAGTTGATGATCTATTCCATTTTCAGCACAAAAGTGATCAAAAGATTGATTTTTAAATTCAGTTCCATTATCACTTCTAATTGCCTTTAAAGATCCTGGGTGATCAATTGATAATCTAAGAAATAAAGTCCTAAAGTGACTAAAAGCTTCATTCTTAGACGCCATAAAGTAAACCCAAGAGTATCTAGAATAATCATCAACAATAACAAGAACATACCATTTACCTTCGAAGGATTGAACACGTGAAGGTCCTACGGTGTCAAGATGCAAAATTTGATATGGTTCAGTTGTCATGATCATTGTGAGAGGAGTATGTGAACCTGCAACCATCTTAGCATGTCTACAAGAAAAGCACACAATTTCTTTGTCCCCTTTAAGCTTAGGCAGCCCACGTATGCGATCAAGAGCACTAACACGCGTTAGGTGATCAAAGCCTACGTGACCAAGTCTACGATGCCAAAAATATAAGTCCTTTGAATCATTAGCAACTAGACACCTATGCTTAGAGGAAGACATATCAAAATCAGCTTTAAAAACTCTTCCAAACCGAGACATGTTAAAAATAAACTCACTATTTGAACCTACAACTTTGCAGCAGTTTTTATTGAAAATAATTTCTAGATTTTCATCTAGCAATTGTGCAACAGAAAAGCAAGTTGTATTTCAAATTTTTGACAAGTGCCACATCCTTCAAAGTGTAGTGATCATTTACTCTAACTGAACCCTTAGCAATTATAGGAGTTGAAGAATTATCGGCAAAAGTAACATTCTCTACACGTGACACAAAAGAGAGGGAGGAGAACCAATCTTTGTTACCGGTCATGTGGCGTGAGCAACCTGAATCCACAATCCAAATGTTCTCCTTCCTCAAACGTGTAACCTCTTCATTGTCGCTGTTGTGTTCTGCCTCCTCCATACTTGATCTTGACTTGCCCGCCATAAAGCACAAGTTTGCCAAATCATCTTCATCTTCATCACTTCCAATGTCCACGTCGCTTGAACTGAACTCTTGAAGCGCGGTGATGAAACTGTTGATCATCTTGTGTCCTATGGTACCTTTCTTCTTCTTGTTGGAATTTCCAAAGGAGGTCCGAACCTTGCTTTGTTTTTCTTCCCGGGTGGTCAGACCTGAAAGGTTAGGGCATTCTGTACGTAAGTGTCCTGTTTTACCACATTCAAAACAGCGTTGAGGTTTGGAGCTTCCTCTCCTTCTAGTTCTCACATTTTGCAATGCTTTTGAGAATCTAGTAGAGATGAGTGCCAACTCTTCTTCTGGAAATTCTTCGATCTGCTCCAGGGTTAGTGAGGACAACAAAGCAAGAGTATTGCAAGATGATGATTGGTCGGAGCTAGACATATCACGTTGTGAAACAAATGCAATAGACTTATTTGGGTTCTTACGTGCTAGGATGTCAATTTCATGAGTTTTTAGTTTAGAATAGAGTACATCTGATGTAAGAGAACTCATGACAGTAGATTCACGAATAGATGTGACTTTCATATCCCAAATTGACATATCTAATGCACTTAGCAATTGCCTAGCATTTTCAGCATCTGAAAAATTAACATTGACACTACGCAAGTTGCTGAGAATTTTATTAAAGCGAGCAAAAGGTCATCAATAGACTCACCGGGTTGCATCTCGAAGCGGTTGTATTCCTTTTTGAACATGTCTTGCCTTACCTCTTTGATCGTGTTGGATCCTTCGTGGTAGTCACAAAGTGCTTTCCACACATCGTATGCAGATCGGAGGTGTGCAACACGGTCGAAGTCGCTTTGAGTTAATCCTTGTATGATCAAGTTCGGAGCCTTGTTGTTGTTGTCGACATCTCTCAGATTTGTAGCTGTAACTTGATCGTTTGATGGCACTTCGTAAGGCTTGTATACCTTCTCCCATATTGCAAATCCTTGTGCCTGGATGAAAGCCTCCATGCGTGCCTTCCAAACCTGGAAATCAATACCAGCAAACACACAAGGTTTGGCGGAGTACTTCTCCATGATGATTAGTCAAAAACACGTGCAAATCTCAAAGATTAGAGCACTGTGGCTCTAATACCAATTGTAGGATGGAATAGCACATGAAAAGCTACCAGAGGGGGGTGAATGGTAGATTTAAAAATCTTACGCAGCGGAAACAATTAAACTCCAACCCCTTCGGCAGAAAAACAATCTCTTTAAGAAATCGTGTGTGAGACTAATCTAAATGTGTTTCACCATGACAAAAGTGATGGATATCAGAAAGAATCAAGTCACGAAGACAACACAAAAGGAATCACTCAAATGCATCGAGAAAAACTCAAGCTATGATCGAAATATCAAACAAGGTCAATCTGCCCTACCCGAGAAAAACAGTTCTGGAATGCTACAAAGAAACTCGTGGAGATCAGAAACCACAAATCCAATGACCGTGAAATTGTGGCATATGATAGGTAATCAAGTTGTGAAGACAACCCAAAAAGAATAACGTCAATTGTATCTGTAAAACTCGAGTTACGATAAAACCACCGATGAAAGGTAGTGCTGTCCAGAAACTCGACGAGTAAAACTTGTCTGGAACAAGTCGGACGAACAAGGCACAAAAGTTCCTTCAAACTACGAATTTTATTCAATAGAACACAAGTGGAACAGCCCCAAAGTCGTGCACCACGAGCTCTGGGCTCCCTTGCTTATATAACCAGCCCTTAGGCCAACCCAATATCAACTAGGACTCCAATCCTACTCAGATCACGAATCGTAACTTTCCATAACTGCTCAAGATTCTTCTATACGCAGATAAAAGCAATCTTAAGACTTCCAAACACCTTAGGAACGTATCCCACATTCCTAAACAACTCAAATTCGTGACCTACACGAAATCCTATCATAACCAACTCAAATCTTTCCATATTTGAGTCACACCCGACTCAGCCGCAGCCTGAGTCCATAACCTAGTCGGTTGGACCTTTCTGACCAACTCTTTACGTCCACATCTCTTCATCACATCTCGGAACCATGTATCCACGTCCATGCACTCCTTGCACACGTGCAAACATCTTCCAATGACGTCCACGATACCTTCATATGCATTGTTCTTGATTCAATCATGTTGCGCAACCTCCTGATCAGCTCAACCACAATTCCTCCTGAATTTGGTTGTTGGAACCTCATCTCCTCCCTGAGACTAGTCCAATGGATCCCGTCACCAGCCATGTCTTGAACTCAAGCAACACCTGCACATGAATAAACAACCAATCCATACGAGCCCAAGTCCTTGACTTGACTCAAGTTAGTTCCAAACACAACACCTTATGTGAGCACCTCACATAAGCATGTTGCAAAACCACAGTAACACGATATTATCCATATCAACCAAAATGCACCAAAAACATAGCAAATGAATACTAAGAAATCTTTCCAACAATGTAAAGCAAGTACAAAACATTGCAAATGAAAAGCAGAAGCACTGCAGTCAAGTTCTGGACCTTGCCAGAGCAACCCGGACCTTGAGCCGGAGCTAACAAAAGCTAGTAGAACCTAGCGCCAGAACTTACCAGAACTAGTATAACCAAGCTCCCACTGGAGCTTACAAAACTAGCAGGACCTAGCGCCGGAGCTAACCAGAACTAGTCAGAACTAGTAAACCCAAAAGCCGAAGTTAGAAAAATCAACTCGGATCTTAGCAAAAACATGCCGAAGCTATCAAAGACATGTCGGAGCTAAAGACAAAACTCATCGGAGCTGACCAAAGCTAGTGGACCTAGCATCGAACGTAACCGGAGCTACCCAAAACAAGCCGGACCTACCGTCGGACCTTGCTGTAGCTCAGAGCTAGAGTCGGACCTTGATAAAAAGGTGTTTTGGTGATATTTAAAACTTTTAGCATCAAAGCCAAGTGTATTCACTACAAGCCAATGTATTCAGCACATATAGGTCTTACAGCAACACACGTTAAATTATAATGACCAATCAAATATTACCAAAGTGTCAATCGTGGTTATCAAGTATACTAATTACACAACAAAGACTGTTTATCCTGATTACAATGTAACTTTACACACATCATAATTGTCATCATCTAATCCTGTATATCGTAATGGAAATTCTCCCAATCAATGACTTCATTGACGATGAGCCTTCATAGTCCCTAATGCTCCGACTGAGACATCGTAAAATTCACTTGTAATAAAGACAAGAACAAATTGGTATACAATTGTAATAAACACAGGAACTGTTAGTGAATGGAGAACAGAGCTTACTTGTAGCACATGCAGTTGGTGAGCATCTGCAAGGCATCAGTAGAGAAATTGTTCTCATGGTAAAGGACATGGTACTGAGCTGGTTTGCTTATCCCCTAAAAAACTAACAATTTACATTCCACTGATGCTTTTATAGCCTGATATTAAAAACTCATGATAGAAACACCAATTATCGCATAGGTACCTTGATTCCAGTATGGCTGCAGAGGTAGAAATCAAATTCAGTTGGATGGACAAATGCTAGTGTCAACCATAGTTCCTGCAATTTCTAGGGTTTGCGAATCAAAATTTATGATACATTGATAGTCCAAACAAATACATTACTTCTGCATTAGACATAAACAAGGAAGATGAATGTATACCGTGATGAAAATTCTCCCTTTGGATCAATGACTTCATTAACGATGAGCCTTCATTAGACATCCTCAAATTTAATAAAATCACTGAAATGCACGCTTTGAGGGCAGGGTCGAGGCGGCGGTGCGCTCAGGGGACAGGGGACGCGACGGCGTGCTCCGGGGCAAACTGGCGGAGGTGCCGGAGTGGCGGTTCCTCAACTCACTGATGATAGCAGGCCGGCGTGCTCCGGGGACAGGGAGAACATAGCGATTACCAAGGTCGGGGTCGAGGCGGCGACGTGCTCCGGGGACACAGGACGAGGCGGCGTGCTCCAGCGTGCTCAACTCTCTGTTGACGAAGGTTGGGGTTGACGGTGGAGTAGGGATCGACGCCGGCAGTGCAACAATGACGAAGAGCGAGTTGAGAAAGAGGGACGGCGGCGGCGTGCTTGGGGGACAGGGGACGAGGCAGCATGCTCCAGCGTGCTCAAGTCTCTGATGACGCGAAGGTCGGGGTCGACAGTGGCAGTGTGCTCTAGATCTGCGGTTTATAGGTCGAGAGAGCGCGTGAAAGCTAAAAATTTTCGCCAAATGTTGGGAGAGAGGACGGGATGGACAAAAATTTTCGGTGTAAATCGGAGACGGGACAACGGAAGACGCGTCTCACATTATCTCTTCATCGGGAATTGGAGACGTGCGGCGGCGTGCTCTAGATCTGCGGTTTATAGGTCGAGAGAGCGTGCGGATGCTAAAAATTTTTGCCAAATGTTGGGAGAGAGCGTGTGATGGACAAAAGTTTTCGGCGTAAATCGTAGACGCGCCAGCGGAAGACGCATCTCGCATTAGCTCTTCGTCAGGAATTGGAGATGGGCATATATAACGCCCGTCTCGCACTAATTTGTCATAGGAGGGGCATCCAGTATGCGAAAGATGCGGAACATCATTCGCATACTAGATGCTGGCCAACTGCAATTGTGCGTAATGTCTTATATGATCGTTGCAACGCACTTAGCTTTTCGCGGTGGGACAAAAGATTTTCGGCGTAAATCAGAGACGGGCCAACGGAAGGCGCGTCTTATATTATTTTGATGCCTCGGACACCCCGGAGTGCCCTAGATGTGCCAAGGTGTGCTGAAGCCACTAACAACATCCAAGACATTCCGGCATGTGCAACTGGCAACTGTGTGCAATGCCTTATATGATATGCAACCGGCGAAACAGGCGGAGCAGACGACAGAGCAACTGGAGCAACCGGCGCAGATGCTGGAGCAACTGGAGCAACCGGCAGAGCAGCTGGAGCAGCCGGAGGAGGAGGAGGGGTAGGAGGAGTAGGATTTAGATTTTCTTTCGTTGTTTTTTAGTTGATATTTTTCTTTTCTTGTATCTTGTACTTCTTTCTTGTGTTTTGTAATGTATTTGTTATCTGTTATCAACTGTGTGAATGATTGAATGTGTTATCTGTGTAGTGAATATTTTGTGTGTTCAACTGTGAATGAATGTGGTCATCGTTCAGAGTCGTGTTCATGTATGTCTGTAAGCGAAGACAAAGGAGACAGGCTTTCAGTAAAGACGTCTCATCTCGATTATAGGAGACGCGCTGTGCTACAAGTGTGTCTCCCGTTTGTCTAGAGAGTAGGTCCGTCTCGAATCCACACTAAACTAAGACGGGCTGTAATGTAACGCGTCTCCTTGAACATTCAGCCGAGCCATATCTGATCCTCGCTGAAGTGATCTCATCTCGCCTAAGCTTATAAGAGACTACCACCTTTGAGCGCGTTACTCATCTTTATCTCCTATTTGGGTTTCTTACGTAGTGCATCTTGGTAAGGGAAGCATTCTGCTAAGGGAAGCATGGAAACTGTTCTATGATAGACCACATTAAAGAGCAGCCGTTTGAGTTGATACCCCACTTTTCAATGTTTAGCAGCATATCATGAGATCCAGCATCCTGCTAAGGGAAGCATGGAAATTATTCTCATCAGTTATTTAGTAGCATCAAATAATTGTGATAGACCACATTAAAGAGCTGCCATTTGAGTTGATACCCTACTTTTCAATGTTTAGCAGCAAGGATATCATTAGATCCAGCATCCTGCTAAGGGAAGCATGAAAACTGTTTTATCAGTTATTTAGTAGCATCAAATAATTGTGGAATTTAACAGATGTATAAAACTATGTTATCAATAAGTTATTAATTGTTTTGTTTTTGAAATATTAGATATAGAGATGAAGATAGAGATGGAGATAAAGATAGAGATAGAAAGGTAGAGATAGAAATAGCTAAGAGATATAGAGATAGAGTAATATGCTGCAGATTTAGATAAGAATTAGATAATCTTTTTAGAGATAAATGCTGGTCGTAAGCTAGGCTATAAATTGTCAGCAACCTCCAGAAATAAATGGCTCCTTGCAGTTTAATCTCTCATCCGGAATTCCAACATTTGGCATATACAGCTTTATGTCTAGGATAGCGTGCCACGACCTCAGCCAATCCAGTTATTAATTGTTTTCCGGTTTTGAAAAAAATTATTAATTGTTTTCAGCAGACACTCTTTTGTGAAGAAAAAAACAACTAAACAATATACAAGTTGCGAGATCAGGAGTTTGCCATACAGTCCCTATATATGTATAGGCAGCTATTATTAATTATAGATCTGTGACAGAACTATGAAATAGATTTTTATTAGCAGTGTACTTATAGCAGTATGCAATGCAGCATGTGAAGCATTAATTAATATTTTCATTTTTAGTTTGTTCTATATATACCCAAGCATTTGGAGGAGACAGATCTTACTAAAACACCAATCATTTGCAACACCACTCGAGGCGAGAATAGAAAAAAAAAACTTGTTCGTTGTTAGTCACTACTACTAACATGCTAAAGTACAACCTTTTGGTGCTTTTCATGGTTGTTCTGGCCTGCTCTACCATCCCGGCACGCATAAGCGGTAACTAATAATTACTTCCTTTATCTTTAAAAATTTGTTGTTTTGTAGTTTAAAAATGAATTACTAAAATGATAAACTTTTAATAATAGTGGGATTACTTGATGTGTTGTTTCTGAGTTTACATGCGTGGCCTTTTTCAATCCATCCGTCAGTAGCTTCTTCATTCACGAGAATTCTTCCAAATATGAAAACTGAGATATTTTCCAGCTGGTGGAAGCATCGATGCCACCATAGTCAGGAGCGAAGGTGCCAGAAGTGCTGGAGGAGTCTGCAGCCCAAACAAGAATTCACATGACATGGACCCCCTCTTCTGCTGCGACAGGGACCACAAGTGCTGGCCGTCACTACTTGAGTGCAAGCTCCACTGCGAAATAAGAATCAACCCTGTCTGCCCTCCTCATTGCGGCAGTCCTGCCTGCCCTCCTCATTGCGATTAGATCATCCTATCAGGTGCTGAGCTCGTGATCAAGTATGTATCTAGATATGCAGCCATAATGATAAACATCTGTATCTAGATGATTCTAAAAGAAACCGTTCGTGGCATTTGCATGGTATTCCCTTGGTTTTAAAAAGTTTGCCGCTTTTTAATTTATTTTTGAATTACAAAGCGTCATTTTTTTAGAACGGAGGGAGTAGCGAACAATCGCATCCTATTGCATGCATGGGTCGGCGTGCTCAGCAGATTGTTGCGGACCGCAGCGCGATGGCAATTTGTTGACATGGCCCGAATTTCCACTAAAGACGAAAATCACTCCGAATTACTCTCCCCTTTCCTAAATACTTGTCGCTTTGTAGTTCAAAAATGAACTACAAAGCGACAAGTATTTAGAGACGAAGAGAGTAAATTTTTTTAACAAATCTTGAATAAACATTAACTGTCAAAAGAAAATCAAGACAAATGATTGTATAAATACGAACACGTGCACATTTAAATATGAATCTAGCTATAAAATAGATCTGAATAGAACAAAAATACATATGAAAGTACATGTATAGGTTGGGTCACCATTGACCAATATAGGAAAATAAATGAGAACAGACTATTGATTAAACGCGTAGAATACTAGAATCTTAAGTTGATTCAACAGTAAGACGAAAAGCAATAAAATATAAACCGAACTCAAATTATGAATTTAATGTGTAATGATTAAAACAAGAGTGACTAGATAAACGAAGTGGCACATATATATATATATATATATATATATATATATATACAAGCATATATGTAATTAATTAAATATAACAAATAAATCAAGGGTGAATGCATTCAATTTTTAAGGGTAACAAAGTAATCAGAGACAAAGTTACACAAAGGTAAATTAATTTGTGTAAACCTAATCCAAAATCAATACTAAATTCAAACTCAAATCAAACTGCCAAAGTAGATCCGAAATAAAGAGTTAATTGAGCACATTTAAAATCCAATGAAACCATAATCCAAGTTACTCAAACTTGACTCCGTACCAAATATAAATACTCAAACACCTTGAAAAAATTTCTGAATAAAAATACTCAAAGAAGCTTAACTTGAATTGAAGTTCAAATCCATATTCAAATTGAAAATAGAAAAACGAAATAGAAACGGGGAAAGACATATGGGCACAGCCCACTTTCTCATCTCCTCGCGAGGCCCAACCTCTTTCCATTGGCCAACCCAGCACCAACCCACTCCTCTCTTTTCTGTTCCCCGCTGCCCAGCACGGCCTCGCGCTGTAGCGACTTCTTCCCCAGCACACCGCCTTCCGGATTAACCTCGGCAAAAGCCGCTCGCACTCAGGATAACAGCGACAAGACGCGTGCCGATCGCGTCGCCCGTGGCCACCCTTGCTCAGCCACCCCTATCCCCTCCGGTTTCGCTCTGCCGTAACATCATGGCCGCGATGAGCGTGCGCGCCAAGGAACTGAGTGCAACTGCCCTTCCTTTACGCGCTTTCTGCGAATTCCGCAGCCTGACGCCGCCTCCCCATCACATCGCCTGACCCGACATCAAGACAAGCATGTACCACTAATTTCCAGCTTTCCCCGCCGGGCATCATTGCCCCAAATGATGAGTAGTTTAGGCCCGATCTTCCGAAAGGTAAGTCGATCGGGGTGGAGAACTCGACATTGATGATACGCGACACTCGAGCAGTTCGAATACCCCTACAATAACTACACCACTGCTCCGTTGGTTATCAACCGTGCGTCACACGCTTGACCTCGCCAATAAGGCTAATCCCTATAAGTGAACCGAGAACACAAGCAAGAACGTAGAAGACACGATCAGAAATTGAAAAGTTGGAGCCTCACAAACCGTAGAACGGAAAAATTGTTATTGTTACCAGAACCCACCGAATATGACCGGCGTCTACAGTATTTAAAGGCTAGGGATCGGCCAAACACGATTAGACGCGTCCCTAATGGACTCATACGGGATACAAGGCCCAAAGGCCCGATTCAGTGGCGCAGCACCGAACAGAAATCTGGACTCGACTTGTTTTGAAGGTTCCCAATGACTCTGGGGGAATTTTTAGGTGGGACCAAACCCATTGGAAAGTTTATCTTCTCCTCTTTCCGTTCATATGTAGAACGTCGAAAACGGAGTCTGTATGCATCTTGGGCGTCCGTTTTAAGGTGGACTGCTTCTGGACTCCGAGTTGAACTCGAGTCCGAGTTGTAAACTGCTTCCATCAACTTGTGGACGTCCCAACTGGTTCTCCACACTCCCAAGGCCTCTTTCCTTCACTTGTTGATCTTCTCGATTATTCCTAATAACAATTAAATCATCACATAGCAATCTATTCTCAAACACACATGCAAAGGAAGTTAGGAATAAGTTCACCTGCTGATTTATTAACCGTGCTCGTTCTTTTGTGATTGGTCCTTGCAGTTCAATGTGCGTCTCTGCTGTTGTGATGTCCTCTTCATCCTCCTTCTCTTGAATTGGAGTCGACCTCGACTCAAGTTCATCTTCTTCTCCCAAGTACGGTCACAAATCTGAAATGTTAAATGTGGGACTAACCCCAAAATCAGGAGGCAACTCAAGCTTATATGCATTCTCATTAATCTTTTCAACAATCTTAAAAGGACCAGCAGCTTGTGTCATAAGTTTAGATTTTCTCAAGTCAGGAAATCGCTCTTTTCTAAAATGTAACCACACCAAATCACCTGGTTCAAGTTTTAGTTCTTTTCTACCTTTACTACCTGCAATCCTATACTTCTCATTCATCTATTCAATATTGTTCTTTGTAGTTTCATGCATCTTAAGAATGAATTCAGATCATTGTGTAACATCCAAATTTATAGTTTTAGAAGGAGACAAAAGTAGTAAATCAATAGGAGCACGGGGATTAAAACCATACACTACCTGGAATGGACTTACCTTCATCGTGGAGTGAACGGATCTGTTGTAAGCAAATTCTATATGTGGTAAACACTTCTACCACAAATTCAAATTTGTTTTCAAGACAGCCCGTAATATAGTGGATAAAGTACGATTAACTTTCTCGATTTGTCCATCCATTTCTGGATGACATGTAGTTGAAAACAACAACTTGGTTCCCAATTTATACCACAAAGTTCTCCAAAAATGACTTAAAAATTTTGCATCACGATTAGTAACAATGCTATTTGGAACATCATGTAAACAAACAATTTCCGTCATAAATAAATCAGCAATGTGTGAGGCATTATCATTCTTATGACAAGGTATAAAGTGTGCCATTTTGGAGAAACGATCAACAACTACAAAAATACTATCTCTCCCCCTCTTAGTCCTAGGCAATCCCAAAACAAAGTCCATAGAAATATCCTCCCAAGGTACACTAGGAACAGGAAGAGGCATATAAAGACTATGTGGGTTAAGGCGAGACTTAGCTTTATTCCAAGTAGTGCATCATGACATGTAGCGCTCGATATTATGCCTCATATTTGGCCAAAAGAAGTGTGTGGACAGCACATTTTCAGTTTTCTTCACTCTAAAATGTCCCATCAAACCTTCTCCATGTGCTTCCTGCAAAAGTAGTAGATGAATGGAGCTAGCTGGAACGCATAGCTTGTTAGCACGATAGAGGAGACCCTCTCGCAGCACATATTTATTCCAAGTTCTTCCTTCTCTACAATTTTGAAAAGCATCTTTGAAGTTCAAATTAGTAGGATATAATGTTTTTATTGTTTCCAAACCGAAGATTTTATGATCAAGTTGGGACAGCATGGTATAACATCTAGATAATACATCGGCAATGACATTTTCCTTCCCTTTCTTATGCTTAATGATGTATGGAAACCACTCTATGAACCCAATCCATTTAGCATGTCGTTTATCCAGATTGGTTTGACACTTAAGATACTTCAATGATTCATGATCGGAATGTATGACAAACTCCTTAGACCAAAGATAATGTTGCCAAGTTTGTAATACTCGCACTAAGACATACAATTCCTTATCATAACTAGAATAGTTCAGAGAATGAGCATGAAGTTTTTCACTAAAGAAAGCAATGGGTTTAACTCCTTGTATGAGAACAACTTCAATACCAATGCCGCATGTATCGTATTCTAGCTCAAAGGTCTTGTCAAAATTAGGAAGTTGTAGCAATGATGCTTGTGTAAGCTTCGATTTGAGAGCATCAAAAGCTTGTTGCTGCTGTTTGCCCCATCAAAATGGCACTCCCTTCTTCGTTAGCTCATGCAGAGGTGCTGCAATAGTGCTGAAATCCCGCACAAAGCAGCGATAAAAATCTGCAAGACCAAGAAAACTACGAACCTGCGTGACGGTTGTTGGGGCTAGCCAACTAGTGATCGCTTCAATTTTTGCCTCATCCATCTCAATTCCTTGCGAGGAAATGACATAGCCAAGAAACAAGACTCAATTGGTGCAAAAGATGCACTTTTCGAGGTTACCAAACAAACATGCATCTCTCAAAATAGAAAAACAACACGTAAATGATCAAGATGTTCAACATATGACTTGTTGTAAATGAGGATATCATCGAAGTAAACCACCACAAATTGTCCAATGAAAGCATGAAAACCTTGTTTATTAATCGCATAAAGGTGTTGGGTTCATTAGTTAAACCAAAAGGCATGACTAACCACTCATAAAGTTCAAACTTGGTTTTAAATGTAGTTTTCCATTCATATCCTAGTGCCATTCTAATTTTGTGGTAACCACTATGCAAGTCAATTTTTGTGAAGATGATAGCACCAATCAATTCATCAAACATGTCATCTAAGCAAGGAATAGGATAACAATATTGAATGGTGATATTATTAATCGCTCAACAATCAACACACATGCGCCAACTACCATATTTTTTAGGAACCAAAAGAAGAGGAACGGAACAAGGGCTAAGGCTTTCACGAATGTACCCACTATCCAAAAGATCTCGGACTTATCGCTGAATTTCCTTAGTTTCCTCTGGATTCGCCTTGTATGCTGCACGATTTGGCAAACTTGCTCCTGGAATCAAATCGATCTTGTGTTCAATGCCTCTCATGGATGGTAAACCATGGGGTATCTCGAAGGGAAACACATCCTCAAACTCCTGCAAAAGGTTAGCAACAGCAGGGGGCAATGCAATAGACAATTCATGAAGTGAAAACATGGCTTCTTTGCATACTAAAGCATAGCACATCCCCTTAGCATCGAATAAATCAGCAAGGTCAGATTTAGTTGCAAGCAATGATGGTGATTTTAACTTAATAACTTGCTGTTTTTTAGATTCTAGTTTTGTTGATTTGCCATCATCAATTTTACTCTTCTCAAAATGCACAATTTCAGGAGTCATTGGAAGCAAAGTGATTTTCTTTCCTTTATGCATGAGAGTATATTTATTAGTTCTACCATGATGAATAGCATCTGTATCAAGTTCCCAGAGACGACCCAATAAAAGAAAACAAGCATCCATAGACACGACGTCAAAATCCGCAAAATCATAGTAAGAACCAATGAAAAATGTATTCTCGCTGTTTGTGTTACCCGAACCTTACCGCTGTTGTTGAACCATTGAATGTGGTATGGATGAGGGTGTGCTCTTGTTGTCAAACCAAGTTTCTTGACGACGTCTGTGTTCACCAAGTTATTGCAGCTACCTCCATCAATTATAGTGTGTACACGGAAGTCCTTGACGACGAGAAACATGTGGAAGAGGTTGTGTCGTTGTAGCTTGTCGTCGGCCTCCACTTTGGAGCTCAAGGCACGTTGCATAATGATGCTCCTATATTTCTCCGTCGCCGCTGTACCAAGTACCTCTTCTTCGTTGTGTTCGTCATTTGGATCTACAAAGTCAGTAGCAAAAGAAAATTCATCTTCAACATCCGAAGTACTATCATACCCGCCATCATCGCGTGCTATGTATGCTCGTTTGCTCGGGCAATCTCTCATCATATGACCAAGTCCCTGACAGCGGTGACACCTAATGTCGGAAGTACGACTCATAGAAGGATTGGACGATGAAGGCTTGAATGATGTCGCCTTGCTGCCCTCCGGCACGCGAGAAGGTGGAGAAGCAGGTGTAGTTCATTGGCCGCTATTGGATGGTGTAGTCGCTGTAGGGGGGTTCGAAGGTGGTGTTGTTTTGGATGGTGTAGACGTTGAAGACGTCGAACGCGGCGTGAAGTTGCTCCTCGTGCGTTGTTGCTGTTGTTGTCGGCCCTGCATATCTTTTTCTGCCAACATAGCAAGCTGAAACAATCTGTTAACAGTATCATATTCTTTGGAATCAACAATGTCCTGAATTCACGCCTCAGCCCCCCATAAAAACGAGTTATTTTATCATCCATGTCCTCTACTACCCCACAACGCATCATACCCTTTTGTAACTCTTGATAATACTCCTCTACGGACGTGTTACCTTGGTCTAAGAGCTGTAATTTTTTGCGAAGGTCCCGCTGAAAAGATGGAGGAACAAATCAAACACGCATAGCTTCCTTTAATCTATCCCATATTCTAGTTTTAACAAGTTCATTCCACCATATGATAGCAAAGTCTTTAAACTCACTAGTGGCTTGACGAACTCTATGTTGTTCAGGAACAAGATGGGCATTAAATTTTTGCTCTACTGTCATCTCCCAATCAAGATAAGCCTCAACATCATAAGCACCAGAAAAAGAGGGTATAATAAATTTCACTTTAGCAAAAGGATCATCAGGGGGACGATTATAATTATTATGATGATTATTACCTCCCATACCTCGACGATAAAGTGGTAGTCTTGGCTGATTGTTGTGATCTTCCATATCATCAAAAGCATTGTCTTCATGTCTTCCAGCGAGAGGCAACCGAGTCTCAAGAGTATTCATCCGAAGAGCAAGGTCATCAAGTTGGCAAGTCAGGTTCGCCAATGACTCCTCCGTTGATGCGTTGTATTTGGCGAACATATCTATCATGGTCTTCATCCTATCACGTAACTCAGCATGTTGAACACATTCGTCATCATTGTTTTCTCCTGCCATTGTTAGTAGGAAACAAAAGACAACAAAAAATTGTTATCCCTATCAACTACAGTGACAATGTGAAAGGTGGAAGAAAATAATCTCTCTCGCTCAAGCGTCTTACCACGCTCTTACAAGTGTACTTACTGACACAGCAGGTGGTATGGACGGTGAGATGAACCAATGAAGCGTTGGGTGATTGCAAAGGTACCTGTTATGCTCAAGAGAAAGGTGGAGCTTGGACGGCATAATATGGTGGCCAATAAGCAGAAAATCATTAACAGGTAAACAAAGTTGAATAAGTATTCAATGTAGGAAACTGTTGCTGATCAACCAAGTGCTCTAAGGCCTAGGACAACACAAGGAAGTAGAAAGGCAGAAGAAAGACATAATGATATAACCAACAAAACAGCACCAAGTGGTATACGCCAATTGCTTTTAATATGCGTGCTCTTCACTATTTTTTCTTTTTTGTAATATTTTTTTGATATTTTATCTTTACTCAGGAGCATGAAAATAGGAAGCATACAAATTTTCATCTCAATTGGATGTAATATGCGGCCTATAGAAAATCAGGAAGATTCTTTAAAATTCGTGCTAAAACTTCGGAGGCCGGATAGCCTATCTTACGAGAGGAATTTGGGCAATCTAAATTCACCGAACGTGGCTATGCTGTGAAAATACAGATGCGAAATTTTGCGTATATGAATTTGAAAAAAATCGCTCGATTTCGAGTTCGTATGCGAAAGTTACGGCTGTTTTAAGGTAGGCTGTCCGAGTTACGATTTTTGTATGTTGATTCCAACTTGGTTTGAGAACAGAACTCACAATCGGATACGAAAACGATCGGGAATTTGCATAGCAACTAATGGGGTGGTGTGTGATGATTCAAGAATGAGTAACACAAAGGATTGTCACCTAATCTAGGGCTGGCGACGCGGGAGTTCACGTAAGGCGGCTAGCTAGGGCAAACTGATGAACGTGGTGGATCAATTCGTTGTTTAGTGATTGTGGAATAGGTGTCAAACAGCAAGAAACAAGGATGAAACACGATAACTAGGACCCAAAACACAAAGCTAAACCAGCAACAAGACTCGACCACACGAATGCAAACTCAACAATGCAAACTGAAAAACGAAACTACAGGCACTATAGTCTAGAAAGTGGTAAAAGCGATTTAATTTTTTTTGTGGCTTTTCTGCGGACTCTAGGTACGAAACAAAACCAATCTAATGGAAGGAAAACAATGATACCTGACGGGCAACTTGGAAATCTGATACCAATTGATGAGTAGTTTAGGCCCGATCTTCTGAAAGGTAAGTCCATTGGGGGTGGAGAACTCGACGTTAATGATCTGCGGCACTCGAGCAGTTCAAATACCCCTGCAATCACTACACCACTGCTCCGTTGGTTATCAACCATGCGGCACACGCTTGACCATGCCAAGAAGGCTAATCCCTGCAAGTGAACCGAGAACACAAGCAAGAACGTAGAAGACACCATCTGAAATTGAATAGTTGGGGTCTCACAAACCATAGAACGGTGAAATTGTTATTCTAAGTAAAACCCACCGATGTTATGGCTAACTCATTGATCGCAACATAAGTAATTTACATTGTAAACTAGTGAATTAATCATAAAGGTCATAAATTCTGTAAATCACTAAAAGACAGATAAAACATTTATAACCATTGAATGATCATTTGGTTGACCAAATAAATAGTAGCATTCCAAACAAACCACTAGTAGAATATTGTATTCTTCGATAAGCCTTACAATTATCTTAACAACCACGTCATTGAATGACTGTTGGTATTTATTGAAGTTATATTTGGACTTTTTGATCTTTATGGATGAATCTTATTTTATTCGTGTAGCTACGTACTTAGTGATCTAAGAGTTCGCGAATGAGATATTCAAGACCCGGATCATAAAGAACAGGACAAAGACTTTGATAAACAACCGTAAAGGCAAGTCTAACACCTTGCTCATATTTCACCTATGTTTTGTAATTGCAATTGGACTGTTTTGATTGCATAATTGTATATCTATTTTAAAATGTTGCTATGCTATGAACCACTTGAACTGTGGTAGCATGGGCTATGTTGATGACTGAGTATTAGTGTTAGCTACTAACTAACGATAAACAATAACACTATAGTTACTCACTATAAACGTCTTGAAACAAGACATTGCATCAGTTATGATAATAGAAATGACTATCGCAACTCCTTCCTTGACCTTGACAACACAACTCTTTGACAACCTAACAGCTTCATCACTGCACTATAGCAAAGATGTGAGCACCTCCTTGTTAGTACTATGCTTAGGAACATCTGCGATGTTTGCATCATGAACCACTACACAATTTATACATTCTTATGAAATGTGTTAAAATGTGTTTGATGGTGTGAGATAGGATATGGGTGGGTGATTAATGAAATGTGTGTGTGAAGAGGGATTATGGTCGAGGCAAGTATGGTGATGGGATGTCATGGGCTCCCTAAGAGGTATAACAATTGCGACTGTATATTCGGTGTAGCCCATCAATCGATGTTGAGTGCTTCAGTATAGTCTGATGCTATGTTTATTGGACTAGTTTTATGTTGAGTATTTCAGTTTAGTCTGATGTTGTGTGATCTGGACTAGTCCTTCTGATAAGGACGATGGAGCCGCCTCACCAATATGAGGACCAGTTCATTTGACCTCAACATAGTGATTCCGTACAACTATAGAACTTGTATGGGCAGGACTCGCCCTACCATTCTGGTGACTGCTGCATGAGGCGCCTGGAGATCCATGAAAGGCAGGGTGGACCAGGAAATGGCATGGAGTCTGAGGACCATCCAGTGTATGGTTGGGTGGTGAGTACCCGAACAGCCCCTACGTTGGGGCGAGGTGTTATTGTGGGGTTACTCGGGAAAGATGGGATGAGCATCATGTCATATCCTGGCTAGGTGTGTAAGGCCTGTGGGTAAAGTATACAAACTCTGTAGAGTCTTAATCTATCCGAATAGCTTTTGTCACAGTCTTGGCACGCAATGCTCTAGGCTTCTTATGAATAGCATTAGTGCATCTCCTTGAAGTGTGTGTGTGTGTGTGTGTGGGTGGCCGTGGCCACTATAGTTTGAGAAAGTGTTGGCATGCGTGGTGGAGTCATCAGGGCCATGGGTCGAAAGACTCATCTAAAAGTGAGAGAACAGGTGGGATGTCTGAAACTCCCCCAGGGCCTACCAACTGTAATAATACTAATTCAACTACTTCTCTCTCTTATTGCCAAACTCTTTTCAAATAGAACCTTGCATAAATGCTTTTCGCAAAACTATATCGTATGGCCTCACCTTGCTACAAGCTCAAATGCATGAAACACATTCCCTTGAGTAGTGTTAGGCTTGCGGAGTACCTTATGTACTCAATCTTGCTTTATATGTGGTTGTCGGTACCCTGCATACCGGGTACCTCCTAACACCGCAGGCAAACCCGAGGAGTTCCTATGTCCAAGTGGCAGACGTTCGAAGGGGATACGCATACCACATAACCGGACCTACTTCCCTCCTTAGGGTACCTTCGGTTGAGCCACGTGTCCCAAAGAGCCGGACTTGCCTCCCTTGTTTGAATAGCTTCGGTGCTGCCACATGTCCCGCAGAGCCGGACCTGCCTCCCTCCTCAGTGAAGCTCCAGCCCTACCACATGTCCAACAGCACCGGACCTATCCCCTAGTAGAGAAAATCTCTGAAGCTTCCGCATGTCAACATCCAAACCTACATCATCAATGGGAAGACTACACAATCTCCAATGGCATGGACTTTCAAGGGCTATCAATTAGCCGTTACAAGACCTAGTTAACGCATCATTAATGTCGCGTTAATGATGCACGATCAGAGGAATTCAAGGCTGGTTACACTGTCATTAAAGGCATGTTATCACACTATTAATTGTCCTTAACACTGTAGTCGTGTACATGGTATTTAATACAGCCAGGGCCACTTGTTGGGCCAGGCACAAACTGTAATAGCTAGTCCTTGGGATATAAAAGGGCTGCGCTACACGATAGAAATCATCTGATCTAAACTAATCTCATACATACACAAGCCAACTCATACACAGCCCAGCTCATACAATACACAAACCCCCATGGAGTAGGATATTACGCTCAGTCGGCTCGATTCACGTAAAATCCCCGATGTTCACCTCTTGTTTGAACCCTGACTCCCGCCCCAACCGAATACGAACCTTCTCGGATTACATTTCATTAGTATCGGTGGAAGTGTCCTAGTACACACTTCGACATTTAGTGCACCAAGTAGGGCTGCTCTCAAGATTTCAGGATGGTGAGTTCCACTGCTGCATCATCCAATGGACTGGTTGAGCAACCTGCTGGAGGAAATCCGTTCAACATGCAGCAGCTAGCCAATGTTGTGGTTCTGGCAAACAACGCTCCACTCCCACCACATGCTCCAGCAGCCAACGCTGGACAACAGGATGGTGCCTTCATGTCGGTGACTGCATCGACAAACAATCCGAAGAACGCACTAAACACAGTGCAGACTCTACTCCTGCATCCACCAGCGTTGATAGCTCCTCCCGCCCACTAGAATAGTGGTGCGCTAATGTTGAGCATCTGATTGTAGTTGCAACCAATGCCATCAGCAATCAAGGTCTACCCCATGCAGGGCAGGCACCTACTCGGAACAGGATCTTGTCTGGTAGACTTGGTCCTCAGGCGTCGCAGGTCAGGAGACGTGCGCCCTCCCAGCAAGTGACATCACTGCCCTCTAGGGCTCGCCGCACTCATACGGCGTCGAGACTCCCGGTGTAGGATCTTCGATCGGAGCTCGACCGCCGTTACATGCAGCAAGACGGATGCGTCAACATTGAGCGAGCTCGTGAGAGGCGAGCTGCTCGTGAAAATCCTTCTCCTCTTGGAGTGGGGGATGGCTATTCAGCTCTTGCCATGCATCTCCGCATGGTCGAGTGGCCAACTAAGTTTGGGCCTCACCTTCTAGAGAAGTACGACGAGACAGTGAAGCCTATCGAATTTCTTCAGATTTACTCCACTGCCATCCTAGCAGTTGGAGGTAATGAGGCTGTAATGGCCAACTATTTCCCCGTGGCTCTAACTGAGACTAAAAGATCCTAATTCATGAGCCTACCTCCTGACTTCATATACACTTGAGGGGAAACTCTAACACCAGTTCACTGCCAACTTCGGGAGCTCCTACACCCGACCTGGCATCGAGTTGGATCTCTTCGTTGTACAGCAGAAGTCGGGGGAGTCATTGCGATCCTTCATCCAGCAATTCTCTCAGGTATGGAACATCATCCCTTCTATCTCCAACACTTCTATTGTTGTCGCATTTTGATAGGTGGTCTGAGATAAGAAGATGCTGGAGAAGCTGTCAACCAAGAATGTCAGCAGCATCATGGAGCTCTTCAGCCTGGCAGACAAATGCGCCAGAGCTGCGGAGGGCCGTGAGATCCACTCCCGACAAGCTGCAGAGGCCAAGCAATCCTCCAAAGCTCAAGCTACTGCCTCTGGTAGTGGAAGAAGAAGAAAAAAGTCAAGTGCCAAGAAGAAGTCACTTGTCGGCACACCTACTGCTGCTGCTGCCACAACTCCGGGTGGCCAGAGGCTACGCCCCGACAAACGACCTTGACCATCATTTGAAGACAGCGATGGTGAATAGATGTGGTGTCTGATCCATAAATCGACGACCCACAATCTTGAAGACTGTCGCGAGGTCAAGAGGCTTGCTGAATGCAACAGCAAGCGTCAAGATGAAACCCCTTTCTGCCAATGGGAAGGGAGGCAGAAAGTCGAAGAAGCTCTATCAGACCAGGAGCTAGGCTTCCACCAAGAATGCGTTAAAGGCGATCAACAACACTATCAACGACGATTACGAAATATCCGACAATGAGCGTCAGAAGACTCTCCATATGATGTATGGAGGGTCCTAGGGCATCTCCTCCAGGCGCATCCTGAAGACTATGCGTCAGGAGATGGCTGTTGCTGCTCCTACTGCCAAGGCGGAGCCTCATCAGAAGTGGATGGATACTTCCATCACCTTTGATTCTTTGTACTGTCCAAAGATCATGGTCGGAGCTAGACAATTGCCCATGATGGTTTCCCCGACTATCAACAACATCCAACTCTACCATGTCCTGGTGGATGGAGGCGCGATCGTCAACCTCCTCAGCTTCGCAGCTTTTGTGAAGCTCCATCTCAACCTCTCGGATCTTCGGCCCTCACGCTCATTCTCTAGAGTAGGTTCGAGAGCTATCATACCTCTTGGATCGGTTACTTTACCTGTGACCTTCGGGACACGAGATAACTACCAGTCCAAGAAGCTCGTGTTTGATGTGTCTCACATCAACTTACCCTTCAACGCGATCCTATGCAGGCCAGCCCTGTATAGGTTCATGGCTGTGGTACATTATGGCTACCTCGTGTTGAAGATGCAGACTCCTTCAAACATCCTCTGGATGCAAGGGGACTGCACTGCTGGGTTCACCACGCTGGAAGAACTTCATGCGCTTGCTGCAGTGCAAGAAGAAGGATCCGGCAAGGAGCAAGCTGCTCAACCTCCGAGCTCACGTCAGCGTGGCTCATCTTCTGCACCACGTGTGCAACAAAGCAGAGACGCCGACATTCCCATCAAAGTCGTCCAAATTGGTTCTGATACCGACCAGACCACCCGTATATCGGGAGGTCTGGGTGACAAATAGGAACTCGCTCTCGTCACTTTCCTCCAGGCGAATGTCGACATGTTCGCATGGCAACCGTCACAAATGTCTGGGATCCCTAGGGAAGTGATCGAGCACCATCTGAAGATGTACCCCGACGCACATCCCATACAACAAAAGCCTTGGAAGTAATCTGTTGAGCGGCAGAACTTTATCAAACAAGAAGTCAAAAAGCTGCTCGAAGTTGGATTCATCAGGGAGGTTCACCATCCACAGTGGCTGGCAAACCCAGTTGTTTGTCCGAAGGATGGAGGGAATCTTGAGATGTGCATTGACTACACCACATTAAATAAGGCATGTCCAAAAGACACATTTCCACTTCCAAGGACCTTCGGATGTGATTTACTGTGTTTCTTAGATGCATATTCTAGATATCATCAAACTCCAGTGTCAAAATTAATGTGGCCTAGAGGGGGGGGTGATTAGGCCATTTTGAATTTTAGTCGGAACCTACAACACTTAACAAACTGATCAAATCCCAAGATATCAGACTAGTCCGGTAGAGTGCGGACTAGTCCTGTGCGTGCGGACTAGATTGATCAAGTTTGATCAATTATCTCGATCCTAGACTTTATGCAGCGGAAATGTACTTGTAATTGGAGTGTCACACTACTATGAACTAGGATGTAGCACAAGTTATTCTTATATTCAATGTTTCCACGTAATGTAAACAAGATTGATTGAAAACCAAGAATAGATATGAAGAGTAAGAACAATATGCGCAAAGTAAAAACACAAGCTCTTTATCCTGTGGTTCGGTTCCCACAGAGGCAACCTACATCCACGTTGAGGAGTCCACGAAAGGACCAGGTGTTCTCCAACCCTACCCTCGTCGGATCGCCACAGAGGCCAATCCTTTTCACTAATCACAAAGGGCAAATAACCGAATTCAAAGGGCCTTCTCACAAGTTGAGGGCTCCCTAAGATTACAAGATGAACACCACCAAGAAAACACTCTTAAGATTACAATGAAAACCACAGGAGTGTGTTAGGGAATCAAACCAAGAGCTCAATGAGTGAATAACCATGTCTCTCCTTGGATCCAGAGTGTATCCTCAAAGATTTAAGCTTTCTTGCGTTGTTTTTCGTGGAGAGATGAGTTTCTCAGGCTCCTGGACGGTGTGACGGCGCAGAGTGTCGAGAGATGTGAAAGTTGGGCCGTGCACACCTATTTATATGGGGTTCCCAAAAGTTACCTTTAGGGTTTAGAAAGATCGGACTAGTCCGATGTTTTGCGTGTAGGAAACCATAGGCGTCCCAAAATACCGGACTTGTCTGAGGTGAAAGCAGACTAGTCCGATTTGGTTCTGGAAATCTTCGGACTAGTCTGATGAATATCGGACTTGTCCGGATAGGTGAATCCCTTAGTGAATTTGGGGAACAAGTCTGCACTTGGAGTACTTGTCTGATTTAGGTCAGAGGGATTTCGGACTAGTCTGTGCTAACATCGGACTTGTCCGATTGACATCAGAAAGATATCGGACTAGTCCGTGGTGTTATCGGACTTGTCCGATTTTGTGCAACTTGTGAAATGTTTGGGGGACTAGTCCGCACTAGGGAGGACTAGTCCGATTCTATTCAGAGAGATATCGGACTAGTCCATGGTAATATCGGACTAGTCCAGTCAGTGAAAACTAGACCGTGTGGACAAGTCCGCATTGTGAGGACTTGTCCGATCTGGTACAGAAAGATATCGGACTAGTCCAGGGTTAGTCGGACTAGTCCGGTCCTGTATAACTTTGTGCAATGTGTGAGATTATTTATGCTTGAGCTCATGGGGTGTGTTTCCTTAACACACTCCATACACAATGATCTACTACACTTGGTTCTTGAGCTCTTTTCCGCATTGCTCCTTATTCTCCTTTCTTTTTGGCGCTTTGTTCATTCTTTCATTAGAACCTATGCTCATCTCAACAATGTGGTTAGGATCTCATTTGTTTGTCATAAATCAACCAAAATCCACAAGGGATTCCTAGATGCACTTGCAATCCCCCCCTTTTTGGTGATTGATGACAACCAATTGAGATTTCACAAAATATGATAAATAGTTGAGATTTTCATAAAGTATGCACATATGAGTTTGAAACACATTAAGCAATGAAAACATAAGTCATATGTGCACTCTTTATGGTGGGATGCAAAACTAAGTATGTATAAAAGATAATCATGATGAGAATGACATAATTGACACCAATATATCAACAACAAGCATGAAAGTGCATCTAGGTTCCCCGTGGGTTTTGGATGATTGATGACGACAATTAAGTCGCTAATGAGCTCAAGTGATCTTAGCACAGGTGTGGACTCGATCGGAGACGCAAACCCTCAAAAAGGAAAAGGAAGGAAACGGAGTCAACTCGAAGCGTGGAAACTAGGGTTTCTAGCGTGTTGAGTTAGACTAGCCGTAGAATTAGGAGGGTGTGTGTGTAAAGTGCATTGAGATCAAGTTTGGGAGCTCAAAGTGGTTTAGAGGTCAAACCTATGAAAGAAATGAGTGAATGAGTGGTCTGGCTGTAGGGCCGGACTAGTCCGTGCAGGAGGCCGGACTAGTCCGTCCCTGGCCGGCCAAGTCCGTTGTCGGCCGGACCAGAAGTGTCTGACTGAGATCGGACTAGTCCGTTTGTGACCGGACTAGTCCGGGTAGCTGTGAGTGGGTTTTGGGGATGAAGTCCCAAAATCACGGACTTGTCCGTTTGTGTCCGGACCAAGAGGTCCTGAGTGAGAACGGACTAGTCCGCCCGTGGGGCCAGACTAGTCCGGGTTGGCGTGTTGGAGGTGATTCTGTGACTAAGTCTAGGAAGACCGGACTAGTCCGCCCTTGGGGCCGGACTAGTCCGTGGTCCTCAGACTAGTCCGTTTTCACACGGAGCAGAAGGCTCTGTGTGAGATCGGACTAGTCCGGTGTTGACCGGACTAGTCCGTTCTGGAAGTGACCGTTTGAATTTGAAGTTTGGCGGGTAGCGTAACGATAGTGTGTCAGCTGTCGGGACCTGACAAAGAGGTCAGTGGTCCCCTAGGCCGGACTAGTCCGGGCCAGTGGCCGGACTAGTCTGCCCTTTTGCTGAAGTCAGCAGATTGGGCTTGGGACCCCTATAAAAAAGGGGACCCCCGGCCTCATTTCACATACCTTTGGAAAAACTCAAACCCTAGCGCCGCCACAACCAACTTGGAGCACTCCTAAGCCTCCTTCTTGCCTACTTTCCCTCTAAAACTAATTCTTGAGTGGATTAGGGTTTAGTGAGGTGGAGAAGAGGAAGAACATCGCGCTTGTGCTCCCGGTTTGATCTCTTGCACTCGTTGAGTCTTTGTGGGCTGTGTATTGAGTTTGTTTTATTGTGTTGATCATCTTTGTGGTGTGGGAGCCTCAGTTTGTGAGAAGCCCCAACGAACTTTGTAATCACCGTTGTGATTAGTGGAGAACCAAGTTAGGCCCATGCGGTAAACTTGGTGAGGGAAGGGTTGTTGGACCCGGTCCTTTTGTGGACTCCTCAACGGGGACATAGATTCCTTGTGTGGAATCGAACCTCGGGATAAAATCCTTGCCCCCTTGTGTTCTTCGCATTCATTCTATTGATTACTTTGTTCTAGGGTTGGTAGTCTCGTTTCATACTCCGCATTGCTACAAACTTGTGGAAACTTGAATTGCTCTTGTGTAGGTTGTTGCTCAACTTGACTTAAACATATACTCACTTGTGGCAACGAGAAAATTCCCTAAAACTTGCTAGAAACAATTTTTTAGGGTTATTCACGCAGGCTGACCGGACTAGTCCGCCCCCTGACCGGACTAGTCCGCCCCCTGTAATTTAATCTCGTTTTATTGAGTCATTTGCAGGTCAATTAGCCTATTCACCCCCCCTCTAGGCAACTTTCAATTGGTATCAGAGCAGGACTCTCCACAAAGAGTCTAACAACTCGGAGAGATGGCCGGAGTGGTGAATGACGATGCATCGAGCAACAACTACGAGGCGACCCGTGAGGAGACGTTGGCTTATCAAGATAAGCCAACGGACGATGAGGAGACTCGCCAACTCAAGGCAAAGCTCCGGGAGAAGTTGAATATCTCCAAGATTGATCCGTCAAACCAATCAAGTGGTGGTGGCGGAGCCAACTACAACCGGCAAGGGTTCAACTATGAACGCCTTGCCGCCAACAACCACTACCTGTCCATCCCATTGGGGAAACCTCCCCAATTCGATGGAACGGACTACGGTATGTGGAAACACGACATGAAGATCCACCTCGTGTCACTCAACCCAGCGTTGTGGCAAATTGTCATGACGACAACTAGACCTTTGGAGTTACTCCATATGGATCTTTTTGGCCCCATTGCTTACATTAGCATCGGTGGCAACAAGTATGGTCTAGTCATCGTTGATGACTTCTCTAGATATACTTGGGTGTTCTTCTTGCATGATAAGAGTGAAACCCCCGGTGTCCTCAAGAAATTCCTAAGGAGAGCTCAAAATGAGTTCACCTTAAGGATAAAGGCTATAAGGAGTGATAATGGCACCGAATTCAAGAACATGCAAGTAGAAGAGTTCCTAGATGAGGAGGGCATCAAGCATGAGTTCTCCGCTCCCTATTCTCCTCAACAAAATGGAATTGCCGAAAGAAAGAATAGGACGCTCATTGAGATGTCAAGGACGATGCTAGATGAGTACAAAACATCGGACCGTTTTTGGGCGGAAGCGGTTAACACCGCTTGCCACGCCGTAAACCGATTGTACCTTCATCGCCTCCTCAAGAAGACTCCTTATGAGCTTCTCGTTGGTAAGAAACCCAATGTTTCTTACTTTCGTGTTTTTGGTAGCAAGTGTTATATCCTCAACAAGAAGCCTAGGACTTCGAAGTTCGCTTCAAAGTCCGATGAGGGTTTCTTGCTTGGATATGACTCAAACACTCATGCGTACTGTGTGTTCAACAAATCCTCCGGAATTGTTGAAGTAGCACGTGACGTGGTGTTTGACGAAACCAATGGCTCTCAAGTGGAGCAAGTTGATCAACATGCCCTTGATCAAGAGGAACCTCCACTAGAAGCTCTAAGGAGAATGGCACTTGGAGATGTTCGCCCACAAGAACCATCTCAAAGCCCAAGTGACCATCATCATTATGAAGTAGGTCAAACCCCCATTGGACAAGTTGGATATCCACTAGATACTCCCCAAAATGATAATGAGAATGAAGATCAAGGGGGAGGCTTGGATCAAGGGGGAGACCAAAGTGAAGAAGATGAAGCAAGTGATTCAAGAGCTCAACCTCCGCATCCTCGTGTTCATCAAAGTGTTCAACGGGATCATCCCGTTGACAACATTCTAGGAGATATCACAAGAGGAGTAACAACACGTTCACGTGTTGCAAACTTTTGTGAGCATTTCTCCTTTGTCTCATCCTTGGAACCCCACAAGGTTGAAGATGCCTTAAGAGATCCGGATTGGGTAGTTGCCATGCAAGAGGAGCTCAACAACTTTGAGAGGAACAAGGTTTGGGAGCTTGTCAAGCGCCCACAAGCTAATGTTGTTGGAACCAAGTGGGTGTTCTGCAACAAACAAGATGAGCATGGTGTAGTAACTAGAAACAAGGCACGACTTATGGCAAAAGGATACTCACAAGTTGAGGGATTGGACTTTGATGAGACATTTGCCCCCGTAGCTAGGCTTGAGTCAATTCGGATACTATTAGCCTTTGCTACTCATCATGATTTCAAGCTCTACCAAATGGATGTTAAGAGCGCATTCCTAAATGGTCCAATCAAGGAAGAAGTTTTTGTAGAGCAACCTCCGGGATTTGAAGACCAAGACTATCCTAACCATGTGTACAAATTGCGAAAGGCCCTTTATGGCCTCAAGCAAGCTCCTAGAGCTTGGTATGAGTGCCTAAGAGACTTTCTAGTTGAGAATGGTTTTAGGATAGGAAAAGCGGATTATACCCTTTTCACAAAGCACTTCAACGAGGATCTTTTTGTGTGCCAAATATATGTGGATGACATCATATTTGGTTCCACAAATAAGGTGTTTTGTGATGAGTTCTCCAAGATAATGACGGAGAGGTTTGAAATGTCCATGATGGGTGAGTTGAAGTTCTTTCTAGGATTTCAAGTGAAACAACTCAAAGAAGGGACGTTCATAAGTCAAACTAAGTATACTCAAGATATTCTAAGAAAGTTTGACATGGACAAAGCAAAACCCATCAAAACCCCTATGGGGACAAATGGACACCTAGACCTAAATGAGGACGGTCCAAGTGTGGATCAAAAGCTATATAGGTCTATGATCGGATCACTTCTCTATCTTTGTGCATCTAGGCCCGATATCATGCTAAGTGTGTGTATGTGTGCTCGCTTTCAAGCAGCACCTAAGGCTTGTCATTTGACCGCCGTTAAAAGGATCTTGAGATATCTTGTACACACACCTACCCTAGGACTTTGGTACCCCAAAGGATCCAAGTTTAACCTCATCGGATATTCCGATGCGGACTATGCGGGGTGCAAAGTTGATAGGAAGAGCACATCGGGTACGTGCCAATTCTTAGGTCGATCTCTTGTGTCTTGGTCCTCTAAGAAGAAAAACTCTATTGCCCTCTCCACCGCCGAAGCTGAATATGTTGCAGCCGGAAGTTGTTGTGCACAACTTCTCTGGATGCGACAAACGCTTAGGGATTATGGGATTAACCTGCGTAAAATTCGACTCTTGTGTGACAACGAGAGTGCAATCAAGATAGCCCATAATCCGGTGGAACACTCTAGGACCAAACATATAGACATTCGACACCATTTCTTGCGAGATCACTCAATGAAGGGAGACATTGAGATTTCGCATGTGAGGACGGAACATCAACTTGCGGACATCTTCACCAAGCCTCTTGACGAGAAGCGTTTCTGTGAGCTAAGAAGTGAGCTCAACGTGTTGGATTCTCGGAACGTGGCTTAAAACACATTCCTCATATATTTTGAGCCACATTTCGAAAAACTCCTCTCTATGTCGATTTCTCCTCAAATTTGTTTGAGAAATCTATTTTCTTCATGAAAATGTTCATAAGTTGTTCTTTATTGACTCATAATCATGTTTGTCATGTTTTCCTTGCTATATCTGTCCAAAAGGACTTATCTTTATGGGCAAAACCCAAATATGTTGCTTTTCAGCCCAGCTGAACCGGACTAGTCCGCCCCTATGGCCGGACAAGTCCGGGTCAGACTAGTCCGCGGCTAGTCCGCACACCGGACTAGTCCGGCCCTCCACCGGACAAGTCCGGACCCGGACTAGTCTGGGTCTGGTCCGCAGACCGGACTAGTCCGGCCCCTCAACCGGACTAGTCCGGCCCTTGGGGACTTAAACCCCCAGGCGGCCCGGACCCCCTCTCTCTCTCTCTCTCACTTGACTCTCAAGCTTCCACGCGCGCACAACCGCCCCCAAATCGGCGATTTTGCGTTCCAACCACCAAAACTCAACTCCAATCCGCGCATCGAAGTCCTTGGGAGTGAGGGATCACTTCCCCGCGCTCCACCTTCGAGATCCACGCCGATTTCGACGACTCAAGCGGATTTTTGAAGGTATTTCACCGTTCCTCAAAAACTAGCCCCATTCGTGATTCTTCAAGTTTTTGATAGGAACACCTTCATTAATGTTGTTCTATACACCCTTGCGATCATAGCCTAGGAGTATTGCGCATTGGTTCACAAATTTTTCGATGAATCGATTAGGGTTAGGGTTCTTCCTGTGTAACCCGGACTAGTCCGGCCACCAGGCGGACAAGTCCGGCCGGCGGACTAGTCCGCCCCTGGGGCGGACAAGTCCGGTTTGCACAGGGCAAACCCTACTTCTAGTTGGTTCTCGAGATATTTTCGGCAATACTTCTTCTTCCTAGGCTCAAATCTTCCTCTCTCCATCCTTTGCACAGAATGTCGAACTCCGAGCGCTCTCCTCCGCGTGTCAACCTCGAGGGGCGTACCAAGGCCCAAATTGCCGAGGCTCGGACTAAGGCTGCGCTAATGGAGGCGCAGAAGGCCAAGGAGGAAAGAAAGCTCAAGGCACTCGAAGCATCCAAGGTGGCTGCGAGCATCTACAATGAGGATGAAGCCATTGCCCGTGCCACCGCTGAATCACTGAATGAGCTGCGGAAGAAGAAAAGGGAGGACAGGGAGGTACACAACTCCAGGGCTGCTGAGGCCAGTGCCCCCAAGAGAAAGAAGCTCGTCACCGTTGGCGAGAAGGCGAAGGGCAAGGAGCCAACTCAAATGGAAGCTGAGCCTCGGGTTGAGCGTGACCCGAAGAAGGGAAAGGCTCCGGCTCCTGTCGAGCCAAAGAAGAAAAAGCCAGCTGTCAAGATGTCATCAAAGAAGGCAGCTGGAGGTGTTGTGATCAAAGAGAAAGGGAAAGCCACCTCCATTGGCCCCCTTGAAGTTCACACACCAGAGAGGAATCCCAACAGACAGAAGGAATTGTCTGCTAATGTATTTCATGGCAAAGGGGCTGAAAAGGCCAGGAGGCTAAGGGAAGAAAAGGTCTACAAGTTTGAGAGGAGCACGGCAGATCCCAGATTCTGGTGTGACTTCCATTGTGACTACTACCGGCTGGTCTATCAGCAGATGAAGAAGCCGGTAATAGAAGCTCAATGGGTTGACTGGGATTACATGGCCAACAAGCAACATTCTGCTTTCGATGCCGTCATCGAAGCCGCTGAGCGCCATGACCTCAAGCAGATCATGGGATTCAAGTATGACTGTAACGTCGAAGTGATTCTGCAGTTCTACTCCACCATCTACTTCACCACCTCTGGTGGCAGGAAAATTATTTGGATGACTCATGGTGAGCAGTACTCAGTCACCTTCGCAGAGTTTGCCAGGATTTTAGGGCTTGAGACACACATGGATCATGAGATTATAATCTCTAACCTTAAGGCCATGGATCGTGAAGAGCTAGCATATATGTATCTAAGTCACGTTCCATTTGATGCCGGCCTCACCCGCAACATCAAGCCCTTCTACAGCATCATGAATAGAATCCTCAGACGGACGATAGCACCGAAGGACGGTGATGCTGGGGTGATTCAAGGGAACCTGAGGCACCTACTACTTCTGATCGATGGGGAAGAGAAGTTCAACCTCGTCGATTACATCTTCGACGACATCTTCAACATCTCGCATACTCCCAACCGTGCTTGCGGGTATGCCCCCTACATCATGTGCCTCATTGAGAAGGTGTCGGGCGTGACCTTTGTCAAGGACGTGTCGCATCGCCCGCTTCGTCCTCAGAAGCCCCCGAATGTCCCTGTTCCCCCTCGTCGCAAGAATGTGGATCCTCCATCTCGCCCCGTGGCACCTCCGTCTCCGCCTCCGCCTCAATCATTGAGTGCCTTCTTCAAATGCTTCAAGGCGATCTTCACTTCTTGCCGGAAGCAAGAGATTCGCGCTCAAAGGGCACACAAGCGTCAAGAAAAATACCTTAAGGCGGTGTGCGACAAGCTGGAGGTCCCGATGTCCTCTCCGGAGGTGAGTGATGGGGAGATCACTCCATTCCCCAACTTCACCGCCGATGAGCTCGCCCAGCTCCAAGAGGATGGAAGCTCCTCTCGGGCTGCTCCCTCGGCAAGGAACTCCGACGACGATGCCGATGATCATGAGGACGACGTCGAAGATTCCGAGGCCACGGAGAGTGGAAGTGGCGAAGACGAGGACTAGTTCTTAGGTCTTAGTTTCCTCCCTTCTTTTCCTTTTTGGTGCCTTGATGCCAAAGGGGGAGAGTTAAGGCGGAGTTAATCGTTTGTGGGCGTGTTTGTGATTTGTGGACTTGTTTTGTAATATATTCTTGCTCTTGGATGTTTACATTTGTGCAAGACTTGTTAATGTTGCTTAATATCAATATAATGCTATTATTGTCAATCTTTTGATTATACTGATGCTCTTTATGTCTTGTCACAATTGTTGAGCACATCACGTAGGCACCCCACCATAACGTGTGTGGGTATGAAAGAACTCCTCCACCTCTTTTACATGTTGCATACATTGAGGGGGAGTCATTCATACGCACACAAGTTATGAAAACCAAATTTAATACTCTTAATTGTTGAAGGACTTAATGTGTTGTCATCAATCACCAAAAAGGGGGAGATTGAAAGTGCATCTAGGTTCCCCGTGGGTTTTGGATGATTGATGACGACAATTAAGTCGCTAATGAGCTCAAGTGATCTTAGCACAGGTGTGGACTCGATCGGAGACGCAAACCCTCAAAAAGGAAAAGGAAGGAAACGGAGTCAACTCGAAGCGTGGAAACTAGGGTTTCTTGCGTGTTGAGTTAGACTAGCCGTAGAATTAGGAGGGTGTGTGTGTAAAGTGCATTGAGATGAAGTTTGGGAGCTCAAAGTGGTTTAGAGGTCAAACCTATGAAAGAAATGAGTGAATGAGTGGTCTGGCCGTAGGGCCGGACTAGTCCGTGCAGGAGGCCGGACTAGTCCGTCCCTGGCCGGCCAAGTCCGTTGTCGGCCGGACCAGAAGTGTCTGACTGAGATCGGACTAGTCCGTTTGTGACCGGACTAGTCCGGGTAGCTGTGAGTGGGTTTTGGGGATGAAGTCCCAAAATCACGGACTTGTCCGTTTGTGTCCGGACCAAGAGGTCCTGAGTGAGAACGGACTAGTCCGCCCGTGGGGCCGGACTAGTCCGGGTTGGCGTGTTGGAGGTGATTCTGTGACTAAGTCTAGGAAGACCGGACTAGTCCGCCCTTGGGGCCGGACTAGTCCGTGGTCCTCAGACTAGTCCGTTTTCACACGGAGCAGAAGGCTCTGTGTGAGATCGGACTAGTCCGGTGTTGACCGGACTAGTCCGTTCTGGAAGTGACCGTTTGAATTTGAAGTTTGGCGGGTAGCATGACGATAGTGTGTCAGCTGTCGAGACCTGACAAAGAGGTCAGTGTGGTCCCCTAGGCCGGACTAGTCTGGGCCAGTGGCCGGACTAGTCCGCCCTTTTGCTGAAGTCAGCAGATTGGGCTTGGGACCCCTATAAAAAAGGGGACCCCCGGCCTCATTTCACATACCTTTGGAAAAACTCAAACCCTAGCGCCGCCACATCCAACTTGGAGCACTCCTAAGCCTCCTTCTTGCCTACTTTCCCTCTAAAACTAATTCTTGAGTGGATTAGGGTTTAGTGAGGTGGAGAAGAGGAAGAACATCGCGCTTGTGCTCCCGGTTTGATCTCTTGCACTCGTTGAGTCTTTGTGGGCTGTGTATTGAGTTTGTTTTATTGTGTTGATCATCTTTGTGGTGTGGGAGCCTCAGTTTGTGAGAAGCCCCAACGAACTTTGTAATCACCGTTGTGATTAGTGGAGAACCAAGTTAGGCCCGTGCGGTAAACTTGGTGAGGGAAGGGTTGTTGGACCCGGTCCTTTTGTGGACTCCTCAACGGGGACGTAGATTCCTTGTGTGGAATCGAACCTCGGGATAAAATCCTTGCCCCCTTGTGTTCTTCGCATTCATTCTATTGATTACTTTGTTCTAGGGTTGGTAGTCTCGTTTCATACTCCGCATTGCTACAAACTTGTGGAAACTTGAATTGCTCTTGTGTAGGTTGTTGCTCAACTTGACTTAAACATATACTCACTTGTAGCAACGAGAAAATTCCCTAAAACTTGCTAGAAACAATTTTTTAGGGTTATTCACGTAGGCTGACCGGACTAGTCCGCCCCCTGACCGGACTAGTCCGCCCCCTGTAATTTAATCTCGTTTTATTGAGTCATTTGCAGGTCAATTAGCCTATTCACCCCCCCTCTAGGCAACTTTCAAAGCATATATGTCATTTTTAGAGCAAAATTAAAGATTTCATAAATATCTTCATAAGCAGTTCATAACATTGCATCACAAGACCAAAAGTACCAAAAGAGCATGATATAAGTCTTACAACCCACAAACAGACAAAAGATACAAAAGATAGCTCTCCTCGCAGCCTACAGCTAAAGCCTGAGACCCCCCCCCCCCCTCAATCTCTCCCCCTTTGGCATCAAGACACCAAAAAGAAGGAGAGGGGGGACCTAAGGTCTTCAAGCCTCGCTGTCGGTCCTCTCATCGTCTTCATCTTCATTCTCGGGCTGAGGAGGAGGAGGAGGAGGAGGAACGGTTCCACTCGAGCCCCCAATGCCAAAATAGGCAAGCTCGCAGGGAGTCAAAGGACCGAGCTCAGTGAAATCTGAGGCCGAATCATAAAAAATGACCGGAGATCCAATGGGCTTGACCTCTAGCTTTTGGCAAATATGCTTCACATTCTCTTTGACATATTGCATGTAAGCCTTCCTCGCCTTGTTCAGCTTGTGCGTGTTCACTTCGGACTTCTTGCAAGAGGCAAAAATAGTTGACAAGTAGTTTAGGATGCCACTTGGTGACCCCTTTTGAGGAGGGGCCCTAGTGGCGGGAGCAGCCCTAGCATCTCCACTAGCTCTCACTAGAGCCTCTACACTGGAAGCAGGAGAAGGAGCAGCTTGAACACTTGCTTGTTGAGGCTTCTGGGGCCTCAGGGGGGGGGGTGTGCTCCACATCATTGAAAAACTTGATGCCTGTGACCTTCTCAATCATAAACATCAGGTAGGGGGCATAGCCAAAGGATCTGTTCGGCGTGCAAGAGATGTTGACCATGTCATTCCAAATGTAGTCGAAGACATCAAACTTTATGTCTTTGCTTATGACCTTCATCAAGGTCCTGAGATATCCTTGAACACTTCCAGCATCCCCGTCCTTCGGGGCAATGGTCTTCCTGAGGACCCTGTTGAGCACCACGAAGAAAGGCTTCATGTTCTTGGTGGAAGGAGGATTGAACTTTGAGTGGGTTTCATAAAGAAACTTCATCTTTTCCTTCTCAAGGACTCCAATGTTGTGAATGATCAAGTTGTCATTGTTCGAGTTATCAAGATGTAGCAATCTTGCAAATTCGTCATAGGTAATGGTGTACTTGGATCCATGAGTCATCCAAGTCACCCGCTCTTCCTCATCACTGGCAAAGTGGCATGTCGCAAAGAATTAAGCAATGACCTCATCATTCCAATTTTTTTGGAAGGCAAAAAAATCCTTCAATCCATGCCTCTAAACTTCCTCGACCACCTCAACAAAAGGTGAGCAACCCTTCCTCTAAAGTGCGCCCAATCTATCCATTGGTTGCGCACGACTGGGGTCTTCATCAAAAGATAAACAGACTTGTAAAAGTCTGCATGGAAATTACTCTAGAACCTCCCATCAGCAGCCTACTTGGGTCGGCTGTAACAATCCACATTTTTGAACTTTGCAGCCGTGTCGCTGCCCTTGCCATTGAACTTCTCCTCAGTGGGATCCCGGGCCCCTTGCCTTGGATCTGACATCTTGAGGGGGGCAATCGGGCCCGTAGCAATCCCCTTTCCTTTGCCCTTAGCTTGGCGAGAGGTTGCCGAGCTAGGGCCTGCTGCAGCCACAACCTTAACTTTCAACGCAGGTTTCTTCGTGAGAACCTTGCGTCTAATCTGTGGAGGGGAGGGTGCCGGCTCGGACGGGCGCTCTTGGCGCTTCTTGCCTTGGCCCGTCGGGGACCGAAGCAAGGCTTCTTGGTCCATCTCAGCCTCGAAGTCAGAAAATTCGTCGTTGGAGCTCGAAATTGCCCTGAGAATGGATTACACAAGGTATGAATGAGAATGGATGACAAGGAATTGCATTGAGGAATGAGTAATTAGGGTTGAGTTTAGAAAAAATCGGACTTGTCCGATGTATAGGCACGGACTAGTCCGAGTGACCGGACTTGTCCGTGCATGGACTGAACTAGTCCGATATTCAACCTCTAAACCCTAACTATGAGACATATGGTGATTCCTAATGCACAAATAGCATGGCATCAATGTAATACATCAAGGAAGCATGTATATGGTAAAAGGAATTAACTATTTGATCAACAACAAAGGAAATCGCGAGTTTTAGGGTTTGGGATGATATTTTACCGAAAGTCCTTGATTCTTGGAGATGTAAGGGTTGAAGGAGCAGACAAGTCCGTGGTCTTCAATCCCTACGAGAAGGAGATCGATTTCCACCCAAACTTGAGGAGTTTTGATGGAGGAATCGCCAAATCACCTTGGGGAGCTCGAGCGAGGAGAGAGAAAGCTTGAGGCAAGTGTGAGGGTGAGAAAGATTAGGGTTTGGTGGCGGCTAGGATTATGGAGACAAAAAATCGGACTTGTCCGAACATAATCGAACTAGTCCGAACTTTTCCAGAGCCTATATCGGACTAGTCCATGGTCGGCCAGACTAGTCCGTACTAACAGTCACTCTGCAGACTAGTCTGCAGGGGCAGACTAGTCCGGGTAACCACAGACTAGTATGTGGTCACCAGGGAAGAATTGCTTTTTGGAAAAATTGAGAGAGATGATTTTCACAACACAATCAATGAATTTTGAATATATCATTTAGATATACAAGATTTCAAGCCACATTCCGAGCATCAAGGATATTTAGTTCATTTCGGAGCTCGCAAAAGTGTTTTCATCAAGTGGCTTTGTGAATATATCGGCTAGTTGCTTTTCGGTATTGACATGGGAAATAGCTATGTCTCCTTTCATTGAATGGTCTCTCAAAAAATGATGTCGGATGTCTATGTGTTTGGTCCTAGAGTGCTCAACGGGATTATGGGCAATTTTAATGGCACTCTCATTATCACAAAGGAGTGGAATACGGCTCATATTGTAACCGTAATCCCTTAGAGTCGGCCGCATCCAAAGGAGTTGTGCACAACAACTCTCGGCTGCAACATACTCCGCTTCGGCCATGGATAAGGCAATGGAGTTTTGTTTCTTGGAGGACCAAGAAACTAGAGATCTACCTAGGAATTGGCAGGTGCCGGAGGTACTTTTTCTATCAACTTTGCATCCGGCATAATCTGCATCGGAGTATCCAATGAGATTGAATTTGGAACCTTTGGGATACCAAAGGCCTAGGTTGGGTATATGAACTAAATACCACAAGATTCTCTTTACGGCTGTCAAATGACACTCTTTTGGGTTGGCTTGAAACCTTGCACACAAACATACACTCAACATAATGTCTAGCCTAGATGCACATAAGTAGAGTAGAGATCCAATCATGGAGCGATATACCTTCTGATCGACATTTGATCCATCTTCATTGGGATCCAAGTGGCCATTCGTTGCCATGGCAGTCTTTATAGGCTTTGCCTTGTTCATTCCAAACTTATTGAGTATGTCTTGAGTGTACTTAGTTTGGCTTATGAACATCCCTTCCTTTTGTTGCCTCACTTGGAATCCCAAGAAGTACTTTAGCTCTCCCATCATAGACATCTCAAACCTATCTGTCATAATCTTACTAAATTCCTCACAAAAAGATTTGTTAGTTGAACCAAAGATAATATCATCAACATAAATTTGACAAATAAAGAGATCATTGTCAAAGTTCTTTGTAAACAATGTATAATCTACTTTACCGATCTTAAAACCATTTTCAATTAAGAAATCTCTAAGACACTCATACCAAGCTCTAGGAGCATGTTTGAGGCCGTAGAGAGCCTTACGCAATTTAAAGACATGGTAGGGGAACTATTCATCTTCAAATATGGGGGGTTGCTCCACATACACCTCCTCCTTGATTGGTTCGTTGAGGAAGGCGCTTTTCACATCCATTTAATAGAGCTTGAAATCATGGTGAGTAGCATATGCAAGTAATATTCTAATAGACTCAAGTCTAGCTATGGGAGCAAAGGATTCATCGAAATCCAAACCTTCGACTTGTGAATACCCTTTGGCCACAAGTCGTGCCTTGTTCCTTGTCACCACCCCGTGTTCGTCTTGTTTGTTGCGGAAGACCCATTTGGTGCCGACGATGTTGAACTTGGGTCTTTCGACTAGTTCCCACACCTTGTTCCATTTGAAGTTTTTGAGTTCTTCTTGCATGGCCACTACCCAATTCGGATCCTTCGATGCATCCTCAACCCTGTGTGGTTCCAAAAAGGATACAAAGAAATAATGCTCACAAAAATTAGCTATGCGAGATCTAGTAGTTACTCCCTTTTGGATGTTGTCGATTGGGTGATCCCTTTGGACGCATTGGTGTACTCTTGGGTGTGGCACTTGCGGTCTTGAATCTTCATGGTCATCTTCTTCTCCCCCTAGATGGTTGCCCTCATTGACTTGTTGATCATTTTCATCTTCTTGAGGTTGATCTTGTATGGAAGCTCCCCCTTGATCATGGCCTCCTCTTGTGGTTCATCTTCCTCATGCATATGTGGAGGTGGTTCTTGTGGTTGAACTTCGCCCAATGCCATTCTTCTCAATGCTTGACAAGGAGCTTCTTCTCTATCTAGCACACATGGATCAACTTGCTCCTTTTGGGAGCCGTTAGTTTCATTGAACACTACGTCACGTGCTACTTCAACAAGTCCGGAGGTCTTGTTGAAGACACGACAGATGTAAGAGTTTGAATCATAACCAAGCAAGAAACCTTCGTCGGACTTCGAAGCAAACTTTGAAGTCCTAGGCTTCTTGTTCAAAATATAGCACTTAGAACCGAAAACTCAAAATAAGAGATATTTGGCTTGTTACCGATGAGTAGCTCATAGGATGTCTTCTTGAGTAGTCGATGAAGATAGAGTCGATTTATGGCGTGGCAAGCAGTGTTAATTGCTTCTGCCCAAAATCGATTCGAGGTCTTGTACTCATCGAGCATTGTTCTCACCATCTCTATTAGGGTTCGGTTCTTCCTTTCGGCAACTCCGTTTTATTGAGGAGTGTAAGGTGCTGAAAACTCATGCTTTATGCCTTGTTCGTCTAGGTAATCCTCAACTTGGGTGTTCTTGAACTCCATGTCATTGTCGCTTTGTATATTCTTGACTTTCAATGAGAACTCATTTTGTGCACGCTTGAGAAACTTCTTGAGGGTTCCTTGAGTTTCCGTCTTATCATGCAAAAAGAAAACCCAAGTTAAGCGCGGAAAATCAACAACAACTACTAAGCCATATTTGTTACCGTCGATGCTTATGTAAGAAATTGGACCAAAAAGATCCATGTGAAGTAGCTCGAGCGGTCTTGTTGTAGTCATGACATTCTTCGCGGGGTGAGGTGCTTCAACTTGCTTCTCGGCTTGGCACGCGCTACAAGGCCTATCTTTCTCAAACACAACATCCTTCAAACCTCGTATGTGATTGCCCTTGGGGAGTTTTTGAAGATTCCTCATACAAACATGCGCCAGTCGTCTATGCCACAGCCAACCCATGTTGGTCTTTGCAATCAAGCATGTGTCAAGTTCGGCTTTATCTTTGTTGAAGTCAATAAGGTAAAGCTTTCCCTTTAACAAACCCTTGAATGCAATGGAACCATCACCCCTTCTAGAGACGGTCACACCCTCATTAGTGAACAAACAATTATAACCTCTGTCACATAATTGAGATATAGACAGCAGGTTATAATCTAAGGAATCAACATGTAACACATGAGAAGGAGTATGTTGAGATGATATGGCAATTTTACCGGTACCGATCACCTTTCCTTGACTATTGTCTCCAAAATAGATGCCCTCGCTTGGATCCTATTTTCTTCATACTCAACAAACATCCTTCTTTCTCCGGTCATATGGTTGGTGCATCCACTGTCTAGCACCCATTTCGATCCACCGGAGGAATAGGCCTACAAAAACAAATCATGCCTTGGTTTTAGGTACCCAAGCTTGCTTGGGTCCTTGGAGGTTAGTTACAAGGGATTTGGGCACCCACACATGTGATTTGGTGTTCCCATGGCGTGGCCCAACATAATGAGCATAAACTTTACCAAAATCACTTCTCATTAGAACATAAGATGCATCGAAAGTCCAGAATAATAGTTGTTGTTGTTTATATATAGGACTAGTCCGGGAAATCAGACTTGTCCGGAGGACCGGACTTGTCCGTGTCCGGACCAGACTAGTCCGATGATCATATGTTTTGACTTTGGACTTTCCAGCTTGAGAGGGTTTCCCTTTACAAAGGCAATGCTTTCCTTGTTATTTTCATGGCTTCTAGCATGTTGCTTTTCACCATAAGAATAACTAATTCCATATTTGATATTAGGAGGTCTTGTGACCAAGTATGCACTACGTGCATATTTGATCTTCTCCTTGTCAAATATGCCATTTTGGGAAGGATTATTGTCCTTGGTAGAGGTTGACTTGTCTTCCAAGCTAGTTTCAGTTTTAGCACATGAACAAGTTATGATAGCTTCAGTTTTAAGTGGTTGAGAGGGTGAGCTTGAAGAGGATGAGGGGTCACTTTGTTCGAGTGACTCAACTTGTACCTCAAGGATTTTGTTAACCTTGGATAGGTTAGGAAGTTCATCCTTGATGGTGGTGTTTGAGTCGCTTAACTTCAAGCAAGCTTCCTTGACTGAGGCTAACTCAAGTTCCAGTGACTTGCCTCGCTCCTTTTCAAGTTCGAGAAGTTTGTCAAGTTCAAGATATTCCTCCTTTTGGGAGATAATCATATCATCTTGACGGTTGATTAACTTCTCCTTCTCAACAAGCTGATCAAGTAGAAATTTCATTTTCGCAGCTGTTTTCTTATCTAAGCCAATGAAAATATCTTCATTATCACTAGCAATTTCACTATCACTAGAATAGGAATGCAAGGAAGAGGGTTTTGTTATTACCTTTCGTTTACCTTCCTTTGCCATGAGGCAAGTGTTGTTCCCCTTCCATGCGTCGAGAGTGGGGAAGAGAGTGGACTTCTTGGATGTCTTCTCGATGGCTATGCTAGCCATCTCCTCTCCTTCTTTGGATGAGGACTCATCATTTGAGTCCCACTCTTTCCCTAGATGCGCTTGTTCAACTTGCTTCTTCTTCTTGAAGAATTTCTTGGGTTGAGGCTTTGTTTCCTTGGTCTTCTTCTTGTTTTCTTCATATGGGCAATCAACTATAAAGTGGTCATACTCGCCACAGATATAGCATGCCCGCCTCAACTTCGGTCTTGATTTTTCCTTGTACTTCCCTTCACTTGATTTAGCCCCTTGTCTTTTCTTCATCATCCTTTTGAATTTCTTCATGAATAGTATCATGTCATCTTCATCCAAGTCGTTGCTCTCATCATCACCGTCTTCTTCTAGTTGAGCTTCTCAAGCTTCTCTTGACATGTGCTTGCAAGTGGACTTCAATGCGACCCCTTTCTTCTTTGCCGAGGTGAGATCGGCAATCTCCTTGACATGCTTCGCTTGCTTTTCCATCATCTCGAAATTGATGATCTTCCCAAGCAACTCATCCGGGGTCATTTTCTTGTACCCGGGACTTTCTCTGATCATCGAGCACAAGGTGACATTGCAAGGCATGAAAGCTATAAGAATGAGCTACACCACCTCGTGGTCGTTCCACTTCTTGCTTACGTATGCTCGAACCTTATTGAGCGTGTCTAGCCGGTTGTACATGTCTTATGGCGACTCATCTTCTTCGATGGTGAATCTTCCCAATTCGCCTTCGATCATTTCTATCTTCACCTCTCACACAACACGACCGCCTTCATGTGTAGTTTGCAAAGTGTCCCAGATTTCCTTTGCAATCTCGAGTCCGTCCACTTTGGTGAACTCGTCTCGACTGAGTGAAGAAGTAATGATTGTTGACGCTTGAGCATTATGATGAATTGCTTGCTCTTGGCTTGGTGTAAGATCTTCATTGTTATCCGGGATATCTATTCCTGTACATACAATATGCCACAAACTTGGATTGAGAGAAATCAAGTGCATTTTCATGTTCTACCTCCACATTGAGTAGTCATTGCCATCAAAGTGTGGGGCTTTTACAAGTGGAATAGATAGATAGTGATTATTGCCATAATTAAGACGATTGTAGTTCAAAGGATATCGAGAATAGTCGGTGTGACTACTCCCCTTCTTATTCTTCTCGTCTTTGATCTTCACTTTTCCCTTGGAGAGGGTTTTCTTCCTTAGGAGGGCCTTGAGTTCCAGCGTCTCCTCATCGTCATCCTCGAAGTCTTGAATGGCATCAAGGAGCCTCTCCAATTTTTGGCTCTTTTCTTCTTCAACCTTCTCTTGGTTGATGCTCTTGTGTACGTCCTTCATGTCTGACATGTTCTCTTCGAGCGATTAGTCTCCTTTTGAAGAGTCCCGCTCTGATACCAATCGAATGTGGCCTAGAGGGGGGGGGGGGGTGAATAGGACTTTTTGAATTTTAGTCGGAACCTACAATACTTAACAAACTGATCAAATACTGAGATATCGGACTAGTCCGGTAGAGTGCGGACTAGTCCGGTGCGTGCGGACTAGATTGATCAAGTTTGATCGATTATCTCGATCCTAGACTGTATGCAGCGGAAATGTACTTGTAATTGGAGTGTCACACTACTATGAACTAGTATGTAGCACAAGTTAATCTTGTATTCAATGTTTCCACGTAATGTAAACAAGATTGATTGAAACCCTAGATAGATATGAAGAGTAAGAACAATATGCGCAAAGTAAGAACACAAGCTCTTTATCTCATGGTTCGGTTCCCACAGAGGCAACCTACATCCACGTTGAGGAGTCCACGAAAGGACAGGGTCTTCTCCAACCCTACCCTCGTCGGATCGCCACGGAGGCCAATCCTTTTCACTAATTACAAAGTGCAAATAACCGAATTCAAGGGACCTTCTCACAAGTTGAGGGCCCCCCCAAGATTACAAGATGAACACCACCAAGAACATACTCTTAAGATTACAATGAAAACCACAGGAGCGTGTTAGGGAATAAAACCAAGAGCTCAATGAGTGAATAACCGTGTCTCTCCTTGGATCCAAAGTGTATCCTCAAAGGATTAAGCTTTCTTGCGTTGTTTTGCGTGGAGAGATAAGTTTTATAGGCTCTTGGAGGGTGTGACGGTGCAGGGTGTCGAGAGATATGAAAGTTGGGCCGTGCATACCTATTTATATGGGGTTCCCAAAAGTTATCGTTAGGGTTTAGAAAGATCGGACTAGTCCGGTGTGCTACATGTAGGAAACCCTAGGTGTCCCAAAATATCGGACTTGTCCGAGGTGAAAGCGGACTAGTCTGATTTTGTTCTAGAAATCTTCGGACTAGTCTGATGAATATCGGACTTGTCCGGATAGGTGAATCCCTTAGTGAATTTGGGGAACAAGTCCGCACTTGGAGGACTTGTCCGATTTAGGTCATAGGGATTTCGGACTAGTCCGTGCTAACATCAGACTTGTCCGATTGACATCAGAAAGATATTAGACTAGTCTGTGGTGTTATCGGACTTGTCCGATTTTGTGCAACTTGTGAAGTGTTTGGGGGACTAGTCCGCACTGGGGAGGACTAGTCTGATTCTAGTCAGAGAGATATCGGACTAGTCCGTGGTAATATCGAACTAGTCCAGTCAGTGAAAACTGGACTCTGTGGACAAGTCCGCATTGTGAGGACTTGTCCGATCTAGTACAGAAAGATATCGAACTAGTCTGGGGTCAGTCGGACTAGTTCGGTCCTATATAACTTTGTGCAATGTGTGAGATTATTTGTGCTTGAGCTCTTGGGGTGTGTTTCCTTAACACACTCCATACACAATGATCTACTACACTTGGTTCTTGAGCTCTTTTCCGCATTGCTCCTCATTCTCCTTTCTTTTTGGTGATTTGTTCATTCTTTCATTAGAACTTGTGCTCATCTCAACAATGTGGTTAGGATCTTATTTGCTTGTCATAAATCAACCAAAACCCACAAGGGATTCCTAGATGCACTTTCACTAAGAAAGATGAAGAGCATACTGCCTTCAGCACGGTAGATGGGTTATATTGCTAAACAGCTATGCCTTTTGGTCTTAAAAATGCATCCTCAACTTTTGTGCAAGTTATGAACAAAACATTTGGGGAGCTGATTAGGGACCTGGTGGAAGTCCACGTCGATAACATTGTCATCAAGGTGAAGAACCAGGACTCACTCCTGGACAATATTCAAGGTGTCTTCAACAAGTTGCGCCTGACGCGCACGAAGCACAACCTGAACAAGTGTATCTTTAGGGTAAGCTCTGGAAAGCACCTTGGCTCAACGAGGAATTGAGGCAAGTCTGGCCAAGATTAAATCCATTGAAGAGATACGGCTTCCGGCTCGTATCAAGGACGTCCAACAGCTAACTAGGTGTCGAGCTTCGCTCAGCCGGTTCATCTAAAGACTGGTGAAGCGGACACTTCCCTTCTTCAAGCTACTAAGGAAGTTCGAACCATTCCATTAGTCTGAAGAAGAAGAGAAGGTGTTCTAGGAGCTCAAGGAACTCCTCACCACACTACAAATCATGGTAGCTCCGGAGCCTGGTGAGCCTCTTATGCTTTATATCGCTACAACTACGAAGGTTGTCAGCATGGTTCTGGTTGCAGAGAGACCACAAGCATCTTCAACTCAGGAGCCTAGACCCCTCCGGGAGGGTCCGAAGCTACCTGAAGGCGAGTTTGGGTCCCAGCCCCCAGGCACGGATCCTAAAGGCAAGATGCTCGTGAATCGACCTCCCTCATCCGACCTACTCAAGAAGAAGAAGGTTTGGACCCCTCCGGGAGGGTCTGGGTTGATGAAGAAGAAGCATCGAACTCCTCTGAGTGAGTCTGGACTGTACAACGGCCAGTGTAGTTCATTAGCGAAGTACTTCACGATGCCAAGACTCGGTACATTGAGGTGCATAAGCTGTTGTACGCAGTGCTTATCGCGTCAAGGTAGTTTCATCACTACTTCCAAGACCACAAGATATTAGTGGTAACTTCTTATCCACTGCGAGCTATTTCACATAATCCCAATTCTACGGGAATATCGCCAAGTGGGCAGCGGAGTTGGCAGAATTCAACCTCGAATTCCTACCCCAACATGCAATCAAGAGTCAGGCGTTGCCTGATTTTGTGGCAGAGTGAACACCTTCTTCATCAACTCCAGGGGGCCTCGACGAGCAAAAGCCAAAACCTAAGGTCCCGATCTTCACTGAGCCTCACTAGAATCTCTACTTCGACGGCTCTATGCAGAAGCAGGGGCCAAGAGCTGGAATCCTTCTCCTCGCTCCGACCAGGGAGAAGGTCAAGTACATGGTCCACCTCGACTTCAAGGCAACCAACAACATGGCGGAATACAAAGCTCTCATCTTTAGACATAAGGTGGTGCTATCATATGGCGTCCGTCAGCTCTTGGTGAAGGGTGACTCACAACTCATCATCAAGCAAGTCAAAGGTGAATATAGTTGCAATAACCCTCAACTCACGGCATATTTACTTGAAGTCCAGAAGCTACAGAAGGACATTCACGTCCTCGATCTTTGCCATGTCCAGTGTCCCAACAATGCTGAAGATGACGATCTCTCAACGCAGGCTTCAACCGGGGCTCAAGCATCTGAAAGGGTTTTTGTTAGGAGATATTCATCACATGTCGCTCAACCTACCAAACTGAGTGATGGGGGTGACACCAGCACCCTGAAGTTTGCGGTCCCGATGGCCCTGTTACCATGGTGTCCACCAAGGATCATAGGCGCTACAGGAAGCTCCGAGCAACCAAGCGCGCAAGATCTAGAAGCTCAAGTCAGTTCTAATGCATGGATCTCGAAGATCTAGAGGTACTTGAAAGACAAATTCCTTCCTGAAGACGGTGTATCCGCTGAGCGAATTGTCAGATTGGCTAAAAGATACACGTTGGTAGAAAGGGATCTCTACTGACGCGGTGCCAATGGCATTCTAATGTTGTACATTTTTGGGAAGAAGGTCATGAGCTTCTCGCGGAAATCCATGGAGGCAAGTGCGGGAACTAGGCGTCCTCTCGCATGTTGGTCGATAAGGCCTTTCGTCATGGTTTTTACTGGCCTACAACACTCCACGATGCAGTCGAGCTGGTCAAGAGGTGTGAAGCATGCTAGTTTCACGTAAAGAAGATTCACACACGAGCTTAGTCACTGCAGATGATACCTCCCACTTGGCCATTCGCCGTGCGGGGGATGGACATTTTGGAACATTTCCCAAAAGTCGTTGGAGGTTATCGGTTCTCGTATGTCGCCATCGACAAGTTCACAAAATGGCTAGAAGCAACTCCAGTTGTGCCTATCAACAAGCAATCAACCATTAAATTCTTGAAGTTCATTATATACATATTTGGAGTTCCGGACGGAATTATCGCTGACAACATAACCCAATTCACAAGTGCAGCATTCCAAGAGTACTGCGAAGACCTCGACATATCAGTCAGTATGCATTTGTAGCTCATCCGGCAAGCAATGGCCAAGCTGAGAGAGCAAATGCAGAAATACCCAAGGGACTCAAGATGCGTAGTTATGAGCACTTTAAGAAACATGGTGCCAACTGGATAGAAGAGCTTTCGTCTGCATTGTGGGCGAGTCAAACTACACCGAGTCGGGCCAAAGGAGAGACGCCCTTCTTCTTGGTGTACGGAGCTGATGTTGCCCTTCCTTTGGAGATCACCATGGGTTCCCTTCGGTTCTAGATCTTTGATGAAGCCATGGAGGACTGAAAGCGGCCTAGAGGGGGGGTGAATAGGCGATAATCGATAATTCAAACTTAATTCAGAGTTATGAAAACAGAGAAGTCGGACTTGTCTGACCTAAGTCGGACAAGTCTGACCTGGGTCGGATAAGTCCGAGATTACCTGCACGATCAGACCAAAAATCCAATTTTTAAGCGATCTAGTGAGAGATATCGATCCCTAGCAGTCCTACACGAAGTATGGAGTAGGAAGAAAGCTGAGGGAGAGATAGCACGCGAAAAACACTAGAATCAAAACTCGAGGGAAAGGAAGAACAACGAGAGACAAACAATTTTATCCCGAGGTTCGGAACCACAAAGGATCCTATGTCCCCGAGGAGTCCACAAAGGACCAGGCCTTCTCTAGCCTTTCCCTCACGAGTTGCCACAAAGGCCAACTCCCAAATCTTCCACTATCACAAAGATTGTTACAAACTCCCCGATTACAAGAGATCACAAAGAAATTGCGGGGCGACGCCTAACCGTCTAGGGGAGAACCCCAAGAGCAACAAACATGCAATCACGAAGAGACTTAGCGAATCACATGTTTCTCAACCCCTCAACGAACTATTTCTCCCGATTCTCACAAAGCACTCTTCACTCTCCCAAAAACTCGAATTTGGGCTCTAGAGGTGAAGAACAAGTGGAGAGAGGTTCTTGAGTTCAAATGGGCGTTCAGAACTGTTCAGTGGTGTTAGGCATTGTTGGTGGGTCGAAACCACCCACTATTTATACTCCAAAAGGTCATTAGAGCCGTTTGACACAGCCCACGTCGGACAAGTCTGACACAAAGTCGGACTTGTTCGAATTGCTGATGTCATAAAGCGTACGGCTACCCGTTGGAATTTAAATAGTGCACCAAAAGCCACCTCAGACATGTCTGACACAAAGTCGGACATGTCTGAACTCAAAGGTCAGGTCTTTCACTTCAGACTTGTCTGACCAAAACCACTTCAGACATGTCTGACACACAATCTCGGACATGTCTGAAGTTCTGCAGAGAGAACTCGGACAAGTATGACTCTCTGGGACTTAGAAAAAATTTTCTTAGTCCCAGGAACAGATCCATCTCGGACATGTCTGACCCCCAGGTTCGGACAAGTCCGAAACTTCACTGAAACTCTCATTGGAACCCTTCCAGTACCAATTCGGATAAGTCTGACACAAAGTCTCGGACATGTCCAACTTCCAACAGAGGGAATTCGGACATGTCTAACACCACAAGTGAGACAAGTCCGCCCAAGCCACAAAGTCCCTACTAAAAGCTTCTGCAAAGGGGTTGAGCACCCGAATGACTCACTAAGTGTCTACGCGTCGTGTCCCTCTTAATAGTACGGTTTTTCCTACGACTCAAGGAGAAAATAGAAAACCCTATTTCTATTCTTCTTCACTACAACTTTTCTCCTTTTGCCATCTTTCTTCAAATCTCCATTCCGTACTCCGGATCTGAGCTCATGCTCAACCAAGTTCATTAGCACTTTAATGGTTCATCATCAATCCACCAAAACCCACAAGGGACCTAGATGCACTTACAATCTCCCCCTTTTTGGTGATTGATGACAACCAACTAAATTCTTCGAAAAAAATAAGATTTGATAGAAGTTTTGAGTCTCAAGTGTATATGAGCTTTTGGAATAACAATAAAAACAACTCATATACACTCAATCATCGTGGGGTGCCTATATGCTCGTGTGTGTGCAATAACGTGATACAAATGAAGAAATGCACACGAGATCAATGAAGCATCATAATGATCATCATAAGGCATCAATAAACATCATTAAGCATTAACAGTCATAAACGAGTAACAAATAAGTACAAGACACACCACGATAGAAAATATGACTAGATACATGTCCATGTCCAAGAATAAGCACAAGAGTCTAATAATTCTCCCCCTTTGGCATCAAGGCACCAAAAAGGAGAAAAGTGGACACTAAGACCTAGTCTACTCGTTGTCGTCCTCGTCGTCGTCGCCGTCATCGTTGTCGTCGCTCTCTTGCTCATAGTCGCTCTCCTCGCCGGAGTCACCGTGAGCTGCAGGAGGTGCCGAGGAAGAGGCGCTGGTGCGGGTGAAGAACGCCATCTCCGCCTCGGTGAGCTCCGGAAACTCCGGTGGCTCCTTGTCCGAGCTGACGTCATCGACTGAAGGAAGCTGGAGGTGCTCCCTGATGGCTGCGAGGTTCCCCTGGTTCCTCTTTGCCAAGCACTGAGTCGACCGACAGATGGTGAAGATCGACTTCAGGATCTTGAGCAGTCCTAAGGAGCAAGACGGCTGCTGCTGGGGCACGGAGGCTGAACTGGGAGGCTGAGCTGACTTCCTCCTCAAGGAACTGGGTCCTCCCTCTGCTGGTGCCGGTGCCGGTGCAGCTGCTCGAATCGGGTGGTGATGTTTGGAAGGCTTCTGAGGCACAAGGCGCCTATGAGGCACATCCTTCACAAACTTCTGCCCGGACACCGTCTCAATTAGCTTCATCAGGTACGGGGCGTAGTAGCAAGACCTAGCCGGTGTCTCCGAGGCGATGTAAATCTCCTCGCAGATATAGTCAAAAGCGTTGAATTGTTGCTCCCCTGCCAAGAGCTGGATCAAATTTCTGCTGTTGTGATTGATCCTATTGGCATCCCCATCCTTGGGCGAGAGGGTCTTCCTGATCAGACGGTTCACCACGGCATGGAATGGCTTGAGGCCGTGGATATGAGGAGGGTTAGCTGGATACCCATCCTCATAGAAACTCTCCATTTCCAGGAGGTTCACTAGATCCATCTCACGGATCTTCAGTGAGTGCTGCAGGCTGTCCTCCATCTCGAGAATGCGGGCAAACTCCTCATAGCTGACTTCGTACTTCACCCCATTGGTCATCCAGGTGAAGCTGAGCTTGTCAACCCAATAGAACATAGTTGCATAAAATTGGAGGATGACTTCCTCGTTCCATGGGAATTGGAGACCCATGATCTTGCTGACTCCGTGGTGCTTGCAAGCTTCGAGCACCCCCTTGAAGAGAAGGTAGCAGTCCTTCTTCTTCAATGCAGCCTTCCAATCAACCCATTGCATCTCCGTGACTGGGTTCTTCTTGGTCGTGAGGACTGACCGGTAGTAATCCATGTGGAAGAAGCACCAGAAACGGGGATCCTTGCTCTCCCTTGGCTTGTCATAACACCGCACATCTCTCATGTGCATGGTGTTGTGGATGTTCCTCCGGTAGTTTACTCTGTTAGCCGTGCGTCGGGTGTCACCAACTGGAGAGTGCACAACCAACGGTCCGATCTCCTGCTGCCCTTGGGAGCTCGAGTTGCCCCCCTGACCACTGACATTTGCAAGCTGACCACTAGCGGGTTGCTTGACGATCACTTTCTTTGGTCGCTTCGATGGTTGAGCCGAAGTGTCGGGATCTGCGGGCTCCTTGCCTCTCTTGTCATGACCCGTAGCTAGAAAAAGATACAAGGATAGGTAAGAGTCAAAGCAATAGAGATAGAGCAATTAACTTGATAGTTTCGATAGAAATTAGATCTCAAAGTTATACACGATCGGACATGTCTGACTGGAAAGTCAGACTTGTCTGACTCAGGAATTTCGGACATGTCCGAATTTCAGAGTCAGACTTGTCCGACCTGTACAAAACTGACCCTAATTGCTAAGGAACTAAGCAAATCAATTTTTCTACCGACCAAATTTTGCACCAAGGTTGCAAACATGCCCAGGAACAATTCCAATGGCATAAATTTGCAAACTTGCCGCTAGATCTAGAAATGAGAGGAAAGATGAGAAAAATACCTTCGGATGGAGAAAAGATTGAAGAACTCCGAAGGGGATGTGAATCATCCAACTTCGAGGGAGATTTTCCCTCAAGAACTCCTCACAAGAGACTCAAAAGCAATGTGGATCGCCTTGGGAGGTTTGAGAGAGATGGAGGTTAGGGTTTTAAGTGAGGAGAGAGAGAAGGAAAGGAAATCGTCGGCATCTTTGAAGGGGTTCGGATTTCCCACGTCAGACATGTCCGAATTTGTACTTCGGACAAGTCTGAATTCTCTATGCAGACTTAAAACCCACTTCGGACATGTCTGACTTTTGTCAGACTTGTCCGACTCCCACTGAGTGTATGCAATGTGCAAACACTTGGGGATATATAGATAAGTAGATATGGACATTTTGGACAGGTTTTTGCAAATATCTTTGACAAAAATGATCAGTAAGCAACCAACAATCAAACTATGATCATTTTCACCAAAGAGAAGTTTAGAACATAGTTTTCAAGAAAAAATAGATGAGATTTTCGAAAACACACAACAATTTGAAGTTGAAAACTAATAGCAATCAGATGTGCACGACTCAAGCTATGTTTCGAGAATCCAAGATATTTAGCTCACTCCTTAGGTCACAAAAGCGTCTCTCATCAAGGGGTTTGGTGAAGATATCCGCCAATTGCTTCTCACTTCTAACATGAGAGATAACGATATCTCCCTTGATTGAGTGATCTCGCAGGAAATGGTGACGAATATCTATGTGTTTGGTTCTAGAATGCTCGACGGGGTTGTGAGCAATCTTGATGGAACTCTCATTATCACATAGGAGAGGAATATGGCTCAGATTGTAACCATAATCCCTAAGAGTTTGTCGCATCCAAAGAAGCTGCGCACAACAACTTCCGGCTGCAACATACTCCGCTTCGGCTGTGGAAAGGGCAATGGAGTTTTGTTTCTTGGAAGACCACGCAACCAAGGACCTACCAAGGAATTGGCATGTTCTGGATGTGCTCTTCCTATCTACCCTACAGCCCGCATAATCCGCATCAGAATAACCGACGAGATCAAACTTGGATTCTTTAGGGTACCAGAGACCTAGATTAGGAGTGTGAACTAAATACCTAAGGATCCTCTTAACCGCTGTCAAGTGACACTCTTTTGGAGTGGCTTGGAATCGAGCACACATGCACACACTAAGCATAATGTCGGGTCTAGAAGAACAAAGATAAAGCAAAGAGCCAATCATAGAACGGTATACCTTTTGGTCCACGCTCCCTCCTTCTTCATTTAGTCCTAGATGCCGGTTTGTTCCCATAGGTGTCTTGATGGGTTTCGCCTTCTCCATGCCAAAATTCTTGAGAATGTCATGAGTGTACTTGGTTTGGCATATGAAGGTCCCTTCCTTGAGTTGCTTACTTGGAAACCTAGGAAAAACTTCAACTCCCCCATCATAGACATCTCAAATCTCTCCGTCATGATTTTGGAAAACTCATCACAAAAAGTTTTGTTAGTAGAACCAAATATGATGTCATCAACATAAATTTGGCATACGAACAAGTCATTATCAAAATGCTTAGTGAAGAGAGTATAATCGGCTTTCCCAATCTTAAAACCGTTTTGTGTGAGAAAATCCCTAAGGCACTCATACCAAGCTCTAGGTGCTTGTTTGAGGCCATAGAGAGCCTTACACAACTTGTAGACGTGATCGGGATGCTCTTCATCTTCAAATCCGGGCGGTTGCTCCACATACACTTCCTCCTTGATTGGACCGTTGAGGAATGCACTTTTCACATCCATTTGATATAACTTGAAATCATGGTGAGTAGCAAAGGCCAATAATATGCGAATAGATTCAAGCCTAGCTACGCGAGCAAAGGTTTCATCGAAATCCAAACCTTTGACTTGAGCATATCCTTTTGCTACAAGTCTTTCCTTGTTTCTTGTTACCAACCCGTGTTCATCTTGTTTGTTGCGGAACACCCACTTGGTTCCAACAACATTTGCATTTGGTCTCCTCACGAGTTCCCACACCTTGTTCCTCTTGAAGTTGTTGAGCTCTTCTTGCATCGCCATTACCCAATCCGGGTCTTGTAGAGCTTCTTCTACTTTCTGTGGCTCTAGAGAGGAAACAAAGGAATAGTGTTCACAAAAGCTAGCCATACGTGAGCGAGTAGTTACCCCCTTGGAGATGTCTCCAAGTATGTTGTCAACGGGATGGTGCCGTTGAACGCTTTGATGAACTCTTGGGTGTGGTGGTTGAGCTTCTCGATCATTGTCTTCATCTTGATCATTTTCTTGATCTCCCCCTTGATCCAAGCCTCCTCCTTGATTTTGATCTTGTTGATATTCATCTTGAGGATCTTGATCTTGTTCATGTGGGGGATTTGCATCTTCTTCGCTTGCTTGAAGATCATTTGGATCATGTGGTCGCACATCTCCAAGTGCCATTCTCCTAAGTGCTTTTTGTGGAGTCTCCTCTTGATCTAGCACACACTTATCAACTTGCTCCAATTGAGAGCCATTAGTCTCATCAAACACTACGTCATGTGCTACTTCAACAATCCCGGAGGACTTGTTGAAGACACGATAGGCGTAGGTGCTTGAGTCATAGCCAAGCAAGAAACCTTCATTGGATTTCGAAGCGAACTTCGAATTCCTAGGCTTCTTGTTGAGAATATAGCACTTGCTCCCAAAAACACGAAAGTATGAGATGTTGGGTTTGTTACCGGTTAGGAGTTCATACGAGGTCTTCTTCAAGAGTCGATGAAGATACAACCGGTTTATGGCATGGCAAGCGGTGTTAACCGCTTCCGCCCAAAACCGGTCGGACGTCTTGTACTCATCAAGCATCGTCCTTGACATCTCGATAAGAGTCCTATTCTTCCTCTCTGCTACTCCATTTTGTTGAGGGGAGTAGGGAGCGGAGAACTCATGCTTGATTCCTTCTTCATCCAAGAAGTCTTCAACTTGAGTGTTCTTGAACTCCGTCCCGTTGTCGCTCCTAATCTTCTTGATTCTTAAGGAGAACTCGTTTTGAGCTCTCCTCAAGAACTTTTTGAGAACTCCTTGGGTTTCACCTTTGTCATGCAAGAAAAATACCCACGTGAAGCGAGAAAAATCATCAACAATAACTAGACCATATTTGTTACCGCCAATACTAATGTAGGCGATCGGTCCGAATAGGTCCATGTGTAGTAGCTCCAATGGTCTTGAGGTTTTCATGATGTTCTTGGACGAATGTTGAGATCTTACTTGCTTTTCGGCTTGACGGGCTCTACATGGTCTATCTTTCTCAAAGACAACATCTTTTAGTCCACGGATATGATCCCCCTTAAGAAGTTTTTGCAAGTTTCTCATCCCAACATGGGCTAGCCTTCGGTGCCATAGCCATCCCATGTTAGTTTTCGCCATTAAGCACGTATCAAGTTGGGCTTTATCCATGGAGAAATCCACAAGGTAAAGCTTTCCCTTGAGTACGCCCTTAAAGGCGATTGAGTTGTTGCATCTTCTTGAGACGGTCACACCGTTGTTAGTGAAAAGACAATCATAACCATTATCACATAATTGATAAATAGACAAGAGGTTGTAATCAAGTGAATCAACATGAAGCACATTAGAAAGAGTGTGTTTTGAGGAGATAGCAATTTTACCGGTGCCAAGGATTTTCCCTTGGCTATTATCCCCAAAGAAGATTCATTCACTAGGATCTTCATTCTCCTTGTACTCTACAAACATCTTCCTCTCTCCGGTCATATGATTAGTGCATCCACTATCAAGCACCCATTTTGATCCACCGGAGGAGTATGCCTACAAAAAGAGTTATGCCTTTCCTTTAGGTACCCAAACGGAGTTGGGTCCTTCGATATTAGTCACAAGACATTTGGGCACTCACACGCGAGGCTTTGGGCTCTTGCGGAGTGGCCCAACATATCTAGCATAAGTCTTGCCAAATTTGTTCCTCAATAAAACATAAGAAGCATCAAAGTCATGGAACAAAGGATGAGGTTCATTTTTAGGCATATAAGATGTTGAGACAATGTTCTTTCCTTTATCTTGGGTGGATGAACCTTCCTTGACAAAAACAATCAAGTCATTGTTATTCTTGGGGGCTTTGGCATTTTGCCTCCGCTCCCGAGAATAACCAAGACCATCCTTGACATGGGGAGGTCTCACATTGGTGTATGCACTACGTGCATAGGCCACCTTCTCCTTGTCAAAGATGCCACCTTTCGGTGCTTGTTTGTTTTGTGCCAAGTTAAGTTCATCCTTAAGTTTTAGGATCAAGCTTGAGCACATGCAAGTGTGAACTTCCTCGGATGAAATCTTTTGAGAAGATGAGCTCTTTGAGGAAGAAGGTGCATTGATCTTAAGTGACTCAACCTTTGTCTCTAGAATCTTGTTAACCTTTGTCAAGTTAACAAGTTCATCCTTGAGCTCAATGGTCTTGTCCTTAAGATTTGAGCATGCTTCCTTGCTCATGGCAAGGTCATGCTCCAATGAATTGCTTCTTTCTCTCTCACGCTCGAGGAGCTCCTCAAGCTCTTGACATCTCTCCAATTTTTGGATGAGCATGTCCTCTTGACGCTCAAGGAGATCCTCCTTCTCGTAGATTTCATCCATAAGAAAGTTCATCTTTCTCATGGCACTCTTACTTAAGCCTTTAAGCATGGATTCAAGTTCACTACCACTATCAAATTCATCACAAGAAGTTATAGAGGGAGTGGGTTTAGATTTGACATTTCTCCTTCCCTCCTTTGCCATGAAACATGTGGACTTGAAATCATCAAGGTTGGGGAAAAGCTTGCTTGCAGTTGAGCTCTTTCCGATGGCAATGGTTGCCACCTTCTCTTCATCGTCGGAAGATGAGTCTTCATTTGAGTCCCATTCTCTTCCAAGGTGGGCATGTCCTGATGGCTTCTTCTTCTTGAAGAGCTTCTTATCTTGGGTCTTGCCCTCCTTCTTCTTGCTTTCATTGTATGGGCAATCCGCAATGAAGTGCCCATGTTCACCACACTTGTAGCAAGTCTTCTTCTTTAGCTTCTCCTTGCTCTTGCCTTCTTGGTGATAGCCTCCCTTCTTCCTTCTCATCATCCTTCTAAACTTGTTGATGAAGAAAGCTTCTTCCTCATCGGAGTCCATGCTCTCATCATCACTTGCATCTTCATTGTAGGATGTGGAAGTTGCTTTGAGGGCTATGTCTTTCTTCTTTGATGAGGCAAGCTTTTGGAGATCGTTGTAGAACATAGCTTCATTCTCCATCATCTCATTGTTGATTATCCTCCCAAGCACTTATTCCGGAGTCATCTTGGTGTAGTCGGGGCTTTCACGGATCAAGGAGCAAAGAGCAGTGTTTCGAGGCATGAATGCCCGAAGCATCCTCTTCACCACTTCATGGTCCATCCATCGAGTGCTTCCATAGGCACGAATCTTGTTCACGAGCACCTTGAGGTGGTTGTACATGTCTTGGGGCGACTCACCATCCATGATGGTAAATCTCCCAAGCTCTCCTTTGATCATCTCAATCTTCGCCTCCCGGATGACTCGGTTGCCCTCGTGCGCCGTCTTGAGTGTATCCCAAATATCTTTGGCCACTTCCAAACCTTCGACTCGGTTGAATTCATCCCGAGTCAAAGATGAGGTTATGACTCCCACGGCTTGAGCATTTCGATGAAGTAGGATAGCTTGTTGTGGAGTGACGTCTTCCTCATTCCTTGGCATATGAACTCCGGTTTGCACAATCTGCCACAAACTAGGATTCAAAGAGATTAAATGCATCTTCATATTGTGTTTCCACATTGAATAGTCATTTCCATCGAATTGAGGAGGTTTGCCAAGTGGAATAGACAAATAGTGATTGTTAGCATGAAGACGATCATAATCAAAGTGAGTTTGAGTATAGTCATCGTTACTCTTCTCCTTCTCTTTGTTGATCTTGGGTTGTTTCCCTAGCTTCTCCCGAAGCTTCACCTTGAGTTGGTGAGTCTCTTCATCGTCCTTCGGATCATCAAGAAGAACGTCGTAGTTCTTGTCATTTGAGCCTTCACCCTCGACATAGGAGGTATCATCCTTGTTCCTTTCTTCCGCCATCGATTCTCCGAGATGTTAGTCTCTTCCGGAGAAACCTGCTCTGATACCAATTGAAAGCGGCCTAGAGGGGGGTGAATAGGTGATAATCGATAATTTAAACTTAATTCAGAGCTATGAAAACAGAGAAGTCGGACTTGTCTGACTTCTAGTCGGACTTGTCTGACCTAAGTCGGACAAGTCTGACCTGGGTCGGATAAGTCCGAGATTACCTGCACGATCAGACCAAAAATCCAATTTTTAAGCGATCTAGTGAGATATATCGATCCCTAGCAGTCCTACACGAAGTATGGAGTAGGAAGAAAGCTGAGGGAGAGATAGCACGCGGAAAACACTAGAATCAAAACTCGCAGGAAAGGAAGAACAACGAGAGACAAACAATTTTATCCCGAGGTTCGAAACCACAAAGGATCCTACGTCCCCGTTGAGGAGTCCACAAAGGACCAGACCTTATCTAGCCTTTCCCTCATGATTTGCCACAAAGGCCAACTCCCAAATCTTCCACTATCATAAAGATTGTTACAAACTCCCCGATTACAAGAGATCACAAAGAAATCGCGGGGCAACGCCTAACCGTCTAGGGGAGAACCCCAAGAGCAACAAACACACAATCACAAAGAGACTTAGCGAATCACACGTTGCTCAACCCCTCAATGAACCGTTTCTCCTGATTCTCACAAAGCACTCTTCACTCTCCCAAAAACTCGAGTTTGGGCTCTAGAGGTGAAGAACAAGTGGAGAGAGGTTCTTGAGTTCAAATGGGCGTTCAGAACTATTCAGGGGTGTTAGGCATCGTTGGTGGGTCGAAACCACCCACTATTTATACTCCAAAAGGTCATTAGAGCCGTTTGACACAGCCCACGTCGGACATGTCTGACACAAAGTCGGACTTGTCCGAATTGCTGATGTCATAAAGTGTACAGGTACCTGTTGGAATTTAAATAGTGCACCAAAAGCTACCTCGGACATGTCTGACACAAAGTCGGACATGTCTGACCTCAAAGGTCAAGCCTTTCACTTCAGACTTGTCTGACCAAACCACTTCAGACATGTCTGACACACAATCTCGGACATGTCTGAAGTTCTGCAGAGAGAACTCGGACAAGTCTGACTCTCTGGGACTTAGAAAATTTTTTCTTAGTCCCGGGAACAGATCCATCTCGGACATGTCCGACCCCCAGGTTCGGACAAGTCCGAAACTTCACTAGAACTCTCACTGGAACCCTTCTAGTACCAATTCGGATAAGTCTGACACACAGTCTCGGACATGTCCAACTTCCAACAGAGAGAATTCGGACATGTCTGGCACCACAAGTCAGACAAGTCCGCCCAAGCCACAAAGGCCCTACTAAAAGCTTCTGCAAAGAGGTTGAGCACCCGAATGACTCACTAAGTGTCTACGCGTCGTGTCCCTCTTAATAGTACGGTTTTTCCTACGACTCAAGGAGAAAATAGAAAACCCTATTTCTATTCTTCTTCACCACAACTTTTCTCCTTTTGCCGTCTTTCTTCAAAGCTCAATTCCGTACTCCGGATCTGCGCTCATGCTCAACCAAGTTCATTAGCACTTTAATGGTTCATCATCAATCCACCAAAACCCACAAGGGACCTAGATGCACTTACAAGGACCAAATCCGACATGAAGACCTAGACCTCGTCGATGAGGCAAGGCGCCAAGCAGCTGTCTGAAATGCACGCTACCGTCCGGCGCCCTAGCGCTATCACCAAAGGTTCGTGCGCGACCGACAGTTGGAGGAAGGCGATCTGGTGCTGCATAGAATACTAACTCGAGAAGGGATGAACAAACTCTCCCCCGGCTGGGAAGGTCCTTTCTGGGTTATCAAAGTTTCCCGCCCTGGATGTGTCCGCTTGGCAACAGAGGATGGGATACCACTTCCCAACCCTTGGAACATTGGGCACCTTCGTAAGTTCTACACCTAGTTCACAAAGGTGTCTGTATTTGTATAAGTTGTATCTCTTAGAGTCTATGAACAGAGTCAGGAGGGCCTTAGGTCAAAAACATACTTAACTTGGTCATGTACTTTAGGTGTGTCCTTACCTTCCCTGGTTATTACAAGATGAATAGCACACTTAACTTAGTCCTGTACTTTAAGTGTGTCCTTGTATTCCCCTGTTGTCCAGACCTTAATGAGAAACATTCTATACAAACAGACTCTACGTGCATTTCATTTGTGCAAGCTCATTTTATTTTATACCTTCTCGTCAATAGTAATGTTGTGCAATCCACTTGAAATAAGGTCTTAAATTTTCATATGAAATATGTAAGTTTTAATGACGATCTTCCACTGGATTCTAGTAATTTCTAGAAGGTCTACTTACCTGAAAACCAAAGCCAACACAAGTCCGGAGTGCGCTATCGACTTAGCCTGGTCCAGCACCTAAGTACGCCACTCTACCTATTTCTGCAGGTCTTAGTAAGGTGGGTCTTGAAAGCGTTTGAACCTTTGAGAAGTTAATCATAAAACTTGTATTTTCAATGAATTTTTTTGAACTTAAATTTCAAGTAAGGACAATAAGTTGCAACTAAGCTATAGGCAATGGGATGAATTTTATTGCTTTTCTTTTCTCTTATGCGCAGGAAAAATGAACAATTGACAAAAAGCAACATGGGTGATGGTGGATGCTTGTAGGATCGAAGAGCACGTGTAAAGCTACCAGAGGGGGTGTGAATGGTAGATTTAAACTTTTTCAGCGGAAATAATGAAAACCCCTCGGCAGAAAAACGATCTGTTGAAGAAATCGTGTGTGGGACTAATCTAAATTTGTTTCACCGTGACAAAAGTGACAGATATCAGAGAGAATCAAGTCACGAAGACGACACAACAAGAATCACTCAAATCCGTTGAGAGAAACTCAAGTTACGATCAAAGGATCGAACAAAGGTCAATTTGTTCTACCGAGTAAAAAACAGTTCTGGAATACTGCAAAGAAACTCATGTAGATCAAAAACCAAAAATCCAATGACTGTGAAATTTTGACAGATGGTCGACAATCAAGTTATGAAGACAACCCAAAAATAACACATCAATTGGATCTGTAAGACTCGAGTTATGATAAAACCACCGAAGAAAGGTAGTGTTGTGCAGAAACTCGACGAGAAAAACTTGTCTGGAACAAGTCGGACGAAAAAGGCATAAAAGTTCCTTTCAACTACGAATTTTATTCAATAGAACACAAGAGGAACAGCCCCAAAAGTCGTACTACACAAGCTCTGGCCTCCCTTGCTTATATAACCAGCCCGGAGGCCAACTCAACTCAAACTAGGAATCTAATCCTACTCAAATCACGAATCAAAATTTCCATAACTGCTTAGAACTCTTCTATACACCGATAGAAGCAATCCTAAGACTTCTAAACATCTTAGGAACGTATCCCACATTCCTAAAAAAATCAAATTCAGGACTCAACACGAAATCCTATCATAATCAACTCAAAACTTTCCATATTTGAGTCAAACATGACTCAGCCGCAGCCTGAGTCCATAACCTAGTCGGTTGGACCATTCCGACCAATTATTTACGTACAAATCTCTTCATCACGCCTTGGAACCATGCAACTACGTCCATACACTCCTTGCACACGTTCAAACATCTTCTAATGACGTCCACAATACCTTCATATGCATTGTTCTTGATTCATACATGTTGTGCGACCTCCCGATCAACTCAACCACAATTCCTGAACTTGGTTGTTGAATCTCATCTTCTCCCTAAGACTAGTTCAATGGATCCCGTCACCAGCCATGTCTTAAAATCAAGCAACACCAGCACATGAACAAACAACAAATCCGTACGAGCCCAAGTCTGCGACTTGACTCAACTTAGTTTCGAACACAACACCTTACGTGAGCACCTCACATAAGCATATTGCGAAGCATAGCAAAACGATATCAGCCATATCAACCAAAACGCACCAAAAACTTAGTAAAAGAATACTAAGCAAACTTTCCAATAATATAAAGCAAGTTTGAAACATTACAAGATAAAAGCAGGAACATTGCGATCCAGCTCCGAACGTTGCAAAAACTAACCGGAGCTTACCAAAGCTAGTACAACCTAGTGTCGGAGCTTACCAAAGCTAGTCGTACCTAGTGCCGGAGCTTACCAAAGCTAGTCGGACCTATGTTGGAGCTTACCAAAGCTATTCGGACCTAGCGCCGGAGCTTACCAAAGACATGTCGGAGCTAAAGACAAAGCTCACCGGAGCTACCCAAAAACTTGTCGAACCTTGACAAAACAAGTCGGACCTATTGTCGGACCTCGCAGAAGCTCAGAGCTAGAGTCGTACCTTAATGACAAAGGTGTTTTGATAGTATTCACAACTTTTACCGCAATAGCCAATGTATTCAGCACACATAGGTCTCACAATCTCCCCCTTGATGAATGCATTGGCAACACCACTTAAAATCCGAACATTGTCTTATTCACATTACAAGTTTTGAAAATAATTTCTCTCCCTTTGTAAAATAGAAATAAAATGAGAAGAAAAAGAAATTCTTCCTCTGAAAAGAATCGTTCAAAAACAATTGTGAATATGTGCAATATGTAATCAATTTCTCCCCCTTGCATACTTATCTTTAAAAAATCACATATTATCTCTCCCCCTTTGACAATGTATTCAGCAAGGTTCAAAAGAGAAATTTCAAATGTTATGAGCATATTATAACATATACATATAAACAAAGCTCATCCAAGTCATACTATCTAGTAAATTACACTATCACATCAATGAGATATATAAAGTAGTGTAAGCCATGCTAGAGATCAGATGTAATTTCAATTTAAGCAAGTCATGATCTCACAAACTTAAATATTTCAAAACCTGAAAGCATGACACTAGTTGCTGCATTTTATTATTTTTCAAAGCACAAATTTAGATCATATGATATTTGCAAGAGATTATATGCGCATCTACCTTATTCTAACCAACCAAGCTAAGCCTATGTCATTTGACAATCAGAAGCTTAAGGACATGGTTTTAGTCATACACAACTTCTTCCAAGTTCATATCTAAGTGCAATGATAAGCCATCTCAAAAGAAGAAGTGCGATGCATGCATATTCTCTTGATCTTTTCTCAATTTTTTATTTGATCATACAAACTCAACATGTGAGTTGATTACTTGATTAATTATTTATGATTAAAAGAACTTGTGAACATGCAATAAGTTCAAAATAGCAAGAAAGTTCGGTCATGACCAGATTTAGTATAAGTAATTATTGCAATTACTAGTCATGGCAAAAACTAAAAAATGTATAACATGAGTAATGTAGTAAGAACTTTCAGCATGTAAAAGGAATCACAAAGTCATATACGTATGAAATACTATGCTCATATTATTTTAAGTTCAGATTCTCACATAGACTTCCCAAATTTCAAAACTCCCCCTCAATTTAAGCCATGAGGATGCATAACTCCTATTTCACTACGAATGTAATAAAAACGAGTGAAATCCAAAGGTTTTGTGAAAATGTCAGCCAATTGTTATTCGATATCTACATAGTGAAGCACAATGTTTCCTTTTTTAACATTATCACGGAGAAAATGATACCTAATATCAATGTGCTTAGATCTAGAATGTTGCACGGGGTTTTTGGCAATGCAAATGGCACTAGTGTTATCACAAAACAGTGGAACACTATCTAGATCAACCCCATAGTCCTTAAGTGTTTGAACGATCCAAAGAATTTGTGAGCAAGCACTAGCAGCAGCTACATATTCAGATTCGGCAGTGGATTGTGCAACTGAAATTTGTTTTCTAGAGGACAAAACAACAAGTGAATTACCAAGAAAATGACAAGCACCCGAAGTACTTTTCCTATCAATCCTACAACCTCCAAAATCAGCATCAGAAAAACTTTTAAAGTAACAGTTGAGGAAGAACGAAGAAAAATGCCAAATTCTTGAGTTCCATGTAAGTACCTGAGAATTCTTTTTATGGCTTGACGATGTGAAGCACGTGGGGAAGCTTGAAACCGTGCACAAAGACATACGCTGAATTGTATGTCTAGTCTTGATGCTGTGAGGTACAAAAGTGATCCGATCATGCTTCTATATTCTTTTTGATCCACAGGTTCACCATCTTCATCAATTTCAAGTGTTGTTGTTGTTGCCATTGGTGTCCGAAGAGGCTTGTGTGACGCCCGGTTCCGAAAACTGAACCAAGCTAACGCATATGTGCGCCCAGGATGTTCATCACACATATACGAGTGCAATCACAAATGATATACTGATAATTACCACAGAACAAGATTAATTATCAAATTTTATTACACAAACCATATTATCCTCGAATACAAGCTCTAATAGATGTTAATGACATGTTCAACTAATGTAGCGGAAATAAACTAATTAAGCAACTAAGCAAACTAAGCATAAGGGATAGCGCAGCTCCAATAACACCACAGGCAAAGCTGACGGTAGACACGACCTAGAACTCCGCATTATCGCCATTAAACTCACAATCCTGACCTGCAACTGTTGGGGGGGGGGGGGGGGGAATTGCAAGAGTGAGTACATGTCGTACTCAGCAAGTATGGAAAGTATGACATGTGGCTGATTCAAATGACGACAATAGTAATGGCAAAGTGCTAAAAAGTACAGTAAAACATTTGAAAAGCAATATATTATATGTATGTGAAGTAAACCCATCATAATCATAAATAATATCATAATACCAATCCATAATTCACCATCCTCATCAATATTTCCAGATTTCACCATTGCCAATAACCATAATCAATACCAGAAATAAATCCATAACCATCCATAACCATCACCATAACCATTACAATAACCATTACCATAACCATTACCAATACCAAGTACCCTCTAATCATGGAAGTTGTCCAGGTGCTCATAACCGGGAGCACGGCTATCATGATAGTTTTAATTAACTCTGCAGAGTTTGTACCTCTTTAGCCACGTGTTCGTGATTTCATCACCTTTCGGCGACTAAGAATCTCCCTTATGCCCATGACCCGTCAGTCATATTACACACTTCCGTTGGTGTGTGGCCAAGAGATCACAAAATAGCCTTTACAAAGGGATTACTAGCCTATTCAGATCCCACTGAGGTTTCACCGGTGGCGATGCCTCCAACTGAGCACATCTTCAACCAAGGGCCCCCTCTTGAGCCATTCGGATCCCAGGGTAGTCCCACCAGTCATCAACAAACCCAATCCGACTACCCCTTCCCCGAGCATCCACAATGGTCCAAACAGCACTAGCAAAGCCCTAATTAATCAGCTACGCCGCACCCATACTTGGCCTCGTGGTGGCACTGTAGTCCTGGCTTATTCTCGCATGAACCGGTCCTTAGATCTAAAGCAAGCAAACCACCGTACATCCAACCCATCCATATACCAGGCTTGCTTAGATCACCCATTACCATACCATATTTAACCAGTTCATGTTAACCATAATCTCTTCCATGCATAATTAAATTGAGTGGTATAGTTATTCTCATCTCAGTTGATTAAGCGAAGCAAAAGGTAAAAATCATTCCCGACTCTCTACCATATATTCCAGGTGACAAGGGTGGTTAAACAAATCTAGTAAACTTCCTATCATAGGATTCCCATCAAATTGACACAAGCATGCAGTTTGCAAACAAAACATTTATTTTAAAACAGGATCAATATGCTTCAAGGACACTTGCCTTGTTCCGGCGGATAGGGTTGTTCAAGTGCTTCGAAGTCTTGGTTCTGAAAATCCTCGTACACGATCTCTTGAGCACTTCCCTCTACTCGTGATCACACATATAAGAAAATGCATACAAATCAACATGATGCACACACATTAATCAACATGCGATGATATGCATGCATGCAAAGATCAATTATTAATTAACTACAGTTGTTTATTAATTAGATGCAAGTAGTTCATACGTGTTCATATGAGTTTATGGGGGTTTTAACGAGAATTAATGCTGCTGAAAATAAAATTATAATGCAACAAAAATCAATTTACGTCTATTAGATCTAATACGTCGCTAAAATTCGCATTGGAGAAACGAATCCTACCGTAGATGCGATGGCTTTGAAGATCGAGGGACGAAGGTGACGAAGTAGATGCGCAAGATCCTCGGCGGCACGATGACGACGACGATCTCCGGTGGACGATGGCACCCTCCTCTTTTTCTTCCTCTTTTTCCCCTCTTTTTTCCTCTCTTTTCTTCCCCTGGCGGCGGCTCTGGTGCCTTTTTCTTTTCTATACCGGCGGTGGGGCTTTTTATCATGGAGCCGGCGGCGTTGTTTTTCTGGGATCGAGAAAACCTACGGAGCTACGGGCGCTTTTATAGCCAGGCGGGGCGCGTATCGCGCGAGGTTCGGCGCGGAAGCATCGGGAGCGGGCGTTGGTGCATGGCATGGTGCGCGAGGGTGGGGCCCGGGGCGCACGCGGCGCTCGGTACGGGCGAGCGGGGCGTGGGGTGCGTGGCGGCGGGGAGCGCGCGCTGCGCGGGAAGGGCGGGGCGAGCGCGGGAGTCGGCGGGGTGGGCGGCAGGAATCGGCGCGGGAGGCGGGGAAATCGGGCGGGCGGGTGGCGTGGTTCGGGGCAGGCGCGTGGGGCCAGGGCACGGGATTCGCACTGGTGGCGGGGCACGTGCGTGCGCGAGATCGCGGGGTGGGGTCGGGAGTCGGCGGTGCTAGCGCGCGGGATCAGGGCGCGGCGCGGGGTGGGGCCGGCTCCGCGCGTGGGCGCGCGCGCGGGAATGCCGGGACGGCTCGGCCGCTGGGCCGCGGCCTGGCCAGCGGCTGCTTCGGGTTTTTTTCTCTCTTTTTTTTTCTTTAATAAATAAATATTAATATATATTATATATTTTTTTATATAAATATATTTTATTTTATTTTTATTATTTTTTCTATTATCATACATTTTGTTATTTACATGTATATATTATTATATATTATTTATTTATATATATTTCTTTTTTTTATTGATTATTATACTTATTCCCTATTACAAGTTTTAGACTATAATTATTTTCCTTTTATCCTACTAACGTTTAATGCATGATCTTGTATGCAATGCATGATGCGAAAATTTAGGGTGTTACAAACCTACCCCCCTTAAAGTCAATCTCGCCCTCGAGATTCGATAGCGCGGAGAAAAGTTGCGGGAATTCTGCCTTCAGGTCTTCTTCACGTTCCCACGTAGCTTCGGCTTCTGTATGGTGTTTCCATTGCACTTTGCACCAACGGATCCTCTTATTTCTCGTGACCCTTTCCTTCACGTCCAAGATCTTGATAGGTTGCTCGACATAGGACAAATCCTTTTGAAGTTCTAACTCGTCCATCGGCACTTGTTCTTCTGGCACCCTGAGACACTTCTTGAGTTGAGACACGTGAAATACGTCATGTACGTCTGAAAGATGAGCTGTCATCTCCAACTTATATGATACTTCTCCTCTTTTGTCCAAAATCTTGAATGGTCCAATATAGCGAGGTGCGAGCTTGCCTCTTATGTTAAACCTCTTATGACCTCTCATAGGTGACACCTTGAGGTAAACAAAATCTCCTATTTCAAAGGCTAATTTCCTTCTCCTATTGTCCGCATAGCCTTTTTGTCTTGATTGGGCAGCCCTCAAGTTTTCACGAATTATTTGGACTTGCTTTTCGGCTTCTTGCAACACATCCGGACCAAATACTTGAGTTTCTCCTGCCTCATTCCAGAATAAAGGTGTCCTACACTTCCTCCCATAAAGCGCTTCATATGGTGACATTTTCAAGCTTGCTTGGTAACTATTGTTGTATGAAAATTCTGCGTATGGCAAGCTTTTATCCCAACTTTTCCCATGCTTTAATGCACAAGCTCTTAACATGTCCTCCAAAATCTGATTGGTCCTCTCGGTTTGTCCATCCGTTTGAGGATGATATGCTGAACTAAAATTCAACCTCGTTCCCAAAGCTTCATGCAATTTTTGCCAAAATCTGGAGGTAAATTGAGAACCTCTATCTGAGACTATCTTCTTAGGGACTCCATGTCGACACACAATATGCTCCATGTATATTTCGGCCAATTGTGCAGCTGTATATTTGGTCTTTACAGGAACAAAATAAGCTGACTTGGTTAAGCGATCCACAATTACCCAAATTGAGTCATACCCGGACTGAGTATGTGGTAACCCAACTATGAAGTCCATTCCAATTTCTTCCCACTTCCACTCCGGGATCTTTAATGGTTGTAACAATCCGGCTGGCCTTTGATGTTCAGCTTTAACTCGTCGGCACACATCACAAAGTGCAACATATTCGGCTATATCCTTCTTCATGCTATCCCACCAATAGCAAGTCTTTAAGTCTTTGTACATCTTAGTACAACCAGGGTGAATTGAGTAAGGTGAGTCATGTGCCTCCTTTAATATTGTCTCCCGAATATGCTTTACATTAGGCACAACGATCCTCTTTCCAAGCCATAAGGTACCATGTTCGTCTTCATCAAATCTGAATTCTCTCCCTTCCTCGATCCTTTCCTTGATTTCCTTGATCTCCTCATCCGTGGTTTGTGCTTCTCGAATTTCTTGCTCCAAGGTTGGGTTTAACTCCATCATCTCCATCTCATTTACAAACCCGAGGTTCAACCATTCAAACTCCTTACATAACTCGGACGGTAACTCTCGAACTGTAAGTTGATGGCTTACTCCCTTTCTACTCAAAGCATCGGCCACTACATTGGCTTTTCCCGGATGATAGTTGATCCCCAAATCATAATCTTTGATGAGCTCCAACCATCTTTGTTGCCTCAAGTTCAGATCCGTTTGTGTGAAAATATACTTCAAACTCTTATGATCCGTGTAAATTTCACACCTATGTCCAAGAATATAGTGTCTCCAAATCTTCAATGCATGTACCACGGCTGCAAGTTCTAAATCATGTGTTGGGTAATTCTGCTCATGTTTCTTCAATTGTCTTGACGCATAGGCGACCACTTGACCTTCTTGCATCAATACACATCCAAGTCCTTGTCTTGATGCATCACAATAGATGTTGAAACTCTTGCTTACATCCGGCAATACCAAAACTAGAGCTGTTGTCAACCTCTTCTTCAACTCCTCAAAACTGTTTTGACAAGCTTCAGTCCATTGGAACGTCTTTCCCTTCATTAGCAACTCCGTCATAGGCTTGGCTATTTTGGAGAAGTCCTTGATGAATCGACGGTAATATCTAGCCATTCCAAGAAAACTCCTTATTTCCTTGACGTTCTGTGGCGGTTCCCACTTAAGCACATCTCTCACCTTCCCTGGGTCAACTGATACTCCTCCCCCGGAAATAATGTGGACTAAGAAAGAAACTTCCCGTAACCAGAATTGACATTTACTGAACTTGGCATACAATTGGTGTTCCCGTAGCTTCTGCAATGTAAGCTTCAAGTGTTCTTCGTGTTCCTTCTCATCCTTCGAGTAGATCATAATATCATCAATAAACACCACAACGAACTTGTCCAAGTACTCCATGAAGACTTTATTCATGAGGTACATAAAGTAGGCAGTCACATTTGTCAATCCAAATGACATCACGGTGTACTCATAAGATCCATACCGTGTCCTAAAAGCTGTTTTGGGTATGTCCGATGGTCTAGTCTTCATTTGAAAGTATCCCGACCTCAAATCAATCTTGGAAAACACACAGGCGCCTTTCATCTGATAAAAAAAATCCTCTATACGGGGCAAGGTGTACTTGTTCTTGATTGTTACCTCGTTGAGAGCTCGGTAATCCACGCACATCCTTTGGGATCCATCCTTCTTGTCCACAAATAGAACAGGCGCTCCCCAAGGTGAAGAGCTTGGGCGAATAAAACCTTTCTGTAGTTGTTCTTGAATTTGCTTCTTGAGCTCTGCTAATTCCATAGGAGGCATCCTATACGGCCTCTTAGCTATAGATGCAGTTCCAAGTATTAAATCAATAACAAATTCAATGTCTCGATCAGGCGGCATACCTGGCAACTCATCCGGAAACACATCCAAAAATTTACACACTACCGGAATCTCCTCAATTGCGGCACCATCCACATGATTCAGCTCCAATTGCTTCGGTGCGGTTTGAGATGCTTCAAATTCTATGGTGATTCCTTCTTCATTGGTCAAATTCACCGTCTTTGTGGCACACTCAATAACTCCATTGTGCTTCCTCAACCAGTCCATACCAAGTATAATGTCCAATCCTTGAGAATCCAAAACTATGAGGTTGGCGGAGAAGTCTACCCCCCTTATTCTAAGGCTTACTTTTGGACATAGTATATTTGTCCTCATCTCTCCTCCAGGAGACTTAACCAATAGAGTAAACTTCATATGAGAGATAGGCAAACTATACTTGGCAACATACTTCGATGCAATGAATGAATGCGATGCTCCAGGGTCAAATAACATAGTCGCAGGGTTGGAGTTGGCGAGAAACATACCAATGACCATGTCATCAGCTTGTTGAGCATCCTCCGTAGAGACATGGTTCACGTTACCATGAGCAAAATTCTGCCGTCCACGACTTCCTTGTGGCTGTCCTCCATTGGGTCTTGGGTTTTGCCTCGGTGCATTGCTTCCTTGACCAAGTCCTGACTTAGGACATTGATGCGCAAAGTGCCCAGCTTCTCAACAAGTATAACACCTCTTAACTCCACCAGAATTATTGGGACGAGCTTGGTTTTGAACATTGGCTCCAGGAAAATCAGCACGAGGTGCATAAGGCATTGGAGGCCTAGGTGCTTGCATAACAGGGCGCTGCTGCACAAACTGAGTTGGGCGCGATGCATAACCAGGGCGCTGAGCAGGAATAGAAGAGCTGTAGTAAGGCGCTTTGGGCGGCGCAAAGCGAGGGCGCACATTACTTCCTTGTTGTTGTCCTTGATATGGCGCCTTCCTCTTGATTTCTTGCTCCATCTCACGGATCTTGTTCTCAACCACAATTGCTTTGTCCACAAGCTTCTGAAAATTGACATAATCACAGTTGAGCAATTGCACTTGGATCTCATTGTTCAAGCCCCTCATGAACAAGTACTGTTTCCGGCTGTCCCGACTAACATCCTCAGGCGCATACCTTGATAGTTGAGTGAACTTGTTGAGATATTCACTCACGCTTGATCTTCCTTGCCTTAAGTTCTCGAATTCTTGCCTCTTCAAGATCATAACACCTTCCGGCACGTAATGAGAACGGAAGTTCTCCTTGAATTCTGCCCAAGTGATCCTCTCTTGATTCTCATGAGCATTGCAATAAGCATCCCACCAATCTACAACTGCTCCAACGAGTTGATGAGAAGCAAATAGGACCTTCTCTCGGTCACTGCATTGGACAATAGTAAGTTTCTTCTCCACGGACTTGAGCCAATCATCAGCATCCATAGGGTCAGCAGCTTGAGCAAAGGTTGGCGGCCTAGTCCTCATAAACTCTCCCAATTGGTTATGAGGAGACGGGGGTGGCGGTGGAGGCGGTATATGAGGCTGATTGTTGTTGCCAGCTTGCAGCTGTCCCATGGTCTGTATCATGGTCTGCATGAGCTGGTTTTGCATAGCCAATAGCTGCTCAATGTTGATAGCTCCCTGAGTAGATCCTTGCCCATTGTTGTTCTGAGGTACTCCATGGTTCCCCTCCTCGTCATTGACATCCCTCTAATTGCGAGTCCTCACCATCTGAAGAAAAGCAATAGGTAAGAATTAGAAAACGTCCCCAACTATATGCATCAAGGGATATAAATCTAACCAACTAGCTATACTAGCCTAGGTGGACATGGCAATGCTAAAGCATCCCAAAATCCTCTATTAAGCACACAAGCAAACAATATATATAGCAAACAGCACACTAAGCAAAAACACATCGATTCCTGAGTGCTCCTATGTGCTCTAAAGTGTCCATTCTATCTAGGCTGCATCCTACGGTCAATCTGTGGCTCTGATACCAATCTGTGACGCCCGGTTCCGAAAACTAAACCAAGCTAACGCATATGTGTGCCCAGAATGTTCATCACACATATACGAGTGCAATCACAAATGATATACAGATAATTACCATAGAACAAGATTAATTATCAAATTTTATTACACAAACCATATTATCCTCGAATACAAGCTCTAATAGATGTTAATGACATGTTCAACTAATGCAGCAGAAATAAACTAATTAAGCAACCAAGCAAACTAAGCATAAAGGATAGCGCAGCTCCAATAACACCACAGGCAAAGCTGACGGTAGACACGGCCTAGAACTCCGCATTATCGCCATTAAACTCACAATCCTGACCTGCAACTGTGGGGGGGGGGGGGGGGGATTGCAAGAGTGAGTACATGTCGTACTCAGCAAGTGTGGAAAGTATGACATGTGGCTGATTCAAATGATGACAATAGTAATGGCAAAGTGCTAAAAAGTACAGTAAAACATTTGAAAAGCAATATATTATATGTATGTGAAGTAAACCCATCATAATCATAAATAATATCATAATACCAGTCCATAATTCACCATCCTCATCAATATTTCCAGATTTCACCATTGCCAATAACCATAATCAATACTAGAAATAAATCCATAACCATCCATAACCATCACCATAACCATCACCATAACCATTACCATAACCATTACCAATACCAAATACCCTCTAATCATGGAAGTTGTCCAGATGCTCATAACCGGGAGCACGGCTATCTGTGACGCCCGATTCCGAAAACTGAACCAAGCTAACGCATATGTGTGCCCAGGATGTTCATCACACATATACGAGTGCAATCACAAATGATATATAGATAATTACCACAGAACAAGATTAATTATCAAATTTTATTACACGAACCATATTATCCTCGAATACAAGCTCTAATAGATGTTAATGACATGTTCAACTAATGCAGCGGAAATAAACTAATTAAGCAACTAAGCAAACTAAGCATAAGGGATAGCGCAGCTCCAATAACACCACAGGCAAAGCTGACGGTAGACACGGCCTAGAACTCCGCATTATCGCCATTAAACTCACAATCCTGACCTGCAACTGTTGGGGGGGGGGATTGCAAGAGTGAGTACATGTCGTACTCAGCAAGTGTGGAAAGTATGACATGTGGCTGATTCAAATGACGACAATAGTAATGGCAAAGTGCTAAAAAGTACAGTAAAACATTTGAAAAGCAATATATTATATGTATGTGAAGTAAACCCATCATAATCATAAATAATATCATAATACCAGTCCATAATTCACCATCCTCATCAATATTTCCAGATTTCACCATTGCCAATAACCATAATCAATACCAGAAACAAATCCATAACCATCCATAACCATCACCATAACCATTACCATAACCATTACAATAACCATTACCATAACCATTACCAATACCAAATACCCTCTAATCATGGAAGTTGTCCAGGTGCTCATAACCGGGAGCACGGCTATCATGATAGTTTTAATTAACTCTGCAGAGTTTGTACCTCTTTACCCACGTGTTCATGATTTCATCACCTTTCGGCGACTAAGAATCTCCCTTATGCCCATGACCCGTCAGTCATATTACACACTTCCGTTGGTGTGTGGCCAAGAGATCACAAAATAGCCTTTACAAAGGGATTACTAGCCTATTCAGACCCCATCGAGGTTTCACCGGTGGTGATGCCTCCAACTGAGCACATCTTCAACCAAGGGCCCCCTCTTGAGCCATTCGGATCCCAGGGTAGTCCCACCAATCATCAACACACCCAATCCGACTACCCCTTCCCCGAGCATCCACAATGGTCAAAACAGCACTAGCAAAGCCCTAATTAATCAGCTACACCGCACCCATACTTGGCCTCGTGGTGGCACTGTAGTCCTGGCTTATTCTCGCATGAACCGATCCTTAGATCTAAAGCAAGCAAACCACCGTACATCCAACCCATCCACATACCAGGCTTGCTTAGATCACCCATTACCATACCATATTTAACCAGTTCATGTTAACCATAATCTCTTCCATGCATAATTAAATTGAGTGGTATAGTTATTCCCATCTCAGTTGATTAAGCGAAGCAAAAGGTAAAAATCATTCCCGACTCTCTACCATATATTCCAGGTGACAAGGGTGGTTAAACAAATCTAGTAAACTTCCTATCATAGGATTCCCATCAAATTGACACAAGCATGCAGTTTGCAAACAAAACATTTATTTTAAAACAGGATCAATATGCTTCAAGGACACTTGCCTTGTTCCGGCGGATAGGGTTGTTCAAGTGCTTCGAAGTCTTGGTTATGAAAATCCTCGTACACGATCTCTTGAGCACTTCCCTCTACTCGTGATCACACATATAAGAAAATGCATACAAATCAACATGATGCACACACATTAATCAACATGCGATGATATGCATGCATGCAAAGATCAATTATTAATTAACTACAGTTGTTTATTAATTAGATGCAAGTAGTTCATACGTGTTCATATGAGTTTATGGGGGTTTTAACGAGAATTAATGCTGCTGAAAATAAAATTATAATGCAACAAAAATCAATTTACATCTATTAGATCTATTACGTCGCTAAAATTCGCATTGGAGAAACGAATCCTACCGTAGATGCGATGGCTTCGAAGATCGAGGGACGAAGGTGACGAAGTAGATGCGCAAGATCCTCGGCGGCACGACGACGACGATCTCCGGTGGACGACGGCACCCTCCTCTTTTTCTTCCTCTTTTTCCCCTCTTTTTTTCTCTCTTTTCTTCCCATGGCAGCGGCTCTGGTGCCTTTTACTTTTCTATACCGGCAGCGGGGCTTTTTATCGTGGAGGCGGCGGTGCTGATTTTCTGGGATCGAGAAAACCTACGGAGCTACGGGCGCTTTTATAGCCGGGCGGGGTGCGTGTCGCGCGAGGTTCGGCGCGGAAGCATCAGGAGCGGGCGTTGGTGCGTGGCACGACGCGCGAGGGTGGGGCCCGGGGCGCGAGCGGTGCTCGGTATGGGCGAGCGGGGCGTGGGGCGCGTGGCGGCGGGGAGCACGCGCTGCGCGGGAAGGGCGGGGCGAGCGCGGGAGTCGGCGGGGTGGGCGGCGGGAATCGGCGCGGGAGGCGGGGAATCGGGCGGGCGGCTGGCGTGGTTCGGGGCAGGCGCGTGGGGTCGGGGCACGGGATTCGCGCTGGTGGCGGGGCGCGTGCGTGCTCGGGATCGCGGGGTGGGGCCGGGAGTCGGCGGTGCTAGCGCGCGGGATCGGGGCGCGGCGCGGGGTGGGGCTGGCTCCGCGCGTGGGCGTGCGCACGGGAATGCCGGGGCGGCTATGCCGCTGGGCCGCGGCCTGGCCAGCGGCTGCTTCAGGTTTTTTTTTCTCTTTTTTTTTCTTTAATAAATAAATATTAATATATATTATATATTTTTTATATAAATGTATTTTATTTTATTTTTATTATTTTTTCTATTATCATACATTTTTTATTTACATGTATATATTATTATATATTATTTATTTATATATATTTCTTTTTTATTGATTATTATACTTATTCCCTATTACAAGTTTTAGACTATAATTATTTTCCTTTTATCCTACTAACGTTTAATGCATGATTTTGTATGCAATGCATGATGCGAAAATTTAGGGTGTTACAGCTTGCTTTTGTCCATGTTGAAGCGCCTTAGGAGGTCTTTTGTATACTTGGTTTGATGAACAAAGGTGCCCTCCTTGGTTTGCTTGATTTGCAGCCCGAAAAAGTACGTGAGTTCTCCCATCATACTCATCTCAAATTCTGAACTCATCATAGCTGAAAACTTGGACACAAGATCATGAGAAGCACAACCAAAGATAATATCATCAACATAGACTTGAACGAATAATGAGTCATTGCCATGCTTAAGCACAAAAAGAGTTTTATCAACCTTGTCCATGGTAAACCCCTTTTCAAGTAAGAATGGTTTTAACCTATCATACCATGCTCTAGGGGCTTGTTTGAGACCGTACAAGGCTTTGGACAGTTTGTAAACATGATTAGGAAAATCTGGATTTTCAAAACCAGGTGGTTGCTTAACATAAACCTCCTCATCTATGTAGCCATTAAGAAAAGCACTTTTAACATCCATTTGATATAGATGCAGCAAAAGCTAACAAAATTCTTATGGCTTCTAATCTAGCAACAGGAGCAAAATTTTCATCAAAATCTAGACCTTCAACTTGAGTGAAACCTTGAGCAACCAACCTAGCCTTATTCCTAACCACAACCCCATCCTCACTTTGTTTATATTTAAACACCTATTTAGTTCCAATTGAAGTGTGATCTTGAGGTGGAGGTACAAGTTTCCAAACATTATTTCTTTTAAAATTTTCTAACTCTTCTTGCATGGCAATAATCCAAGATTCATTAGTGAGTGCGTGTGATATGTCTTTGGGTTCAAAAGAAGCAACAAAAGCAGAATGAGCATGATAATTGGGGTCGGAAAACCTGGATCTTGTAACTCGTTCATGGAAGCTTCCAATTATCTGTTGCGGAGGATGATTCTTGTCAATCCGTATGGGAACAGATGTCTCACAAGCTTCTTCTTCTTCATGTTAATCACCAATCGATGAGCTTGTGACTTGAGGAGGATCTGGACCAGCAATGGTGGTCGTTGGTGCTGGCTGTGAATCAAAATCAGGAGCTAGAACAATGTCATTATCTGCTAAATTTTTGGGGAGCAGCACCACTTCTTCCTCATCTTCAACAAAAATGGTTTCCCCCCTGCGGATATGGATCCGGACCTGCAATGTTTGAGCTAGTACCTGGGCTATCTTCATCAAAAGACACCTCACAAGTCTCCACAATTTTGTTAGTATCAAGTAAAAGCACACAGTAGCCTCTAGTATGGGATGGATAACCACGAAACATGCCATCAATGGATCGGGGTTCAAATTTATCAAGATTACCATGTTTCTTAACAAAGAATTTGCAACCAAAGACACGAAAGTGTGTAACACTAGGCCTATGTCCAAACCAGAGCTCATATGGTGTTTTACCTAGCTTAGCACGCAAGAAAATACGATTTGAGACATAACAAGCGGTTGCAATCGAATCAGCCCAAAGTTCCCTAGGAGTTTGATATTCATCAAGCATAGTCCTAGTCATCTCAACTAAGGTTCTGTTCTTTCTTTCTACAACACCGTTTTGTTGAGGTACATATGATGAAGAAATTTGATGATCTATTCCATTTTCAGCACAAAAGTGATAAAAAGATTGATTTTTAAATTCAGTTCCGTTATCACTTCTAATTGCTCTTAAAGATCTTGGGTGATCAATTGATAATCTAAGAAATAAAGTTTTAAAGTGAGTAAAGCTTCATTCTTAGATGCCATAAAGTAAACCCAAGAGTATCTAGAATAATCATCAACAATCACAAGAACATACCATTTACCTCTGAAGGATTGAACACGTGAAGGTCCTACGGTGTCAAGGTGCAAAAGTTGACCCGATTCAGTTGTCATGATCATTGTGAGAGGAGTATATGAACCTGCAACCATCTTAGCTTGTCTACAAGAAGAGCACACAATTTCTTTGTCCCCTTTAAGCTTAGGCGGCCCTCGTATGCAATCAAGAGCACTAACACGCGTTAGATGATAAAATCCTACATGACCAAGTCTACCATGCCAAAAATATAAGTCCTTTGAATCATTAGCAACTAGACACCTATGCTTAGAGGAAGACATCTCAAAATCAGCTTTAAAAACTATTCCAAACTGAGACATGTTAAAAATAAGCTCACAATTTGAACCTACAACTTTGCAGCAGTTTTTATTGAAAATAATTTCCAGATTTTCATCTAGCAATTGTGAAACAGAAAGCAAGTTGTATTTCAAATTTTTGACAAGTGCCACATCCTTCAAAGTGTAGTGATCATTTACTCTAACCGAACCCTTAGAAATTATAGGAGTTGAAGAAGTATCGGCAAAAATAACATTCTCTACACGTGACACAAAAGAGAGGGAGGAGAAGCATTCTTTGTTACCGGTCATGTGGCGTGAGCAACCTGAATCCACAATCCAAATGTTCTCCTTCCTCAAGAGTGTAACCTACATAGAAGAACAATACGCCGATGACTCCATACTGGGGTTAGTCAAAAGGCATTTAGGAATCCAGTACTGAGTCACACGACATGCAGGAGCAAAACATGCGAAAGCTGAGATAAAAAAGCAGGTTTATGAGTCAAAGTTTGAGATCTTTTGTTCTTAACTACTGACCTATAAGGTGTTACTTGTGTAGCACAAAAATCAGTAGCTCCGGAGGCAAAAACAGAAGGTCCGGAGGTAAACTTTCGAATGTTTTTGACTCATAACAGCAGGTTGCATGTTCCTGACATTCGGTTTAGTATGTACAACAAATTTTGCATGAAAATAATGAGATCTAACAATCATTCTTTCCTTGCAATGTTGTTTAGCTAGTCTATAACAAAAATCTATGACATGACCATCTCTACCACAGTAGGTACAATGAAATTTAACTTTGTATTCATGTCTAGATAAGCAAGCAACATTTTTACTTGAAACCAAATGAGACAACACTCCTGCAGATTTGAAAACCACTTGTTTTTGTTTAGGAATTATTTGAATCAAACCACTTCCTAATGACTTTACAATTTTAGGTGGATGTGCCTTAGCATGAGCATGAGAATCAAAATCTAAACCAACTTTATCATTGAAAGACTTGGAAGAATTCAGCAGCAAGTTTAGGTTCTTATTCCCATTACAAAACCAATCTAATGTCCTATGCATGTTATCAAGTTTATTGGACAGATCAAGGCAATTTTCACATGAAGTTTTTCTTTTAATTTGCAATTGGAACAATATTTAACTTCATGAGAACGTAAAGCATTGTTCAATATAGAAATTTAATTCATAGCATCTTGTAGTTTCTTATCAAGATCATCAAAAGTAGAACAATGCAAATCAATTGTATAACAACTAGCATCTTTCAAGTTTTTATCATTAAGTGCAGCAAGCTCTTTGTCCTTTTCAATTTCTAACTCAAGTTTATCATGTGTGGAGGTGTGCGCACTTCTTAATGAGGACAATTGTTCATATATTAATTCACATGAAAAACAAGAATCATCACTAGGAATCAAAGATTTCAAACGATTAATTTCAGATTCTAGTGACTCAATTTTAACAGCATTGTCCCTAAGCTTTTTGTCCCTTTTCTTAACTATAACAGTGGCAAGAGAAATAGCATCACACGTTTCTTCGCAAGTAGGACATACCTCTTCATTGTCGCTCTTGTGTTCAGCCTCCTCCATACTTGATCTTGACTTGCCCGCCATGAAGCACAAGTTTTCCAAATCATCTTCATCTTCGTCACTGCCAATGTTCACATCGCTTGAGCCAAGTTTTTGAAGTGCGGAGATAAAACTGCTCACCAATTGACATCCTATAAAACCCTTCTTTTTCTTCGTATCTTTTGCAGAGGAGTGCTTCGTCCTTGTTTGCTTTTCATCCCGGGAAGTAGGACCTGAAAGGTTAGGGCAATCTGAACGAAAATGTCTTGTCTTACCACATTTGAAACATCGTTGAGGTACGGGGCTTCCTCTCCTTCTAGTTCTCACATTTTGCAATGCTTTCGAGAACCGAGTAGAGATGAGTGCTAGCTCCTCTTCTAGAAACTCCTCAATCTGTTCAAGGGTTAGAGAGGACAACAAAGCAAGTATACCACAAGATGAAGATTGGTCGGAGCTAGGCATATTACATTGAGAAACAAATGCAAGAGACTTGTTGGGGTTCTTACGTGAGATTATGTCAATTTCATGAGTTTTCAATTTAGAATATAAAACATCTAAAGTTAGTGTACTCATGACAGTAGATCAAATTGACATGTCTAATGCACTTAGTAATAGCCTAGCATTTTCAGCATCTGAAAAATTAACATTGACACTACGCAAGTTGCTGAGAATCTTATTAAAGCGAGCAAATAATTCGTCGATTGACTCACCTGGTTGCATCTCAAAGCGCATGTATTCTTTCTTGAACATGTCTTGACTTACCTCCTTGATTGTGTTGGATCCTTCATGGTAGTCACAAAGTACTTTCCACACATCGTATGCAAATCGGAGGTGTGCAACACGGTCGAAGTCACTTTGAGATAATCCTTGTATGATCAAGTTCCGAGCCTTGTTGTTGTTGTCGACATCTCTCAGATTTGTAGTTGTAACTTGATCATTTGACGGCACTTCGAAAGGATTGTACACCTTCTCCCATATTGCAAAGCCTTGCACCTGGATGAAAGCCTCCATGCGTGCCTTCCAAACCTGAAAATCAATACAAGCAAACACACAAGGTTTGGCGGAGTATTTTTCCATGATGATTAGTCAAAAACATGTGCAAATCACAAAGATTAAAGCATTGTGGCTCTGATACCAATTTTAGGATCGAAGAGCACGTGTAAAGCTACCAGGGGGTGAATGGTAGATTTAAACTTTTTTAGCGGAAGCAATAAAAACCCCTTGGCAGAAAAATGATATCTTGAAGAAATCGTGTGTGGGACTAATCTAAATGTGTTTCAACATGAAAAAAGTAATAGATATCAGAGAGAATCAAGTCACGAATATGACACAACAAGAATCACTTAAATCCATCGAGAGAAACTAAAGTTACGATAAATAAAAGAACAAAGGTCAATCTGTTCTACCGAGTAAAAAACAGTTCTGAAATGCTGCAAAGAAACTCATGTAGATCAAAAACCACAAAATCAATGATCGTGAAATTTTGAAAGATGGTAGATAATCAAGTTATGAAGACAACCCAAAAAGAATCACGTCAATTGGATCTATAAACTCGAGTTATGATAAAACCACAGAAGAAAGATAGTGTTGTGCAGGAACTCGACGAGAAAAACTTTTCTGGAACAAGCCGGACGAACAAGGCACAAAAGTTCCTTTCAACTATGAATTTAATTCAATGGAACACAAGAGGAACATCCCCAAAAGTCATACTACACGATCTCTAGCGTCCCTTGCTTATATAACCAGCCCGGATGCCAACTCAACTCAAACTAGGACTCTAATCCTACTCAAATCACGAATCGAAACTTTCCATAACTGCTTAGAAATCTTCTATACACCGATAGAAGAAATCTTAAGACTTCCAAACACCTTAGGAACGTATCCTACATTCCTAAAAAAACTCAAATTCGTGACCCACAAAAAATCCTATCATAACCAACTCAAAACTTTCCATATTTGAGTCAAACATGACTCAGCCGCAGCCTGAGTCCATAACCTAGTCGGTTAGACCTTTCCGACCAATTCTTTACGTCCAAATCTCTTCATCATGCCTTGGAACCATGCAGCCACGTCCATACACTCCTTGTACATGTGCAAACATCTTCCAACGACGTCCACGATATCTTCATATGCATTGTTCTTGATTAATACATGTTGCACGACCTCCCGATCAACTCAACCAAAATTCCTCCCAAACTTGGTTGTTGAACCTCATTTTCTCCCTAAGACTAGTTCAATGGATCCCGTCACCAGCCATGTCTTGAACTCAAGCAACACCTGCACATGAACAAACAACCAATCCGTAAGATCCCAAGTCCGCGACTTGACTCAAGTTAGTTTCGAACACAACACCTTATGTGAGCACCTCACATAAGCGTGTTGCAAAGCATAGCAAAACGATATCAGCCATATCAACTAAAATGCACCAAAAACTTAGTAAAAGAATACTAAGCAAACTTTCCAAGAATATAAAGCAAGTTGGAAACATTGTAAGATAAAAGCAGGAACATCGCGATCAAGCTCTGAACGTTACAAAAACTAACCGGACCTTGAACTGGAGCTTACCAAAGCTAGTACAACCTAGTGTCGGAACTTACCAAAGCTAGTCGGACCTAGCACCGGAGCTTACCAAAGCAAGTCGGACCTAGCGCTGGAGCTTACTAAAGCTAGTCGGACCTAGCGCCGGAGCTTACCAAAGACATGTCGAAGCTAAAGACAAAGCTCACCGGAGCTACCCAAAAACATGTCGAACCTTGACAAAACAAGTCGGACCTATTGTTGGACCTCGCAGAAGCTCGAAGCTAGAGTCGAACCTTAATGATAAAGGTGTTTTGATAGTATTCAAAACATTTACCACAATAGCAAATGTATTCAGCACACATAGGTCTCACAATGCTGCCAGGACAAATAACTCCGACAACCCCCAGGGGGCCCGCTGTCAACGTTATATGCGTTGATAGTGGGTGCTGTCAAAGCTGCCAAAGATCTGACAACCCCCAGGGGGCCCGCTGTCGATGATTTACGCGTTAATAGTGGGCACTGTCGAAGCAACTAGCTCCGACAATCCCCAGGGAGAACACCGTCGACATTCTATGCATTGATAGTGGGTGTCGTCGAACCAACAAGCTCCGGCAACCCCCAGGGGGCCCGCTGTTGACGTTCCAAGCATTGACAGTGGGAGCCACCAAAGCAAACAAGTTCTGAAAACTCCTAGGTGGCCCGCCATCGACGTAACAAAGGGTCCTTGGAGATTTTGGAAGCAGGACTCATACCTTGGAGCTATCATACTAGCTACAAGTTCGAAGCTATTCAAGTTTTTAAGGCATTGTCTATATCCTCACAGTAGATGTCCTCAATCCATTGAACACATCTACCAGGGGGCCAACAAGATAAAGGGTAATGCATTGAAGATGCAAAAATGGAATTCAAAAGGATTTCATTCATTCAAAATTGGAGAATTACAAGTTGAAGGTACAAAGAGAAAGGTCCTAGCTACTGGACTTCCTCACGAAGAACGAAGCAACCTTCTCGGTAGCTTCTTGGGTGCTAGCCTTGGCAGCTTTCTCCTCTTCGGTGATGGGTCCCTCGAACACGGGAGCTAAAGATATCAAAGAGTTCCGGCTTTGGAAGCACGTCAGCACATACTCTACGATGTTTCGAGCCAGTGACTTCCCTTCAGTCTCGATCTCGTTGATGACCACATCTCCAATAGCTTCCAGCTTCATGCCGGCGGAGTTGAGTGCCACCAGGGCATTGCCCATCTCTGGCTCTGGATCAGCCGGTGGAACTGGGCTGAATCCGAAAGGTACCATAGCTTCATTTTCCCTTCCTAGGAAGTCCCAGATCTACTAGGACTTGATCTATCTTGCACATTGGAGCTCCTCCAGTAACTTCCTTGTGGAAGATAGGTCCGCAGACCCCTCCTTTGGGAAGCGCTCGACCTCCTTGGAATGATGCTGAATTCGCTCAGCCAGCAGCTTTTCTTTGTTAGCGATGTTCTTTTCTCAGAGGTGAATGCGGCCTCGCCTGTCCTCAAGGTCCTTCTCCTTTGCCTTCATCTTGTCCTCATGGGCAGAGACATCGATTTCTCTTTCGATGACATCTTTACCCACCTGCCACAACCAATGCTTCTCTTGTTCGCACCAAGCCTCAAATTCTTTCACACACTTAGATAAATCTCGCTCACTGCGTGCCAGCTTCTAGGAGAGCTCATCCTCCCTCTGCTGGATCTTATCTTCTTTCTCTTAGAGGTTAACCTCCTTATTATTGAGCTCATCCCAAGCGCTTGAGAAGGGTTTCGCTCAACTCTTTGAGACTCTCCGAGTGGCTGTCAGCCATTTCATAGGATTTATGCACGTGCTCGTATATCTCTTGATTTTTCTTGTCAAGGGCCTTAATGGCGGCCTCTCGCTCATCTAGCGCCTTGTTCAGGCGAGGCTGTCAGGCCTTCTCCGAAGCCACCCATTCCTTCTAGTCGGCGAGCCTGGACTGCGTCAGCTTCATCTCGAAGAAGAGCTTTTGGCACCAATGCCCTAGCATGGTGTGCTCCTCTTCACGAGACCCCCGCTCGTAGTCGAAGGCAAGCTGGACCTGTCGAAGGTTGGAGCAAGCACTGTCAATTGACAGCTCCAGAGGGATAGGCTCCAGGCCTGCTTGAGGGCTGTCCTCTGGTTCCTCCAAGACTTCAGGGATGGATGTTGGAGCCCATGGCACGAGCATGTACTCTAGCAGTTCGACATTGGCGAGGCTAGTCTTCGACAATTCATCCATCTTCGGTGCGGGTGAGGAAGGTCCCGCAGCTGGATCTTCTGCCTATGGAGTGGATGAGGAGGGTCTTGCAGCCGGAACTTCATCCATCGGCGCAAAAGCCAAAGGTCCCACAATTGGATCCCCTTGTGCAATATCGGGTAAGGAGACCTCCTGTGTTACCACCCCTGGAGCTGGCGCCAAAACTTCCATCGGAGCTTCATCGACTTTCGACATAGATCTTTGCTGCCACCAGGGCCGGAGTTGACTTGCTAGAACCAACGCCCACTGTGGACACTGGAGCCGAAGGACCAGCCAGAGCTGGTGGCACAACCACCACAGACTTTAACCAAGGCTGAGGGCTCACTTCTTTCGAACTGTCCCTCACACTACTTCCGTCGCTTCAGGTCAGCTTCTGCTTGCAACTTGGAGCTTCGATGAGAGCTTTCACCTTGCCTCGGCTTGAGGCTGATTTCTTGGGAGGTGAAGCCGCAAGAAATTTGCCTTTGCCCCGGGGATCACAATCCCCATTGGAGGAGTGCTCTGACGCCTATCCACAATGTCCAAGTCATCAAGCATTGGCATCTTCTTCTGTGGTTCCCTCCTGAACCCCGGAACCATGTTCAGGGGCAAGAACTTCGCTGGGGGTGTTAGATCATCAGGGTGGATTGCTTCATGGTGCAGTTTTTGGAGATGAAGCTTCAAAGCTTTTTCATCCAAATTAGACCCGATACTAGTATTAATCCGGTATGACTCCCTCATCTTCACCAGAGCCCACTGGTTGGTAAAGATGTTGGCGATCACCATTAGGGGAGTCACTCCTCCTTCAACGCACTCCATGATCCTTGTCAAGATTGGGTTATATGCCTGCGATAGCTTCGGGACCACCTCCCAAGCATCGGTGTCAACAGCGGGAAGGCTATCAGGCAGCTCCAACATGTCATGGCGATCCACCCTGATCACCACCTAATCCTTCTTCCAGCCATCCCACTTCCCGGAAGGGAACGTCTTCAAGTACTTGAAGGGCGAGTTCTTGCACTTCACGAAGTAGTAGAAGCCGAGAAGTTCATTCCCTTTTCGGTGATGTGTACCTTGAAGAAGGTCCGGAAGAGCTCGACGCAAGGCGACACACCCACCCACATCTGGCAAAAGTGGAAAAATGTCGCCACTAGCAAGAAGGAGTGGGGGCCGAGGTGGTGGAGCTGCAGGCCGTAGAAGTCCAGCAGCATCAACAGGAAGTTGGAGAACGGCGGGATGAACCACACCATGGCAAACTCAGAGAAGTACACAATCTCGTCGGGGCTTTCCTTCCTGAAGGGGAGCTTACTGAGGCGAATCGAGTTGTTGAAGGAGTCGCTCGACCACCCCATGTAGGTGCGGATTCTTGACAACTCTTCATCGCTCTTGATCCGTCTGCAAGGAAGACCCAAATACATAGCCGCAAAGTGGAGCAGAAGTGGAAGAAAGGTTGCAAAGGAGGAGAGATCTAAGCGTAAGATCAAATGAAAGTGTAAGGAGTTCTCTCCCCATGATAACTTTCTCACTTTTGTAAGCCTCCGCAATGCTTGGATGGAAACTACCTCCGGACCCGAATCACAAATTACCTTGTCAATGACAAGGAGGCCCGGGTCCACTTTGTTAAAAAGTTGCACCAGGTGAATCCTTGTCATGATTGGAAGCTGGAAGTCTGAGGGCGGCAACCTGACAGGGCTACAAAGATTACACTGGGTACCGATGCAATTCCGTATTGGGAACGAACGATCTTCAATTGTGTGAGATGCGCACGCCAGGATCCCACTCACCATATCAAGAAGGTCCACGCGGCGACAGCATAACTGCGGGTCGTCATCCCAACTGCCCAGGAAAAGACTTTGAAGCCGCAATGCGGGAATCAATGATGGCCCCACCTCCTGTAGCACAACCTCTTCCTGAGGACCTCTCCATAATGTAGGCCTTGGGGCCACTGTCGGTACCCTGCGTACTGAGTACCCTCTGACACCGCAAGCAAAGCCGAGGAGTTTCTATGTCCAAGTGGCAGACATTCGAAGGGGATACGCATCCCACATAATCGGACCTACCTCCCTCCTTAGCGTAGCTCCGGTGGAGCCACGTGTCCCGAAGAGCTCGACCTGCCTCCCTCGTTTGGATAGCTCCAATGCTGCCACGTGTCCTGTAGAGCCAAACCTGCCTCCCTCCTGAGGGAAGCTCTGACACTGCCGCGTGTCCAACAGCACCGGACCTATCCCCCAGTAGAGGGAAGCTCCAAAGCTTCCATGTGTCAACGTCCGAACCTACGTCATCAACGGGAAGACTACAAGATCTCCAATGGCACGGACTTTCAAGAGCTATTAATTAGCCATTACAAGACCTGGTTATCGTGTCATTAATGTCGCGTTAATGATGCATGATCAGAGGAATATCAAGACTGGTAACGCTGTCATTAAAGGCACGTTATAACACTATTAACCGTCCTTAACACTGTAGATCGTGTATAGGGTAGTTAATACACTCAGGGCCACTTATCGGGCCAAGCACAAACTATAACGAGCAGTCCTTGGCATATAAAAGGGTTGTGCTATACAGTAGAAAGCATCTGATCTGAACTGATGTCATACTTCCACAAGCCAACTCATACACAGCCCAGCTCATATAATACACAAACCCCCGTGGAGTAGGGTATTACGCTCAGGCGGCCTGAACAACATAAAATCCCCAGTGTTCACCTCTTGTTTGAATCTTGACTTGCGCTCCATTCGAATACAAACCTCCGCGGACTACGTTTCATTATTAACGAGGGAAGTGTCCTAGTCCACACTTCAACAGTGGTTTATCAGAAGATGAAGAAGTTGAAGTGTGCGAGGATGACGATTAGGTCTAGTTCTACTTTTCAAGTCTGCCTGTTGGGCATGGCGTCATTCTGCTTTGTTGTTTTTGAGGATTTATCTATTTTGGAGGTCGTCCCCGACCCCATCCAATTGTAATATAGATGATGTTTGTAAAATCTATATTGATTATTAATAAATAATTATTGTATGGATCTCGATCTATTTTGTTGTGCGTACCAACTACTAATTCAGGGATTGGTACGAGAAGCACAAGTGGACCCTCGGAAGGTAGGTCCTGATAGAGTGGTATCAGAGTCATATTTGGCTGTAGGATGAAACTTTATAGTCATCCTATACTCTGAACAAATATTTTGAAAAGTACAAAACACTTCAAAAAACTCTCTCTCGTCTATGTTCCTTCTTCAACCTAGACCCGATTCCACCACAAGGGGCGGTGGCATGGGCGGAAGAGATGCATGGCGGCACGGCGCACGGTGGCACGGGCTGTCAAGCAGCTCAAGTAGACTAGCGCACGGCGGCCGAAAAGCTCATGGCGGCGCGGCATCTCATGGCAGGCGGCACCGCATCTCATGGCGGGCAGCGCGACATCCCATGGCAGGCGGCACGACATCCCATGGCGGGTGGTGTGGGATCTCGCAGCGACGCGATAGCTCATGGCGGGCATCATGAGAGCTCGCGACAGTGCAATTGCGATAGCGCAGAGGCGGCCGCGCTGGTGGGGCAGAGCACGGCGGCGGCCGCGTCACCTGCCATCAATGGAGAAGACGGTGATTTTCTAATCTATTAATTTGTTTTAATTTGTTATTTGTAAGGATTATGTTAATTGTAAAATAATGAAACAAAATAATTTTGTGAATGTATAACTTATAGAAAATTTTGTTGTTTTTTTTATTGTTAGGATTAATGGTTAATTACATCAATTAGTGGTTAATTACAGTTATTAGTTCCTAATTACCGATCGCCTGAAATTTTGGCTAATTTCAGGCACCCGAAATATAGACACACCCTAAAAAATAACATACTTTTGTAGAAAGAAGGAGTACTTGCCCATATTACCACCAACACATGGGCCGACAGATGCACACAAATAAAGAACAAATTATTGTTTGCCCTTCCCACATGTCATAGGTTGAGTTCGTTCCACTCTCGAGTTTGAAATTTTCCAATTTTCCCCGCCTTTGCAAAAATGCTTGATGTTCTAGAAATATTGATAAAATGTATTCAAATTTGGAATAAAACTACATAAGAAGATATTAGAATAAAATGGTGAGACATATGTGTTTTGAACACATTGGCTATGATGATAACAATTTTGAATACTGCAAAAACACCCTTTTAACAAGGTCTGACTCTAGGTCTGAGCTCCTGCAAGGTCCGACGATAGATCCGGCTTATTTTAGATAGCTCCTGCAAGGTCCGACATTAGGTCTGATGTAAGGTTCGACTTACTTTGTCTAGGTGTGACTTGTTTTAGTTAGGTCCGACTTGCTGTGGCTAGGTCCGACATGTTTTTGCTAGATCCGGCGCAAGGTCCGACTAGTTCTGATAAGCTTCGGTGCTAGGTACTGCTAGCTTTGGTAAGCTCGAGATCAAGGTATGGTTAGCTATGGCAAGGTCCGGTGCTAGATAGAAATAGTTCTTTTTTCAACTTGCAATGTATTGAACTTGCTTTACACTTATAGAAAGTTTGCTTAGTATTCTTTTACTAAATTTTTGATGCATTTTGGCTGAGCAGGGTGGTTAATATTTTTGCTATGGTTTGCAACATGCTTATGTGAGGTGCTCACGTAAGGTGTTGTGGTTTCAGAACTAACGTGAGTCAAGTCTAGGACTTGTGCTCGGAAGTATCAGTTGTTTATTCATGTGCAGGTGTTGCTTGAGTTCAAGACATGGCTGGTGACGGGATCCATTAAACTATTCTTAGGAAGAAGATGAGGTTCAACAACCAAGTTCGAGAGGAATTGTGGTTGAGTTGGTCGGGATGTCGTGCAACATATTTGAATCAAGAACAATGCATATGAAGGTATCGTGGACGTTGTTGGAAGATGTTTCCACGTGTGCAAGGAGTGCATGAACGTGGCAACATGGTTCAAAGGCGTGATGAAGAGAAGTGGACGTAAAAAATTTGTCGGAAAGGTCTAACCGGTAGGAATATGCCTCAGGTTGCGACTGAGGTGGTTATGTTTTGTTTATGGAAAGTTTCGAGTTTGTTTTGGTTAGGTTGCGTATGGGTCACGAAGTTGAGTTGTTTTTAGGAATGTGGGATATGTTCCAAAGGTTTTTGGAATTCTTAAAATTGCTTCTATTTGTGTATAGAAGAGTCTTGAGCAGTTATGGAAAGTTTCGGTGGAAACTAAGTAGGATACGAGTCCTTGTTTGGTTTGGGTTGGCCTCATGGCTGGTTATATAAGCAAGGGAGGCCAGAGCTCATGGTGCGCAGATTTTGGGATGTTCCTATTGTGTTCTATTGAATAAAGATCATAGTTTGAAGGAACTTTTGTGCCTTGTTGGTCTGACTTATTTCAGACAAGTTTTCTCATTGAGTTTCTACACAGCACTACTTTGCTTCGATGGTTTTATCATAACTTGAGTTTTTGCATATCCAATTGACATGATTCTTTTTGGGTTGTCTTGCAAATTGATTATCTATCATCTGTGAAAATTTCACAGTCATTAGATTTGCAGTTTCTGATCTACACGAGTTTCTTTGCAGTGTTGCAGATCTATTTTTACTCGGCTAGAACAGATTGACCTTTGTTCGATATTTTGATCGTAACCTGAGTTTTTCTCGATGGATTTTTGTGATTCTTGTTGTGACGTTTCCGTGACTTGATTATATACAATCTATACTTGTTTTGTCAAAATTTATCACATTTAGATTAGTCACACACACGATTTCTTTAACAGATCAATTTTCTGCCTAGGGGTTTTCATTGCTTCCATTAAAAAGTGTTCATCTACCATCCACCCCCTCCCCTATGGTAGCTTTACACATACTCTTCGATCCTAGAATTGGTATCAGAGCCACAGTGCTCTAATATTCGTGAATGCACATGTTTTTTTACTAATCATCATGGAGAAATACCCTGCCAAACCTTGTGTGTTTAGTGGTATTGATTTTCAGGTTTGGAAGGCACGCATGGAGGCTTTCATCCAGGCGCAAGGATTTGCAATATGGTAAAAGGTGTAAAAGCCTTATGAAGTTCCGTCAAACGATCAAGTTACAGCTACAAATCTGAGAGATGTCGACAACAACAACAAGGCTCAAAACATGATCATACAAGAACTAACTCAAAGCCACTTCGATTGTGTTGCTCACCTCCGATCTGTGTACGATGTTTGGAAAGCTCTATGTGATTACCACGAAGGATCCAACACGATCAAGGAGGTAAGGCAAGACATGTTCAAAAAGGAGTACATGAGCTTTGAGATGCAACCAGGTGAGTCCATCGACGACCTCTTTACTCGCTTTAATAAAATTATCAGCAACTTGTGTAGCATCAATGTTAATTTTTCAGATGCTGAGAATGCTAGGTAATTACTAAGTGCATTATACATGTCAATTTGGGATATTAAAGTCACATCTATTCGTGAATCTACTGTCATCAGTACACTTACTTTAGATGTTATATATTCTAAATTGAAAACTCATGAAATTGACATAATCTCACATAAGAACCCCAGCAAGTCTCTTGCATTTGTTTCTCAATGTGACATGCCTAGCTCCGGCCAATCTTCATCTTGTTGAACACTTGCTTTGTTGTCCTCTATAACCCTTGAACAGATTGAAGAGTTTTCAGAGAAAGAACATGCAGTCATCTCTACTCGATTCTCAAAAGCATTACAAAATGTGATGGGCCTCAATGATGCTTCGAATGTGCTAGACATGACATTTTTGCATGGATTGCCCTAACCTTTCAGGTACTACTTCCTGTGATGAAAAGCAAACAAGGACGAAGCACTCCTTGTAAACAACAACAAGAAAAAGAAGGGTTTTACATGACGCGAATTGGTCAATAGATTTACACATGCTCTTCAATCCTACAATTTGTGAATAGCTTTATCTTCGCACTTCAAGAACTTGGCTCGAGCGTTGTGGACATGAGAAGTGACAAATATGAAGATGATTTGGCAAACTTGTGCTTCATGGCGGGCAAGTAAGATCAAGTATGGAGGAGGCAGAACACAACAGCAACAATGAAGAGGTATGTCCTACTTGCGAAGAAATGTGTGATGCTATTTCTCGTGCCACTGTTATAGTTAAGAAAAAGGACAAAAAGCTTAGGGACAATGCTGTTAAAATTGAGTTACTAGAATCTGAAATTAATCGTTTGAAATCTTTGATTCCTAGTGATGAGTCTTGTTCCTCATGTGATTTAATATATGAACAATTGTCCTCTCTAAGAAGTGCACATATCTCCACACTTGATAAACTTGAGTTAGAGATTGAAAAGAAAAGAGAGTTCACTGTACTTAATGATAAAAACTTGAAATATGCTTGTTGTTTTACAATTGATTTGCATTGTTCTACTTGTGATGATCTTGATAAGAAACTACAAGATGCTATGAATGATATGTCCATATTGAACAATACTTTACGTTCTCATGAAGTTAAATATTGTTCCAGTTGCAAACTAAAAGGAAAAACTTCATGTGAAAATTGCCTAGACTTGTCAAAAAAACTTGATGACATGAATAGGACTCTAGAGCGGTTTTGTAATGGGAATAAGAATCTAAACTTGCTCCTGAATTCTTCTAAGTCTTGTAATGATAAAACTGGTTTAGTTTTTGATTCCCATGCTCATGCTAAGGCACATCCATCTAAAATTATAATGTCATTAGGAAGTGGTTTGATTCAAACAGTTCCTAAACAAAAAGAAGTGATTTCAAATCTGCAGGGGTGTTGTCTCATTCAGCTTCTAATAAACATGTTGCTTGCTCATCTAGACATGAACAAAAAGATAAATTTCATTGTACCTACTGTGGTAGATATGTTCATGTCATAGATTTTTGTTCTGGACTAGCTAAAAATAGAAAAAGGAAAGAATGCAAGCTAGATCTCATAACTCTCATGCAACATTTGTTGCACATGCCAAACCAAATATCAAGAACATGCAACCTGCTGTTATGAGTCAAAAACATTCAAAGTTTGCTCCCAAACCTACTATTTTTCGTCCTACACATGTAACACCTCGTAAGTCAGTAGTTGGGTACAAAAATCCTCAAACTTTGTCTCATAAACCTTTCGCATGCTTTTCCTACTGCACGTCGTGTGACTCAATACTAGATTCCTAAGTGCCTTTTGACTAACCCTAGTATTAAGTCATCAACGTATTGTGCTTCTATGTAGGTTACACGTTTGAGAAACGAGAATATTTGGATTGTGGGTTCAGGTTGCTCACACGACATAACTGGTAACAAAGATTGGTTCTCCTCCCTCTCTTTTGTGTCACGTGTACAGAATGTTACTTTTGCCGATAATTCTTCAACTCCTATAATTGCTAAGGGTTCAGTTAAAGTAAATGATTACTACACTTTGAAGGATGTGGCACTTGTTAAAAAAGTGAAATACAACTTGCTTTCTATTTCACAATTACTAGATGAAAATCTGGAAATTATCATCACTAAAAATTGTTGCAAGGTTGTAGATTCAAACAGTGAGCTTATTTTTAACATGTCTCAGTTTGGAATAGTTTTTAAAGCTGATTTTCATATGTCATCCTCTAAGCATAGGTGTCTAGTTGCTAATGATTCAAAGGACTTACATTTTTGGCATTGTAAACTTGGTCACATAGGATTTGATCATCTAACACGTGTTAATGCTCTTGATCGCATACGTGGGCTGCCTAAGCTTAAATGGAACAAAGAAATTGTGTGCTCTTCTTGTAGACATGCTAAGATGGTTGCAAGTTCACATGCTCCTCTCACAATAACCATGACAACTGACCCGGGTCAACTTTTGCACCTTGACACCGTAAGACCTTCACGTGTTCAATATTTCAGAGCTAAATGGTATGTTCTTGTGATCGTTGATGACTATTCTAGATACTCTTGGGTCTACTTTATGGCATATAATAATGAAGCTTTTAGTTACTTAAGAACATTATTTCTAAGATTATCAATTGATCACCCAGGATCTTTAAAAGCAATTAGAAGTGATAACGGAACCGAATTTAAAAATCAATTGGTTGATCACTTTTGTGCTGAAAATGGAATAGATTACCAATTTTCTTCACCTTATGTACCTCAACAAACCGGTGTTGTAGAGAGAAAGAACTGAACCTTAGTTGAGATGGCTAGGACTATGCTTCATGAATATCAAACTCCTAGAAAAGTTTGGGCAGATGCAATTGCAACTGCTTGTTATGTCTCAAATCGTGCTTTCTTGTGTGCTAAGCTAGGAAAAACATCATATGAACTTCGGTTTGGACATAGACCTAGTGTCACACACTTTCGAGTCTTTGGTTGTAAATGCTTTGTTAAGAAACATGGTAATCTTGATAAATTTGAAGCTAGATCTGTTGATGGCATGTTTCCTTGTTATCCATCTCATACTAGAGGCTATCCTGTGCTTTTACTTGACACTAACAAATTGTGGATACTTGTGAGGTTTCTTTTGTTGAAGCTAGCCCAGGTATTAGCTCTAATATTGCAGGTCCAGATCCATATCCGTATGGCGATAGTATTTTCATCAAGGAAGACAAAGAAGTGGTGTTGCTGCCCGAAAATTCAGAAGCAAATGACGTTGATCACGCTGTTGATTTTGCACCACAACCAACACCAACAACTACTACAGCGGGTACAGATCGTCCTCAAACCACAAGTTCTTAGATTTGTGATGAACATGAAAAACAAGGTGCTTGTGAAGTGTCTACTCCCCTCCAAATCCCCAAAAGTCATCCTCCACAACAAATTATTGGGAGCTTGCATGAACGAGTCACACGGTCTAGGTTTTGCAATCCAAACTCTCACGCTCATTCTGCTTTTGTTGCTTCGTTTGAACCCAAATATATATCACATGCACTCACTAATGAATCTTGGATTATTGCCATGCAAGAAGATTTTGAAAGAAATAATGTTTGGAAACGTGTGCCTCCATCTCAAGGCCACACTTTAATTGGAACTAAATGGGTGTTTAAAAATAAACAAAGTGATGATGGGGTTGTGATTAGGAATAAGGCTAGGTTGGTTGCACAAGGTTTCACACAAGTTGAAGGTCTAGATTTTGATGAAATTTTTGCTCCTGTTGCTAGATTAGAAGCCATAAGAATTTTGTTAGCTTTTGCTGCATCTAAAGGTTGCAAGTTATATCAAATAGATGTTAAAAGTTCTTTTCTTAATGGCTACATAGATGAGGAGATTTATGTCAAGCAACCACCAGGTTTTGAAAATCCAAATTTTCCGAATTATAAACTGTCCAAAGCCTTATACGGTCTCAAACAAGCCCCTAGAGCATGGTATGATAGGTTAAAAACATTCTTACTTGAAAAGGGTTTTACCATGGGCAAGGTTGATAAAACTCTTTTTGTGCTTAAGCATGGCACCGACTCATTATTCGTTCAAGTGTATGTGGATGATAATATCTTTGGTTGTGCTTCTCATGATCTTGTGTCCAAGTTCAGCTATGATGAGTTTAGAATTTGAAATGAGTATGATGGGAGAGCTCACATACTTTTTGGGGCTACAAATCAAACAAACCAAGGAGGGTACTTTTGTACATCAAACGAAGTATACGAAAGACCTTATTAAGCGTTTCAATACGGACAAAAGCAAGCCTCTTCGGGCACCAATGGGTACAGCATCGACACTTGAACTTGATGAAGATGGTGAACCCGTGGATCAAAACGAATATAGAAGCATGATCAGATCACTTTTGTACCTCACGACATCAAGACCAGACATACAATTCAGTGTATGTCTTTGTGCACGATTTTAAGCTTCCCATGTGCTTCACATCGTCAAACCGTCAGAAGGATACTCAGGTACTTACATGGAACTCAAGAATTTGACATTTTTCTTCCTTCTTCCTCAACCATTACTTTGAAAGCCTTTTCAGATGCTGATTCGGGGGTTGTAGGATTGATAGGAAAAGTACTTCGGGTGCTTGTCATTTTCTTGGTAATTCACTTGTTGCTTGGTCCTAAGTTGCACAATCCACGGCCGAATCTGAATATGTAGTTTCTGCTAGCGCTTGTTCATAAATTCTTTGGATTATTCAAACTTTTAAGGACTATGGGGTTGATCTAGATAGTGTTCCACTATTTTGTGATAACACTGGTCCCATTTGTATTGCTAAAAAACCCTGTGCAACATTCTAGAACAAAGCACATTTACATTAGGTATCACTTTCTTCGTGATAATGTTGAAAAAGGAAACATTGTGCTTCACCATGTAGATACCGAACAACAATTGGTTGACATTTTTACAAAACATTTGGATTTCACTCGTTTTTGTTTCATTTGTAGTGAAATAGGTGTTATGCATCCTCATGGCTTAAATTGAGGGGGAGTTTTGAAACATGGGAAATATATGGGTGATTCCAAATTGAAAATAATATGAGCATAACATTTAATACATATATGACTTTGTGATTCCTTTTTTATGCCGAAAGTTCTTACTACATTACTTGTGTTATACATTTTGTTGATCAAACTTTCTTGCTGTTTTGAACTTGTTGCATGCTCACAAGTGCTTTTAACAATGAATAATAATAAAGTAATCAACTCACATGTTGAGTTTTTATGATCAAATAAAAAATGAATGAGAAAATATCAAGAGAATATGCATGCATCACACTTCTTCTTTTGAGATGGCTTATCATTGCACTTAGATATGAACTTGGAAGAAGTTGTGTATGACTAAAACCATGTCCTTGAGCTTCTGATTATCAAATGACATAGGCTTGGCTTGGTTGTTAGAATAAGGTAGATGCGACATATAATCTCTTGCAAATAGCATATGATCTAAATTGGAGCTTTGAAAAATAATAAAAATTCAGCAACAAGTGTCATGCTTTCAGGTTTCAAAATAGTTAAGTTTGTGAGATCATGACTTGCTTAAATTGAAAATTACACTTGATCTCTAGCATGGCTTACACTACTTTATGTATCTCATTGATGTGATAGTGTAAGTTACTTGATAGTATGAGTTGGATGAGCTTTGTTTTATATTTATGTGTTATAGTATGCTCATAAAAAATTAAATTTTCTCTTTTGAACCTTGCTGAATACATTGTCAAAGGGAGAGAAATTGATCACACATTGCAGACATTCACAAGTGTTTTAGCATGATTTGACACGATTCTTCTCAGGGGGGAATTTTTGTTTTTCTTCTAAATTTATTTCTGATTTACAAGGGGGGGAATATTTTGGGGAGAAAATTGTTTTTAAAAACTTTTAATGTGAATAAGCCAATGTTCGGATTTTAAGTGGTGTTGCTAATGCATTCATCAAGGGGGGAGATTGTGAGACCTATGTGTGTTGAATACATTGGCTATGACGATAAAAGTTTTGAATACTGCCAAAACACCCTTTTAACAAGGTTCGACTCTAGGTCCGAGCTCCTGCAAGGTTCGACGATAGGTTCAACTTGTTTTGGATAGCTCTTTCAAGGTATGACATTAGGTCCGATGTAAAGTCTGACTTACTTTGTCTAGGTCTGACTTGTTTTAGTTAGGTCCGACTTGTTGTAGCTAGGTTCGACATCTTTTTGCTAGGTCTGGCGCAAGGTCCGACTAGCTTTGATAAGCTCCAGCGCTAGATCCTGCTAGCTTTGATAAGCTCCAGTTCAAGGTCCGGTTAGCTTTGGCAAGGTCCAGTGCTAGATTGAAATGGTTCTGCTTTTAACTTGCAATGTTTCGAACTTTCTTTACACTTATAGAAAGTTTGCTTAGTATTCTTTTACTATGTTTTTGATGCGTTTTTGCTGGTCAGGGTGGTTAATATTTTTTCTATGGTTTGCAACATGCTTATGTGAGGTGCTCACGTAAGGTTTTGTGGTTTCAGAACTAACGTGAGTCAAGTCGAGGACTTATGCTCGGAAGTATCAGTTGCTTATTCATGTGCAGGTGTTGCTTGAGTTCAAGACATGGCTCGTGACGGGATCCATTGAACTAGTCTTAGGGAGAAGATGAGGTTCAACAACCAAGTTCTGGAGGAATTGTGGTTGAGTTAGTCAGGAGGTCGCGCAACATGTTTAAATCAAGAACAATGTATATGAAGATATCCTAGACGTTGTTGGAAGATGTTTGCACATGTACAAGGAGTGCATGAATGTGGCAACATGGTTCCAAGGTGTGATGAAGAGAAGTTGATGTAAAAAAATTGGTCGGAAACGTCCAACCGGCTGGAAAATGCCTCAGGCTGCGACTGAGATGGTTATAGTTCGTTTATGGAAAGTTTCAAGTTTGTTTTGGTTAGATTTCGTGTGGGTCACGAATTTGAGTTGTTTCTAGGAACGTGGGATACATTCCCAAGGTGTTTGGAAGTCTTAAGATTGCTTCTATCTACGTATAGAAGAGTCTTGAGTAGTTATGGAAAGTTTCAGTGGAAACTGAGTAGGATACGAGTCCTAGTTTGGTTTGGGTTGGCCTCATGGCTGGTTAGATAAGCAAGGGAGGCCATAGCTCGTGGTGCACATATTTTGGGCTGTTTCTCTTGTGTTCTATTGAATAAAGATCATAGTTTAAAGGAACTTTTGTGCCTTGTTCGTCCAACTTGTTTGAGACAAGTTTTCTCATCGAGTTTCCGTAGAACACTACCTTGCTTCGGTGGTTTTATCATAACTCGAGATTTGCAGATCCAAATTATGTGGTTCTCTTCAGGTTATCTTCATAACTTGATTATCTATCGTCTGTGAAAATTTCACGGTCATTGGATTTGTGGTTTCGATCTACACGAGTTTCTTTGCAGTGTTGCACATCTGTTTTTACTCGGCTAGAACGGATTAACCTTTGTTTTATCTTTCGATCGTAACCTGAGTTTTCTTGACGGATTTTCGTGATTCTTGTTGTGAAGTCTTCGTGACTTGATTCTACACAATCTATACTGGTTTTTTCACAATTGATCACCTTTAGATTAGTCCCGCACACGATTTCTTTAATAGATCAATTTTCTGCCGAGGGGTTTTCATTGCTTTCGCTAAAAAAGTTTTAATCTACCATTCACCCCCCTCTGGTAGCTTTACACGTGCTCTTCGATATTACAGAAATATATTACAACCGTATCAAATAAGTAGGTATTTTTTTGGCAGCAAATAATATTATACGATGTATGTTGTTATAGACCACAATAAAGATCAGCCATTTAAGTTGATACCTCACTTTTGAATGTTCAGCAGCGAGGATATCATGAGATCCAGCATCCTGCTAAGGGAAGCATGTAAACTGTTCTCGTCAGTTATTTAGTAGCATCAAATAATTATAGGATTAAACAGATGTATAAAATCATGCTATCAATAAGTTATTAATTGTTTTGTTTTTGAAATAATAGAGTTATATAGAGATAGAGATAGAGGTAGGTGTAGAGATAGAGATAGAGATAGAGATAGAGATAGAGATAGAGGGCAATGACTACATTGCAAAAGCAGCTTTGGTGCAAAAAGGCAAAAAGTAATTTTGAACCGCTTGATCTCCATCCTACGGTGGATGGTTATTTTTCAAGTAACCCCTTCCACCTGAGAAGGTAGATTAGCAGATGACCACATGAGTTGATAGATTAGCAAATAATCACCCGAGGGGTTATTTAGCAGTTCAAAGTCATTTTTTGCACTGTAGTACATATATATTGTCGGTACCCTGCGTACCGAATACCCCTTGGGACTACAAAAAGAGCAAAGGAACTCCGCCCATCAGTGTTGAAGACCTCCGAAGGCCCCATGTGTCACTCGGAACCGGACCTGCCTCCCTTCTATGGTTAGTCCCAGTACTGCCACGTGTATCGTTAAACCGGAGCTACATCCCACGCATGGGGAAGCTCCGGACTAGATACTTGTGTGGCACCCCTGGACCTAACCCCCGACAGAGGGAAGCTCTGGTACTGACACGTGTACAACAGCACCGGACCTACTCGTCCAAGACAGTAAGCTCCGGAGCTGCCACGCGCCCAATCGTCGGACCTTAAAGCTCAACAGGCAGAGTGGTGGACTTCCAACGGCTTTGACCTTCAAGGGACAATTAAAGATTTCAAGACTTGATTAAGTGTCATTAATGCTATCTTAATGACACACGATCGGAGGGCCCTTAATACCAGTAACGCCATTGTCAAGGCGCGTTACCACACTATTAAGGGTAATTAAGCTCATTAATTATGTATTAAACATCAGTAACCGCCAGGGCCACATGTTGGGCCAAGCTAACGATGTAACGGCCAGTCCTTGTAATATAAAAGGACTTGTCGAGCGATACACAAGGGGGGAGAGAGACTTCCTGGTCTTACACACCCATACGCGCTCAAGACACCCTGGTCTTACACAGAAGCGCCCAGACGCTCAATACAGCAACAACACACCCCATGGAGTAGGGTATTATGCTCAGGCGGCCCGAACCACATAAATACTTATGTCTACTCATCATCTTGTTCTGAATCTCTGTGCGCCCACAACCGAACTACAAACTCCGCAGGCTGCTAACGGTAGTACTGGGAGAATTGTCGGAATCACCCTCCGACAGTTGGCGCGCCAGGTAGGGGGTGCCCGAGATTCAAAGATGGTGAACTCTGCTGCTGGATTGTCCAACGGCAACCACGCTGCGCAACCTGCTGGAGGCAACCCCTCCAACATGCAGCAGCAAGCAGGTGTTGTGGTTCCAGCAGGAGTGATGCCACCACCGCCACCATCTGCTCCTGCGAATCAAGCTGGATGTCGAGATGGGGCATCTGCGTCGGTCACTGCGTCGGCGAACAACAACCCTGAACACGCGATTAATGTTGTGCGTGCTCTTCTCCAACATCCACCGCCTCCAGGAGCACCACAGGGTGCGATGGAGCAGTGGAGAGGTGATGTGGAACATCTGGTTGTAGCAGCAGCCGATGGCATCAGCAATCAAGGTCCTCCCCCCTCAGGGCGGGCCCCATCGTAGCATCGGACAATGTCAGGTAGACTCGGTCCACACGCTTCATAGCATAGGAGGCGTGCTATGTCTCAATAGGCGACCTCACTGCCTTTCGGGGCGCGATGTACCCACACGGTAACCAGGCTTTCGACTCACGACCTCCAGGCAGAGCTCGATCGTCGTTACCGGTAACAAGACGACCGCGTCCACATCTAATGTGCTCGCGAGAGGCGAGAGGCTGGGACAACCCTATTCCTGAGGGAGTAGGAGGAGGCTGTTTTTCCTTGGCCATGCACCTACACATGGTAAGATGGCCGCAAAAGTTCCGGCCTCACCTGCCGGAGAAATTTGACGGGACTGTCAATCCCTCCGAATTTCTCCAAATCTACTCCACCGCCCTTGCGGCTGGAGGTAACAAGGCTGTGATGGCCAACTATTTCCCTGTAGCTTTAACTGGGACCGCTAGGTCTTGGTTCATGAGCCTTCCGCCTGGATCCATCAACAGTTGGCAGAGTTTTGCCAACAGTTCACTGCCAACTTCAGGGGTTCATACACCCAACCAGGCACAGAACTGGATCTTTTTGCTGTTAAGCAAAAAGGGGGAGAGTCGCTGCGATCTTTCATCCAGAGGTTCTCCCAGGTACGAAACATCATTCCTTCTATCTCAAGCACTTATGTTATCATAGCATTCAGACAGGGCGTTCGAGACAAGAAGATGCTAGAGAAGCTGGCGACCAAGGAAGTCACCTGCGTCACGGAACTCTTTAGCTTGGCAGACAAGTGTGCCAAAGCTGCGGAGGGCCGTGAAATGGACTCCCAACCACCCCCGGAGGACAACAAAAAGTCCTCCAAGGGTGAAGCCACTACCTCCAGGAGAGACAAGAAGAAGAAAAAGTCCAACGGCAAGAAGAAGCCGTCAGCCGGCACACCTACTGCTACAGCTGCTGCAACTCCGGGTGGCCGGGGGCCACGCCCTGAGAAACGACCTCGGCCGTCGTCTGAAGACGGTGTTAGCTCCAAGATGTGGTCTCCTATACACAAGACGAACAACCACAACCTGGAAGGCTGCTGAGAGGTCCAGAACCTCGCCGAGCGCTACAGCAAGCGCCGGGAAGAAGTTCCTTTCTGTCAAAGGGAAGGAAAACAAAAAGTCGATGAAGCTCCGGCTGAAGAGGAGTTAGGCTTTCACAACCCTAAAATGTGTTGAAGGCTGTCTACACCTCCGTTGACGACGATTTCGATGTCTCCGACAACGAGCGTCAGAAAACCATGAACACCATCTTTGGTGGTTCGTGGGACATCACCTCCCACTGTGTCCTCAAGACAATGCGGCGGGACATGGCCTCAGTAGCTCCCACCGCCAGGGCAGTGCCGCACCGGAAGTGGATGGACACTGCCATCACTTTCGATGCTTCGGACTGCCCTCGGAACATGATCGGAGCTGGCCAACCATTGATGGTATCTCCGACCATCAACAACATCCAGCTCCACCATGTAATCATGGACGGAGGTTTGGGGCTGAACCTCATAAGCTTCAAGGCCTTCGTCAAGCTTCAGCTCCGACCTTCAGATCTTCGCCCCTCCCGACCTTTCTCTGGAGTAGGTCCGGGGGCCATCACTCCACTCGGTGCCATTACTCCCCCGGTGACCTTTAGGATTCAGGAGATTACAAGACCGAGAAGTTGGTCTTCGACGTGGCGCACATCAACTTACCATTCAACGCCATCTTGCGCAGGCCAGCCTTGTACAAATTCATGGCTACTGCTCATTATGGCTACTTGGTGTTGAAGATGCCAACACTAGCAGGTGTTCTCTGGATCCGCGGAGATCGTATCGCCGGAGTTAATGCTCTGGAAGAACTCCACGCGCTTGCCAGAGCGCAGGAGGAAGAATCCAGAAAGGAGCAAGCTCTGAAGCCTCCGAGCATTCATCATCAAGGCTCAACCTCCGCACCTCGCGTGCAACCAAGCGGCGACACCGACATTCCTGTCAAAGTCGTCCAAATTGGTTCTGACACTGCTCAGACCACCCGTATATCGGGGGGTCTGAATGATAAATAGGAACTCGCGCTCATCACTTTCCTCCGAGCTAATGTTGACGTGTTTGCCTGGCAACAGTCACAAATGCCTAGGATCCCTAGGGAAGTGATTGATCACAATCTGAAGATTTATCCCGATGCTCGACCTGTACATCAAAAGCCTCGGAAGCAATCAGTAGAGCGACAGAAATTCATACGTCAAGAAGTGAAGAAGTTGCTCGAAGTTGGATTCATCCGAGAAGTCTTCCACCCAAAATGGCTGGAAAACCTAGTCGTTGTATCAAAGGCCAGCGGGAAGCTTTGGATGTGTATCGACTACACTACAATGAATAAGGCGTGTCCAAAGGATCCATTCCCACTACCTAGAATAGATCAGATAGTGTGAATTATTGTGTTTCCAAGATGCATATTATGGGTATCATCAAATCAGAATGTCTAGGGAAGATGAAGAGCATACTTCCTTCATCACAGTAGATGGATTATATTATTACACAGCCATGCCATTCGGTCTCAAAAATGCTACTTCAACGTTTGTACGAGCTATGTACAAAACTTTTGGAGAGCTTATCAGAGATGTAGTGGAAGTGTACGTCGATGACATCGTCGTCAAGATCAAGAACAAGGAGTCATTCCTTGACAATTTGCAAGCTGTCTTCGACAAGTTGCGAGTCACATGCACGAAGCTGAACCCATACAAGTGTGTCTTCGGGGTTAGCTCCGGAAAGCTTCTTGGATTCTTGGTGAACCACCGAGGAATAGAAGCGAATCCGGCGAAAATTAAAGCTATTGAAGACATGCGGCGACCAGCCCGCATCAAGGACATCCAGAAGCTGACTGGATGTCTAGCTGCCCTCAGCCGGTTCATCTCAAGACTGGCGGAATGGGCGCTACCCTTATTCAAATTATTGAGGAAGTCCAGACCATTCCAATGGTCTGAAGAAGCAGAAAAGGCTTTCCAAGAGCTAAAGCAGCTCCTCACCACTATACCAACTTTGGTAGCTCCTAATCCTGGTGAGCCACTTCTGCTTCATATTTCGGCAACTAACGAAGTTGTTAGCATGGTCCTGGTTGCGGAAAGACCAGAACCATCTCCAGTTCAGGGAGCCAGACCCCTTCAGGAGGGTCCGGAGCTACCTAAAGGCGAGTCTGGGTCCCAGTCCCCAGACTAGGATCCTCAAGGCAAGACACCGAAGGATCAACCTCCTTCAAATGAAGGAGTTGATGTTGTTGAACAAGAAGATCTGGACCCCTCCGGGAAGGTCTGGGTCTCTTCAGAAGAAGCTTTGGGTTCTTCTGACAAAAACCTGGAGGTCCCCGAAGAAGGTTCAGACCCCTCTGAGAGGGTTCTTGTTGATGAGGAGGAAGCTCCGGGCCCCTCCGGGAGTGTCCAGATAGTCCAACGCCCAGTGTACTTCATCAGTGAAGTACTCCATGACGCCATGACTCGGTACCTGGAGGTGCATAAGCTGCTCTACGCAGTTCTCATTGCCTCTAGGAAGCTTCGTCACTACTTCCAAGCTCACAAGATTTCAGTGGTAACTTCTTATCCACTGCGTGCAATCTTGCATAACCCCAACTCTGCTGGGAACTTTGCAAAGTGGAAAGCAGAATTGGTCGAGTTCGATCTTGAATTCATCCCGATACAAGCAATCAAGAGTCAAGCATTGGCGGACTTTGTGGCAGAATGGACCCCCTCTCCATCAAATCCTAGGGGCCCCAGTGAGCAGAAGTCAGAACCCAATGTTCCGGTCTTCACCGAGCCTCACTAGACTATCTACTTCGACGGCTCCATGCAGAAGCAGGGGGCTCGAGCTGGAGTTCTTCTCCTCGCTCTGACCGGGGAGAAGGTCAAATACATGGTTCACCTTGACTTCAAGGCAACCAACAACATGGCAGAGTATGAAGCACTAATCTACGGGCTCAAGGTGGCACTATCATATGGTGTCAAGCAGTTGTTGGTAAAGGGTGACTCGCAGCTCATAATAAAACAAGTCAAAGGTGAATGTTGCTGCAACAACCCTCAACTAGCTGCATACCTACTTGAAGTCCAAAATCTTCAGATGGACTTTGAAGTCCTGGATCTTTGCCATGTCCAGCGTCTCAAGAACGCTGAAGCTGACGAACTCTCAACGAAAGCTTCAACCAGAGCTCCGGTTCCCGATGGAACCTTCGTCCGGAGAATGTCAAGACCAACAGCTCAGCCTACCGAACTGAGCAACAGGGGCGAGACCAGCACCTCGAAGCTGGCGGTCCCGCTGGCCCTGTTACCATGGCGTCCATCAAGGGTCGTAGGTGCCGCAGGAAGCTCCGAGCAACCCAGCACGCAAGACTCAAATACTCAAGTTAGCTCCGATGCATAGATCTCGGAGATCCAGAGCTACTCGAAAGACAACTTCCTTCCTGAAGACAATGTATCCGCTGACCGGATAGTCAGATTGGCTAAAAGATACACACTGGTAGAAGGGGATCTCTATCGGCATGGTGCCAACGACGTCCTAATGCGGTGCATTACAAGGGAAGAAGGCCACGAGCTCCTCGTGGAAATCCATGGAGGCGAGTGTGGGAACCATGCGTCTTCCCGCACGCTGGTCGGAAAAGCTTTCCGGCATGGTTTTTACTGGTCTACAACACTCCAGGATGCAACCGAGCTAGTGAAGAAATGCGAAGCATGCCAGTTTCATGTGAAGCAAATTCACACACTAGCTCAACCCCTACAAATGATAACTCCTACATGGCCATTCGTTGTGTGGGGGATGGATATCTTAGGACCTTTCCCAAGAGCCGTCGGAGGTTACAAGTTCTTGTACGTTGCCATCGACAAGTTCACCAAGTGGCCGGAAGCAACTCCAGTTGTGACAATAAACAAGCAATCAGCTATCAACTTCTTGCAGTCCATAGTATGCATATTTGGAGTCCCAAACAAGATCATAACTGATAATGGGACCCAATTCACAAGCTCTGCAATTCAAGGATATTGCAAAGACCTCAACATTTAGGTCAGCTACGCTTCTGTAGCTCGCCCGGCAAGCAATGGCCAAGCTGAGAGAGAAAATGCAGAAATCCTACAAGGACTCAAGACGCGCACATATGAGCACCTGAAAAAACATGGAGCCAACTGGATTGAAGAGCTTTCGCCCACCCTGTGGGCAAACAGGACAACTCCCAACCGGTCAACTTGAGAGACACCCTTCTTCCTGGTGTACGGAGCTGAAGCAGTCCTTCGTCCGAAAATCACCTTGGGGTCACTCCGGGTCCGGACCTTCGACGATGCCATGCAGGACCAGCTCCGGCGTGAAGACCTTGACCTCGTTGTAGAGGGAAGGTGCCGAGCAGCTGTTCGGAATGCCCGATACCGCCAAGCTCTTCGGCGCTATCACCAAAGGCATGTTCACAGACGACAGCTCGAGGAAGGCGATCTGGTGCTATGGAGAATACAAACTCAAGAAGGGTTAAACAAACTTTCCCCCAGCTGGGAAGGACCTTTTCGAGTGATCAAAGTATCCCGTCCGGGATGCGTTCGCTTGGCAACCGAGGATGGGACACCGCTCCATAATCCTTGGAACATTTAGCACCTCCATAAGTTCTACGCTTAATATCACGGAGGTGAGTCTGTAATTACATATGATGTATGTTATAGCGTCATTGTACAGAGTCCGGTAGCCCCTCCGGGGGAACAACCGGACCTTTCCAAGAAGGTCCGCAAAGTTCAAGCAACACTTGTCATAGTCTTAGAACTAAAAGTGTAGCTAGCTACCTTGGGTCAAACGAGAAATGTAACACACTTAGACTGGTTTCGTACCCTAAGATTGTACTTGTTCCCCCTGTACCCCGGACCTATAATGAAAGACATCATTATGTGAAAACAGACTCCACGTGCATTTATTTTGTACAGGCTCAATATTTTTATTTTTCTCTTTCTCGTCTATAAAAAAGTTGTGCAATCCTCAAGAAACTTTAGCTCGACCAATTCATGTATAATACAAGTTGTATTGGTAATTCTTTCGAGTCTTAACATTGTTGAATGGCCTACTGGCCTGAATGCCGCCGAGCCAATCTAGGTCCAGAGTGTGCTATCGACTTAGCCTGGTCCTGCACCCTAAGTACGCCACTCTACCTACACCCCGGCAGGCCGAAGTAAGGTGAGTCCAGAAAACGATTGGACCTGGAGAAAACAAGCCAATGCACTTGATTGTATAAAGAATTGTTGTCAACCTAAAAGTTTCTTTTGGGAACAGTAAGCCACAATTGAGTTATAGATAAGAAACGGATTTTACTGTTTTTCTTGACTTCAGTGTGCAGGAAAAATAAAGTTCTCATACTGAAGGTAGATGAAGTCGGAGCTATCAAAGATCCAACACCCCCTAAGGTGGTCCGCTGTCGATGTTTCAAACATTGATAGCAGGCGTCGCTGGAGCTACCAAGTTCTGGCAAATCCAGGGGGCCAGCCGTCAACGTGAAGAAAAGATGGTGGGAGGGCACCCCAATGGGGTCTGCTGCCAACTCTCTACATATTGATAGTGGATGCTGCCGGAGCTACTAAGCTTCGACAACCTCATGGGACCCTTACTATCGACGACTTCGGACCTACAAACTACAAGTTCGAAGCACGCAAGTCTTCAACAAAATGCTACATCCTCTTGGTACATGTTCACAATCAAATTGTGTACATCTACCAGGGGCCCAAGTGGGACAAAGGTGTTGAAGACAAAAAATGAAATTCATAAACTTCTTGGATTTCATCAATCTGGAGACAAGAGATTACAAAATTGAGGAAAAGAAGAGAAGATACAAGCGGGAGATACAGAGAGAAAGTCCTAAATCCTATGGAAGAACGAGGTGACCTTCTGGACAACCTCCAACACGCTGGCCTTGACGGCATCTCCCTCTCCGTCGATGGGACCTTCAAGCACCGGATCTAATGGGAAGTAAGGATCCGGACTTGTGTAGCACGTCAGCATGTACTCTGCAACGTTCTGCGCAAGGGATTTCCCTTCAGTCTCCAATTGATCCGCGATGACATTGCCCATCCTGTTGAGTTTGCTACCTGCCGAGCTCAACGCTTGCAACACCTGGTCCAGCTCCGGCTCCGGAGCATCTGGACGCATGGGACTAAAACTCAGCAGCGTCAGCGCGTCATTGGCTTTGCCCAAGAAGTCCCAAACTTGTTGGGACTCCGCAACCCTTGAGCCTCGCACCTCTTCCAAGGACCTCTTGGTCGCCGCAAGGTCCGAATCCTCCCGGGCAAGGCGCTCGACCTCTTTGGCGTTCCGCTGAATCTTTTCAGCAACATGCCTTTCAAGTTTACCAAGCTCCTCTTCCCGGATGTGGATCTTGTTCTGGCAGTTGACAAGGTCTCTCTCCTGGCCCCGCACTTTCTTCTCCTTGGCAGCAATTTCATACTCCCTCTTGGTGAGGTCCTGTCCCCGCTGCCAGGCCTTCTTCTCCTCCTTCTCACAGCGCTCCTCCAGCTTCTTGGTGCGCTCCGCGAGGCTCTTGTCACCCAGAGTCAGCCTCTGAGTAAGCTCCTCCTCCCTCTTCATGAGGTCATCCCGCAGCTCCAGGAGTTTTTGCTCTTCATCTTCGAGCTTTTTCTCCCGCTCCTCATGAGCCTCCTGGCGCTTGACGAGGCTGTCGTGGATGGCACTGAGCTTCCCCTGGCGATCGTTCGCTGCTTCATTAGCAGCCACGGCCTGTTCATGGATGGCCCGGGACTGGTTGTTGAGGAATCGCACCATGCTTTCCCTCTCATCTAGCAGCTGGCCACAGTACTCCAACTGTACCTTCTCCCTTTTCACCCACTCCTTATCGTCGGCCAGCCTCGTCTGTGCCAGCTTGGTCTCAAATTGGAACCAGTTGCGCCACCTCCTAAGGGTTTGGCGCTCCTCCTCGAGGGCCTTGCTGTCGTGGTAAAAGGCCAGCTAGATCTGACGAAGGCCGCAGCAGGCGCTGTCAATAGACATCGACCAAGGGATTGGCACCGGACCTTCCGGGGTCTTCTCCGCTGGCTCCAGTGGGTTCTCCGTAACAAAAATCGGGTCCCACTCTACAAGAGCAGTCCCCTGAGCTTCCGCGGCACTAGGGCCGCCCTCCGAGATAGCCTCGGTCGTCGCCGAGTAAGGTCCTGCAACGGAAGTGTCTACCTCCGGAGTCGGCTCCGAAGGTCCCACTACCAGGTCATCAGCAACTGGTCCCTAAGGCGGGGGACTGACAACTTCATCTTGGCACCCTGGCTCAGGTGCGGGTACCTCCGGAACCACCACCTCCAGGGCAGGCGCTGAAGATTCAGCCGGAGCTGAGGCCACTTTTGGCTCCAGCACTGGTGCCTCCTCCACCATCGGTTTAGGCGCTGACACTTCGACCTCCACTGGCTCGGGTGCCGACACTTCCGCTACAGCTGGCTCAGGTGCCGGAACTTCATCAACACCCGGCTCTGCTGCCGGGGTTTCACCAATGTCCGGCTCTAGGGCCGGAATTGCAGCTACCTCCGGCTCTGAGGCCGGAGCGTCCATCATCACAACATTTAAAACCGGAGCTTCGACCTCCGGAGCTGGTGCCACTGGTACATCTTCATTCCCGTGGTCCGGCGCTACCACAGGAGCTTCAGGAGATGACTCGAGGTCAAGGACCATGACATCTGGCGCCGGAGCTACCGCGGTCTCAGCCACCTCCTGGGGTGGCGCTGGAACTAGAGCCGGAGCATCCGTCTGCGCAGCATCAGTTGCTGTTGCAGGAACTGGAGCTTTAGCCCCTCTCTTGGGTACCCTGTGGATGAAGGACAAAGAAACTCAAAATATGGTTACAACAAAAACAATCAACTGAGGTAAAAAATCAAATTTACCTTGGAAGGCTTCCGCTCCAGCTAGCACGGAACCACTTCACCGGACGCTCAAGACCGGACCCTGTCGCCACTGGCGTAGTAGCTCCAGAAGGCTCCCCGGATCTTGCTGCCACCGTTGGCGACGTATTGGTTGAGGCCCCCCTTGACTGCGAAGGACCCTCGGACCTAGAGCCCTTAGCAGGCCCTGGTACCGGAGTCACATGGCCGGAGCTGGCATCCCGAGGAGACGCCGATGTTGGAGTAGGTGTCGCCGTTGAAGACCTCCCGTGTCGGGGAGAAGGAGCTGTTGTGGAAGGAGCAGGTCTGACGGACCTCCCGTCAGAGTGCTTCAACTTCCTCTTGCGGCTCAAGGGCTCGGCCAACTCCTTGCCCTTGCCTATGACTTCAGCCCTTGGCTTCGGGGCGGGAGCAGAGCCACCTTCTGAAGCTCCGGGGATCTCCACCCCGAAGGTTGATCGCCTCTCCATTAGGCCCAAGTCGTTCAATAGTGGAATCTTCCTCTGGAGCTCTCTGCACTCCTCTGGTATCATATTCAGAGGAAGGAAGGCCACCGGTGGAGACACATCGCCATGGCCGATGTTCCCAGGCTGGAACTTCTTGAGATGGGTCTTCAAGGCTTCACCATTCAAGTTGGTGCCCAAACCAACCTCAATGCGATTGGTATCCATATCACTGTTGATGGCCTAGGCAGGTCGCCCCCTAGCCCTCATCGGGGCCCACCTATTCGTCAAGAAGTTGCCGAAAACCATTTGGGTGGTCACCCCACCTTCGACACACTCCTGGATTCTGTCCAGAATGGGTTTGTACTCCCTCGACAGCTCCGGCACGTCACTCCAAGTGTCGGTGTTGATGCGGGGGAGGCCTTCAGGCAGTTCCAGCCTCTCGTATCCCTCGACGGTGATGACCACCCAGTCTTTCTTCCAGTCGTCCCACTTGCCAGAAGGAAAGGACCTCAAGTACTTGAGGGTGGTGTTTTTTCGCTTCACGAAGTAGTAGAAGCCGATGAACTCATCACTCTTCCCAGTGGGGTGGACAGTGAAGAAAGTCTGGAACAACTCCACGTAAGGGGGAACACCCACCCACATCTCGCAAATGTGGACGAAGGTCGCCACCCGCAAGATTGAGTGGGGGCCAAGATGGTGGAGCTGTAGACCACAGAAATCTAGCAGCATCAGAAAGAAAGTGGAGAAAGGCGGGATCAAACCTGCCATGGTGTACCCAAGGAAGTACACCATATCTCCGGCTCGCTCCTTCTCGAAGGGAAGCTTGCCGCAGCGAATGTCGTTGTCGAAGGAGTCACTGGACCAACCCATGTAGGTCCGGACCCTAGACAACTCCTTCTTGCTCCCAATGCAGCTCTTGAGGAGTCCCAACTTCATCGCAGCATAGCAGGGCGAGAGAGTGTAAGTGCATCTAGGATATCCCTTGTGGCTTTTGGCTAATTGATGACAAACATATGATATCCTAATGAAACTATTGAGATGATTGCAGGACAAACAAGTGAAACAGCTCGGTGCACACAAAAAGGTGAAAAATGAAGTGGTGTCCAAAGAGGGATACATTGATGGAGCTTGGAAGACCAAATTTGATTTTGAATGTATAGGGAGTGTATGAAAGACACACTCCAAGAGCTCACAACTTTTGCGCTAGGGTAAGGGATTAAAATTAACCTAACTTTCACAATGCACCGAACTAGTCCGATCATGGACCGAACTAGTCCATTTAACTTTCTGGAATCTCTCTTATTGGGAGACCGGACTAGTCCGTGTGTCCACCGGACTAGTCCGTTTAACTTTTTGGAGTCTCACATATTGAGGAACCGGACTAGTCCGTTGACCTTTCTGGAGTCTCCCATATGTGGAGATCGGACTAGTCCGTTGAACTTTCTGGAGTCCACCTTCACACAGAACCGGACTAGTCCGAGCTTGGACCGGACTAGTCCGGCAGACTTTCTGGACTTTAAAATACACAGATACCGGACAAGTCCGGACTTGCACCGGACTAGTCCGGTATTAGGGTTTTTCAATGGTTACTTTTTGGAAACCCTATAAATAATGAATCCACAGCCTTCCAAAGGACACACACGTCGAATATTGCTGAAAACACAAACCCTAGTGCCACCACTTCGTCCCAAGAGCCCAAAACACATCTCCCCACACATCTAAAGTGCAAAAAGAGTGAAATCAATTGAACACTTGGATTCGGGATTGGGAGATCGTCGTTCTTTCATTGCGAGCTTTTGGGGTTTGATCTTTCTACACTCATATTCTACATTGTAATACTTTCGAGTGTATTTGATCACTTATTTCATTGTAGTTTTCATGGGAGCCCTCAACGTGTGAGGTTGCCCCACAAACTTGGTGATTACCCGTGATAGTGGAATCAAGTCGGCCTTCGTGGTGACTTGAAGAGGGAAAGGGTTGGAGACCCGGCTCTGTGTGAGCTTCCTCAACGAGGACATAGATCTCGTGGTGAGATCGAACCTCGGGAAAAAATCTTGTGTCTTGTGCCTTATTTCCTTTACATTTTGTTCATTAGATCACTTGATTGCTAAACATCAATCTAAGGCACTTATAGGTTTTCACTTGCATTCTTACATTAATCTCAAATAAAAATATCAGTTGTTCTCATTTCTGCTGCTAAAAAAATTTGATTTCCCAAATAACGCTTAATCAACACACATATTTCTAGCACACCGGACTAGTCCGCCCACGCAACCGGACTAGTCCGGTCAACCAAGTTTTAACAATTCTATTAAGTGTGCAGGAAACTTTAAAGGCCTATTCACCCTCCCTCTAGGCCACATTCAATTAGTATCAGAGCTTGGTTCTCCGCCAACGAGACTCACATCTCGGAGAGATCAATGGCCTCTGAGAAGAACAACGATATCTCAAAGATGAACATCAATGAGGAGGAACAAGAAGCTAAAGCCTTCGATGTGCTGAAAGAAAGTCCACATCATGATGAAGAAGTGCGACAACTAAAGGCACTCCTGAGGAAGAAACTACTAGGACAAAAAGGAAAAGAAGATGAGAAGACGACGGGGAGTGGTCATCACGACTACTCCCGACATCCTTACAACTACAACCGTCTCAATTCAAACAATCACTATCTCTCCATTCCTATGGGAAAACCTCCACAGTTTGACGGAAGCGACTATACCATGTGGAAGTACAACATGAAGATGCATCTAATATCCCTAAATCCTAGTCTGTGGCACATTGTTTGCACTGGCATAGATATCCCGGACACAGATGAGGAACTCACCCTAGAACAAGAACAAGAGATTCACAGAAATGCACAAGCCGTCGCTGTGATCACGTCATCACTAAGCAGAGGGGAATTCACCAAGATCGATGGCTTAGAAAGTGCAAAAGAAATTTGGGATACACTCAAGACAGCTCACGAAGGAAATAGGTCAGTTCGTGAAGCTAAAATCGAGATGCTTGAAGGAGAGTTGGGGAGATTTGCTATTGAAGAAGGTGAATCACCTCAAGACATGTACAACTGGATGAAGGCACTCATCAACAAAATTCGTGCCTATGGAAGTAAGAAATGGATGGATCACGAGGTGGTCAAAAGAATGATTAGAGCCTTCATTCCAAGAAATGTCACACTTTGCTTAATGATTAGAGAAAGCCCCGGGTTTCACAAAATGACTCCCGATGAATTGTTGGGGAAGATCATAAATCATGAAATGATGGAGAAAGAGGCACAATACGTCAAAGTGGCCGAACTGTAACACCCTCATTTTCATGAATCATGCCCTACATGCACTCATATGCATGTTTAACATTAATCCATAACAAGAGGAACAAGTTTAAAATTTATTTGGAACAAAACCGCACTTAAAAATGTAGGAAAGTGCGAACTAGTCCGGTTTTTCTGAGGACTAGTCCGATTTCTCTCTGTCTAAAAACGGACTTGTCCGTTTTTGCTGCGGATTAGTCCGATATTTGCCTCTGGACAACTTCGGACTTGTCCGATTTTGTGCGGACTAGTCCGATGTTCCATGAATCCTTGAAAATTTGCTAAGTCCCTGGACTTTTCCGGACTAGTCCGGTGTTCCAGCGGACTTGTCCGTTTTCCTTTCTGACTAAGATCGGACTTGTCCGATTTTAGGCCAGACTTGTCCGATTTTCTCTCTGGACGACTTCGGACTAGTCCGGTCCTGTCCGGACTTGTCCGATATTTCGTGACTCCGAGATTGACCTTTTGTTTTACGACTTGTTTCTTGGGTTTCACGTCAAGTGGGCCTAGGGACATCGTGCCCAACTCTTTTAGAGCCCATGTGGGACTCTAAACCGGCCTCTACTTATCCTAAACTCGAAATCCATCTAACCCTAGCCTCCACCCCTATATAAACAATCCCACCCCTTGGGTTGACATCTATTTGCCACTTTTCCACCCACCCAAACCCTAGTTCGTGGGGAGCCACCATCAAGGAGGGAGGAGAAGATCCCAAGCAAGAGGAAGAAGAGGAGGAAACGAAGGAGGATCAAGATCTCCACCAAGTTTCGTTCTTCACCACCAATTCATCTCCAAGTTCATCACCAACCCTAGATCATCAAGATCCAAGTGTTACATCCAAGTTTCTTGGTTCATTGGAGTTTCTAAACACCTGGTATACCTTCTATTCTCTTTTCCTTATGTGAATTCAACCCCTAATCTCCAAATTCACGTCGATCTAGAAAACCCTAATCTGCTGATCTCGTCAAGTGCGGACTTGTCCGGTCCCTAGCGGACTAGTCCGATCTTTCTGGTTAAATTGTGTTGAATTAATTCTAAAATTTGATCTAATCAACCCCAAACCTGTATAAACTTTTTATAATCTATTAGAGCTAGTTAGTGATCATTAAAAGAAATCTAGTAACAAGTTCTACCTTGCATTTGCATCGATCATGCATGTCATGTCATATTGAGTAATATTTGTGCACTCTTTGATTGTGTTTCTTGTCTCATATGTTTATTGTGTGGATTAGACGGATTTGCGCTAGAAAGTGCCGCGGAGGATCTACAGCATCAAGAGTTTGAGGGCTTTGACCCTAATCAACAGCAAGAGCAAGGCAAGTGTCCTTGAAGCATATTGATCCTGTTTTAAAATAAATGTTTTGTTTGCAAAACTGCATGCTTGTGTCAAATTGATGGGAATCCTATGGTAGGAAGTTTACTAGTTTTGTTTGACCACCCTTGTCACCTGGAATTTATGGTAGAGAGAGTCGGGAAGGCTTTTTACCTTTTTGATTCGCTTAATCAACTGGGATGGAAAACAACTATACCAATCAATTTAATTATGCATGGATGAGATTATGGTTAACATGAACTGGTTAAACATGGTATGGTGATGGGTGATCTAAGCAAGCCTGGTGTGTGGATGGGTTGGATGTTATGGTGGTTTGCTTGCTTTAGATCTAAGGACCGGTTCATGCGAGAATAAGCCAGGACTACAGTGCCACCACGAGGCCAAGTATGGGTGCGGCGTAGCTGATTAATTAGGGCTTTGCTAGTGCTGTTTGGACCATTGTGGATGCTCGGGGAAGGGGTAGTCGGATTGGGTTTGTTGATGATTGGTGGGACTACCCTGGGATCCGAATGGCTCAAGAGGGGGCCCTTGGTTGAAGATGTGCTCTGCGGGAGACATTGCCACCGGTGAAACCTCAGTGGGGTCTAAATAGGCTAGTAATCTCTTTGTAAAGGCTATTTTGTGATCTCTTGGCCACACACCAACGGAAGTGTGTAATGTGACCGACGGGTCATGGGCATAAGGGAGGTTCTTAGTCGCCGAAGGGTGATGAAATCACGAACACGTGGGTAAAGAGGTACAAACTCTGCAGAGTGTTAACTAAAACTATCATGATAGCCGTGCTCTCGGTTATGAGCACCTGGACAACTTCCATGATTAGAGGGAAATTGGAATTTGGGATGGTTATGGTTTCGTAATGGTTATGGTTTCGTAATGGCTATGGTTTGGTAATGGTTATGGATGGTTATGGATTAATTTCTGAACATGGTCATTGACAATGGTGAAATCTGGAATTATTGATGATGGTAATGAATTCAGTTTGGTATTATGGTATTACTTATGATTATGATGGGTTTATTTTACATACACATAATACATATATTGCTTTTCAAATGTTTTAATGTACTTTTCAGCACTTTACTATTATTATTGACGTCATTTGAATCAGCCACATGTCATATTTTCCACACTTGCTGAGTACGACATGTACTCACTCTTGCAATCCCCCACCCCAACAGTTGCAGGTCAGGATTGGGAGTTTAATGGCGATAATTCGGGGTTCTAGGCCGTGTCTACCGTCAGCTTTGCCTGTGGTGTTGATTGGAGCTGCGCTATCCCATTTGCTTAGTTGCTTAGTTGCTTAATTAGTTATTTCCGCTGCATTAGTTGAACCTGTCATTAATATTCATTAGAGCTTGTATTCGAGGATATAATGAATTATGTAATAAGAGTACTTATTTAATAATTTGAGCCGTGGTAATTATCTGTTTATCATTTGTGATTGCACGTGTATGTGTGATGAACATCCTGGGCACACATATGCGTTAGCTTGGTTCATTTTCAGAACCGGGCGTCACAGATTGGTATCAGAGCCAGGTTGACCGTAGGATGCAGCCTAGATAGAATGGACACTTTAGAGCACATAGGAGCACTCAGGAATCGATGTGTTTTTGCTTGGAGTGCTGTTTGCTATATATATTGCTTGCTTGTGTGCTTAATAGAGGATTTTGGGATGCTTTAGCATTGCCATGTCCACCTAGGCTAGTGTAGCTAGCTGTTTAGTTTCATATCCCTTGATGCATATAGTTGGGGACGTTTTCTAATTCTTACCTATTGCTTTTCTTCAGATGGCGAGGACTCGCAACCAGAGGGATGGCAATGATGAAGAGGAGAACAATGGAGTACCTCAGAACAACAATGGGCAAGGATCTACTCAGGGAGCTATCAACATCGAGCAGCTATTGGCCATGCAAAACCAGCTCATGCAGACCATGATACAGACTATGGGACAGCTGCAGGCTGGCAATATCAACAATCAGCCCCACATGCCTCCACCGCCACCCCCACCTCCTCATAACCGATTGGGAGAGTTTATGAGGACTAGGCCGCCAACCTTTGCTCAAGCCGCAGACCCTATGGATGCGGATGATTGGCTCAAGTCCGTGGAGAAGAAGCTAGCCATTGTCCAATGCAGTGACCGGGAGAAGGTGCTATTTGCTTCTCATCAACTCGTTGGAGCAGCTGCAGATTGGTGGGATTCTTATTGCAGTGCTCATGAGAACCAAGAAAGAATCACTTGGGCCGAATTCAAGGAGAATTTTCATTCTCATTACGTGCCCGAGGGTGTTATGATATTGAAGAGGCAAGAATTTGAGAATTTAAGGCAAGGAAGATCAAGTGTGAGTGAATATCTCAATAAGTTCACTCAACTCTCAAGATATGCGCCTGAGGATGTTAGCCGGGACAGCCGGAAGCAATACTTGTTCATGAGGGGATTGAACAATACGATCCAAGTACAATTGCTCAACTGTGATTATGTCAATTTCCAGAAGCTTGTGGACAAGGCAATTGTGGTTGAGAACAAGATCCGTGAGATGGAGCAAGAAATCAAGAGGAAGGCGCCATATCAAGGACAGCAACAAGGAAGTAATGTGCGCCCTCGCTTTGCGCCGCCCAATGCGCCTCATTACAGCTCCTCTATTCCTGCTCAGCGCCCTGGTTATGCACCGCGCCCAACTCAGTTTGTGCAGCAGCGCCCTGTCATGCAAGCGCCTAGGCCTCCGATGCCTTATGCACCTCGTGCTGATTTTCCTGGAGCCAATGTTCAAAAGCAAGCTCGTCCCAATAATTCTGGTGGAGTTAAGAAGTGCTATACTTGTGGAGAAGCTGGACACTTTGCGAATCAATGTCCTAAGTCGGGCCTTGGTCAAGGAAGCAATGCGCCGAGGCAAAACCCAAGACCCAATGGAGGACAACCACAAGGAAGTTGTGGACAGCAGAACCTTGCTCGTGGTAACGTGAACCATGTCTCTACGGAGGATGCTCAACAAGCGGATGACGTGGTCATTGGTATGTTTCTCGCCAACTCCAACCCCGCGACTATGTTATTTGATTCTGGAGCATCGCATTCATTCATTGCATCGAAGTATGTTGCCAAGTATAGTTTGCCTATCTCTCATATGAAGTTTACTCTGTTGGTTAAGTCTCCTGGAGGAGAGATGAGGACAAATATAGTATGTCCAAAAGTAAGCCTTAGAATAAGGGGGGTAGACTTCTCCGCCAACCTCATTGTTTTAGATTCTCAAGGGTTGGATATTATACTTGGTATGGACTGGTTGAGGAAGCACAACGGAGTTATTGAATGTGCCACAAAGACGGTGAAGTTGACTAATGAAGAAGGGATCACCGTAGAATTTGAAGCAACCCAACATGCACCGAAGCAATTAGAGCTGAATCATATGGACGGTGTCGCAATTGAGGAGATTCTGGTGGTGTGTGAATTTTTGGATGTTTTTCCGGACGAGTTGCCAGGTATGCCACCTGATCGAGACATTGAGTTTGTTATTGATTTAATACCTGGAACTGCACCTATAGCTAAGAGGTCGTATAGGATGCCTCCTATGGAATTAGCGGAGCTCAAGAAACAAATTCAAGAGCAATTAGAGAAGGGTTTCATTCGCCCTAGCTCTTCACCTTGGGGAGCGCCCGTTCTATTTGTGGACAAGAAGGACGGATCCCAAAGGATGTGCGTGGATTACCGAGCTCTCAACGAGGTAACAATCAAGAACAAGTACACCTTGCCACGAATAGAAGACTTGTTTGATCAGATGAAGGGTGCTTGTGTCTTCTCTAAGATTGATTTGAGGTCAGGTTACTTTCAAATGAAGATTAGACCATCGGACATACCCAAGAAAGCTTTTAGGACACGGTATGGATCTTATGAGTACACTGTGATGTCTTTTGGATTGACAAATGCACCTGCCTACTTTATGTACCTCATGAATAAGGTCTTCATGGAGTACTTAGATAAGTTCGTTGTGGTGTTTATTGATGATATTATGATCTACTCGAAGGATGAGAAGGAACATGAGGAACACTTGAGGCTTACGTTGCAGAAATTGAGGGAGCATCAATTGTATGCCAAGTTCAACAAGTGTCAGTTTTGGTTGAAAGAGGTGCCATTTTTGGGTCATATCATCTCAGGAGGAGGAGTATCGGTTGACCCTGGTAAAGTGAGGGATGTGTTGAAGTGGGAACCGCCGCAAAATGTCAAGGAAATAAGGAGTTTTCTTGGGATGACTGGATATTACCGTCGGTTTATCAAGGATTTTTCCAAGATAGCCAAGCCTATGACGGAGTTGCTAATGAAGGGAAAGGCATTCCAATGGACTCAAGCTTGTCAAGAGAGTTTTGAGGAGTTGAAGAAGCGGTTGACAACAGCCCCAGTTTTGGTATTGCCGGATGTAAGCAAGAGTTTTGACATTTATTGCGATGCATCAAGACAAGGGCTTGGATGTGTATTGATGCAAGAAGGTCAAGTGGTCGCCTATGCGTCGAGACAATTGAAGAAACATGAGCAGAATTACCCCACGCATGATCTTGAACTAGCAGCCGTGGTACATGCATTGAAGATTTGGAGACACTATATTCTTGGACATAGGTGTGAAATTTATACGGATCATAAGAGTTTGAAGTATATTTTCACACAAATGGATCTGAACTTGAGGCAACGAAGATGGTTGGAGCTCATCAAAGATTATGATTTGGGGATCAACTATCATCCAGGAAGAGCCAATGTAGTGGCCGATGCTTTGAGTAGAAAGGGAGTAAGCCATCAACTTACGGTTCGAGAGTTACCGTCCGAGCTATGCAAGGAGTTTGAACGGTTGAACCTTGGGTTTGTAAATGAGATGGAGATGATGGAGTTAAACCCAACCTTGGAGCAAGAAATCCGAGAGGCACAAACCACGGATGAGGAGATCAAGGAAAACAAGGAAAGAATCAAAGAAGGGAGAGAATTCAGATTTGATGAAGACGAACATGGTACCTTATGGCTTGGAAAGAGAATTGTTGTGCCTAATGTAAAGCATATTCGAGAAACAATATTAAAGGAAGCACATGACTCGCCATACTCAATTCACCCTGGTTGTACGAAGATGTACAAAGACTTAAAGACTTGCTATTGGTGGAATAGCATGAAGAAGGACATAGCCGAATATGTTGCATTGTGTGATGTGTGTCAACGAGTCAAGGCGGAACATCAAAGGCCAGCCGGATTATTGCAACCGTTGAAGATTCCGGAATGGAAGTGGGAAGAAATTGGTATGGACTTCATAGTTGGGTTACCACGTACTCAATCCGGGTATGACTCAATTTGGGTAATTGTGGATCGCTTAACCAAGTCAGCTCATTTTGTCCCTGTGAAAACCAAGTATACAGCTGCATGATTGGCCGAAATATACATGGAGTATATTGTGTGTCGACATGGAGTCCCTAAGAAGATAGTCTCGGATAGAGGTTCTCAATTTACCTTCAGATTTTGGCAAAAATTGCATGAAGCTTTGGGAACGAGGTTGAATTTTAGTTCAGCATATCATCCTCAAACGGATGGACAAACCAAGAGGACCAATCAGATTTTGGAGGACATGTTAAGAGCTTGTGCTTTAAAGCATGGGAAAAGTTGGGATAGAATCTTGCCATACGCAGAATTTTCATACAACAATAGTTACCAAGCAAGCTTGAAAATGTCACCATATGAAGCGCTTTATGGGAGGAAGTGTAGGACACCTTTATTCTGGAATGAGACAGGAGAAACTCAAGTATTTGATCCGGATGTGTTGCAAGAAGCCGAAAAGCAAGTCCAGATAATTTGTGAAAACTTGAGGGCTGCCCAATCAAGACAAAAAGGCTATGCGGATAATAGGAGAAGGAAATTAGCCTTTGAAATAGGAGATTTTGTTTACCTCAAGGTGTCACCAATGAGAGGTCATAAGAGGTTTAACATAAGGGGCAAGCTCGCACCTCGTTATATTGGACCATTCAAGATTTTGGACAAAAGAGGAGAAGTAGCATATAAGTTGGAGATGCCAGCTCATCTTTCAGACGTACATGATGTGTTTCATGTTTCCCAACTCAAGAAGTGTCTCAGGGTACCGAAAGATCAAGTGCCAATGGAAGAATTGGAACTAGAGGAAGATTTGACGTATGCCGAGCAACCGGTCAAAATCTTGGAAACCAAGGAGAGAGTCACAAGGAACAAGGTGATTCGATGGTGTAAAGTCCAATGGAAGCACCATACCGAAAAAGAAGCAACTTTGGAGCTAGAAGATGATCTCAAGAAGGAATTTCCCTATCTCTTCTCTTCCGCGTCGAATCTCGAGGGCGAGATTCATTTTAAGGGGGGTAGGTTTGTAACACCCTCATTTTCATGAATCATGCCCTACATGCACTCATATACATGTTTAACATTAACCCATAACAAGAGGAACAAGTTTAAAATTTATTTGGAACAAAACCGCACTTAAAAATGTAGGAAAGTGCGGACTAGTTCGGTTTTGCTGAGGACTAGTCCGATTTCTCTCTGTCTAAAAACGGACTTGTCCGTTTTTGCTGCGGATTAGTCCAATATTTGCCTCTGGACAACTTCGGACTTGTCCGATTTTGTGCGGACTAGTCCGATGTTCCATGAATCCTTGAAAATTTGCTAAGTCCCTGGACTTTTCCGGACTAGTCCGGTGTTCCAGCGGACTTGTCCGTTTTCCTTTCTGACTAAGATCGGACTTGTCCGATTTTAGGCCAGACTTGTCCGATTTTCTCTCTGGACGACTTCGGACTAGTCCGGTCCTGTCCGGACTTGTCCGATATTTCGTGACTCCGAGATTGACCTTTTGTTTTACGACTTGTTTCTTGGGTTTCACGTCAAGTGGGCCTAGGGACGTCGTGCCCAACTCTTTTAGAGCCCATGTGGGACTCTAAACCGGCCTCTACTTATCTTAAACTCGAAATCCATCTAACCCTAGCCTCCACCCCTATATAAACAATCCCACCCCTTGGGTTGACATCTATTTGCCACTTTTCCACCCACCCAAACCCTAGTTCGTGGGGAGCCACCATCAAGGAGGGAGGAGAAGATCCCAAGCAAGAGGAAGAAGAGGAGGAAACGAAGGAGGATCAAGATCTCCACCAAGTTTCGTTCTTCACCACCAATTCATCTCCAAGTTCATCACCAACCCTAGATCATCAAGATCCAAGTGTTACATCCAAGTTTCTTGGTTCATTGGAGTTTCTAAACACCTGGTATACCTTCTATTCTCTTTTCCTTATGTGAATTCAACCCCTAATCTCCAAATTCACGTCGATCTAGAAAACCCTAATCTGCTGATCTCGTCAAGTGCGGACTTGTCCGGTCCCTAGCGGACTAGTCCGATCTTTCTGGTTAAATTGTGTTGAATTAATTCTAAAATTTGATCTAATCAACCCCAAACCTGTATAAACTTTTTATAATCTATTAGAGCTAGTTAGTGATCATTAAAAGCAATCTAGTAACAAGTTCTACCTTGCATTTGCATCGATCATGCATGTCATGTCATATTGAGTAATATTTGTGCACTCTTTGATTGTGTTTCTTGTCTCGTATGTTTATTGTGTGGATTAGACGGATTTGCGCTAGAAAGTGCCGCGGAGGATCTACAGCATCAAGAGTTTGAGGGCTTTGACCCTAATCAACAGCAAGAGCAAGGCAAGTGTCCTTGAAGCATATTGATCCTGTTTTAAAATAAATGTTTTGTTTGCAAAACTGCATGCTTGTGTCAAATTGATGGGAATCCTATGGTAGGAAGTTTACTAGTTTTGTTTGACCACCCTTGTCACCTGGAATTTATGGTAGAGAGAGTCGGGAAGGCTTTTTACCTTTTTGCTTCGCTTAATCAACTGGGATGGAAAACAACTATACCAATCAATTTAATTATGCATGGATGAGATTATGGTTAACATGAACTGGTTAAACATGGTATGGTAATTGGTGATCTAAGCAAGCCTGGTGTGTGGATGGGTTGGATGTTATGGTGGTTTGCTTGCTTTAGATCTAAGGACCGGTTCATGCGAGAATAAGCCAGGACTACAGTGCCACCACGAGGCCAAGTATGGGTGCGGCGTAGCTGATTAATTAGGGCTTTGCTAGTGCTGTTTGGACCATTGTGGATGCTCGGGGAAGGGGTAGTCGGATTGGGTTTGTTGATGAATGGTGGGACTACCCTGGGATCCGAATGGCTCAAGAGGGGGCCCTTGGTTGAAGATGTGCTCTGCAGGAGACATCGCCACCGGTGAAACCTCAGTGGGGTCTAAATAGGCTAGTAATCTCTTTGTAAAGGCTATTTTGTGATCTCTTGGCCACACACCAACGGAAGTGTGTAATGTGACCGACGGTTCATGGGCATAAGGGAGGTTCTTAGTCGCCGAAGGGTGATGAAATCACGAACACGTGGGTAAAGAGGTACAAACTCTGCAGAGTGTTAACTAAAACTATCATGATAGCCGTGCTCCCGGTTACGAGCACCTGGACAACTTCCATGATTAGAGGGAAATTGGAATTTGGGATGGTTATGGTTTCATAATGGTTATGGTTTCGTAATGGCTATGGTTTGGTAATGGTTATGGATGGTTATGGATTAATTTCTGAACATGGTCATTGACAATGGTGAAATCTGGAATTATTGATGATGGTAATGAATTCAGTTTGGTATTATGGTATTACTTATGATTATGATGGGTTTATTTTACATACACATAATACATATATTGCTTTTCAAATGTTTTAATGTACTTTTCAGCACTTTACTATTATTATTGACGTCATTTGAATCAGCCACATGTCATATTTTCCACACTTGCTGAGTACGACATGTACTCACTCTTGCAATCCCCCACCCCAACAGTTGCAGGTCAGGATTGGGAGTTTAATGGCGATAATGCGGAGTTCTAGGCCGTGTCTACCGTCAGCTTTGCCCGTGGTGTTGATTGGAGCTGCGCTATCCCATTTGCTTAGTTGCTTAGTTGCTTAATTAGTTATTTCCGCTGCATTAGTTGAACCTGTCATTAATATTCATTAGAGCTTGTATTCGAGGATATAATGAATTATGTAATAAGAGTACTTATTTAATAATTTGAGCCGTGGTAATTATCTGTTTATCATTTGTGATTGCACTCGTGTATGTGTGATGAACATTCTGGGCACACATATGCGTTAGCTTGGTTCATTTTCGGAACCGGGCGTCACACGAACTCACTTCTTCCAAAAATAAAGAGGATGCTCTCAAAGCAACATGCCGACCCAAACTCAAAGAAACTCGTGAAGATCAAGATGAGTGGCATACAAGCGACAAGAGCACCGATCTTGATGATGAAGAAATGGTACTCTTTATCAAGAAGTTCAAATGAATGATGAAAAGAAGACACGACAACAATTCAAATGAAGGCAAAAGCAAGGATAAAGGAAAATCCAAGGCTCGACGCACTTGCTACAACTGCGGAGAGTATGGTCACTTCATGGTGGACTGCCCTTATGAAGAAAACAAAAAAAAAAGAAGGAAATAAGACCTCAAGAAAAGAAAATTTTCAGAAAAAGAAGACAAGCCCATCAAGCTCACAATGGCAAGGAGTGGGACTCAAACGATGAGTCCTCCTCCGATGAAGAAGAAGATATGGCCACTATCGCAATCAAGAAACCTACTATGAAGGCCACACTCTTCCCAAACATGGGAGGATGGGATATGAACAACCACACTTGTCTTATGGCTAAGGAAGGCAAGAAAAAGGTACGACTCACCCCTCCTACGCTAAATTCCTCTATTGATGACTTTGATAGCTCTAGTGATAATGAAGAAATGTTTAGAGGACTAAGTAAAATTGCTCTAAAGAAAATGGAAATGTTGTCGAACAAAATTTTTGAAAAGGAGGAACTTCTTAACCAACAAGAAGATATGCTCATCCGTGAAAGGAAGAGATATCAAGAAGTTGAAAAGCTTCTCGAGCTTGAAAGAGAGAAGAACGAGTCGCTTAAGGTTGAGCTAGCGTTGAGTAAGGAAACTTACTCAAAGCTAGAAGACTCGCATATTGCAATCAAGGAAGAACTTGCTAACTTGTCAAAAGTTAACAAGATCCTTGAGGTGCAAGTTGAGTCGCTCAAGCAAAGTGACTTCTCTTCCTCCAAGAGCTCTTCCTCCAAAGATATGAGTTCAACAACAATCGGAACATGCACTTGCTCTAGTAAGAAGAATGTTATTTCTAATAATTCAACTTATAATCATGCCTCTCCAAGCGGCATCTTTGATAAGAAGAAGATCAAATATGCACGCAGTGCATATATGGTCACTAGACCTCCTAATGTCAAAGATGGTCTTGGTTTTGACAGGAACAAACACATGTCTACTCCCAATCATGCTAAGAATGGAATTGTCTTTGTTAAGGAAAAATCCCATGAATCTGATTTACAAATATTGTTTCGTACATTTGATGCTTCCTATGTTCTTATGAAAGCCAAACATGGAAAATTCATTGCTAAATATACAGGGCCATGCCACAAGAACTTAAAAACTTGTGTGTGGGTGCCCAAGACTCTTGTGACTAACCTGAGAGGACCCAAGCAAGCTTGGGTACCTAAAACCAAAGAATAATTCTTTTTTGCAGGCTTACTCCTCCGGTGGATCTAAATGGGTGCTTGATAGTGGATGCAAAAATCACATGACCAGAGAGAGAGGTGTGTTTGTGGAGTACGAGTACAACAAGGATCCGGGTGAAGGCATATACTTCAGAGACAACAGACAAGGAAAGGTCCTTGGTAGCGGTAACATTGAAATATCCTCTCAACATACCTTATCCAATTTTACATGTAGAATCTCTAGATTATAACCTTTTGTCAATATCTCAACTATGCGACAAAGGCTACAACTGTTTGTTCACTAATCATGGTGTGACTGTTTTTAGAAGAAGTGATGACTCGATTGCATTCAAGGGAATGTTGAAGGGCAAGCTTTATCTTGTTGACTTCAACAAAGATAAAGCCGAACTCAACACTTGCTTGGTTGCTAAGACCAACATGGGATGGCTGTGGCATAGAAGTCTAGCCCATGTTGGGATGAGAAATCTGCAGAAACTTCTAAAAGGTGGTCACATCTGTGGTCTTAAGGATGTGGTGTTTGAAAAAGATAGGCCTTGCAGCGCTTGTCAAGCGGGAAAACAAGTCGGAGCACCACACCCTGCCAAGAATGTGATGACTACCACAAGACCGTTGGAACTCCTCCACATGGATCTCTTTGGTCCAATTTCGTACATCAGCATCGGCGGTAACTAATATGGTTTAGTAATTGTTGATGATTTTTCAAGATTTACCTGGGTATTTTTCTTGTATGATAAATCAGAAACTAAGGGAATCCTCAAGAAGTTCTTGAAAAGTGCTCAGAACGAATTCTCATCAACTATAAAGAACATCAGAAGTGACAACGGGACAGAATTTAAGAACCTCCATGTTGAAGAGTATCTTGATGAAGGAGGGATAAAACATGAGTTCTCGGCACCCTACTCCCAAAATGGGGTGGCTGAAAGGAAGAACAGAACATTGATCAAAATGGCAAGAACTATGTTGGATGAATACAAGACATCAGATCGATTTTGGGCAGAAGCGGTGAACATCGCTTGTCATGCCACAAATCGGCTGTACCTCCATTGACTACTGAAGAAAACTCCATATGAGTTCCTTACTGGTAAAAAGCCCAATGTTTCTTATTTCAAAGTATTTGGTTGTAAATGTTTTATTATGAACAAGAAACCGAGGACCTCTAAGTTCGCTTCGAAGTCCGATGATGGGTTCTTGCTCAGTTATGAATTGAATACCTACGCCTATCATGTCTTCAACAAGGTGTACAGCCTTGTTGAAGTAGCACGTTACGTAGTGTTCGATGAATCTAACGGCTCACAAGTGGAGCAAGTTGATAAGTGTGTGCTAGATAAAGAGGAAGCTCCATATGAAGCACTGAAGAAAATGGGACTTGGTAATATCTTACCACAAGAGCAAACATTCGACTCAAATGCACAAGATGAACCTCAACACGGAGGCATTGATCAAGGGGGGGCTCTTGCACAAGATCAAGAGGAGGAAGATCAAGAAAATCAGGACACTCATGGAAGCAATGATCTAGGGGGAGAAAATGCACATGAAGATAATGAAAAACAAGCAACTACACAAGTTCCACACCCGAGGGTACACCAGAGCATGCAAAGAGACCACCCTGTCAACAATATCATTGGAGATATTGCTAAGGGAGTAACTACTAGATCTCGAATTGCAAATTTCTGTGAATACTCTTCTTTTGTGTCTTTTCTGGAACCATACAGGGTAGAAGAAGCCTTAAGAGATCCATACTGGGTGATTGCAATGCAAGAAGAGTTGAACAACTTCAAGAGAAATGAAGTGTGGGAGCTGGTGGAGAGACCAAAGGCGAACATAGTTGGAACCAAATGGGTCTTTTGAAACAAACAAGATGAACATGGAGTAGTAACAAAAAATAAAGCAAGATTGGTGGCCAAAGGTTATTCTCAGGTCGAAGGTTTGGAATTCGATGAAACTTTCGCTCCTGTAGCTAGACTTGAGTCCATTCGTATTTTATTGGCATATGCTACTCACCATAATTTTAAGTTGTATCAAATGGACGTCAAAAGCGCTTTCTTAAACGGTCCAATCAAGGAGGAAGTTTATGTGGAGCAGCCACCAGAATTTGAAGACCAAAAGTATCCCAACCATGTCTACAAACTACGTAAGGCTCTCTATGGCCTCAAACAAGCTCCTCGAGCTTGGTATGAGTGTCTTAGAGATTTTCTGACTCAAAATGGATTCAAGATTGGTAAAGCTAACTATACACTCTTCACTAAACATTGTGATGATCATCTATTGGTATGTCAAATTTATGTTGACAACATTATCTTTAGATCCACTAACAAGTCTTTCTGTGAAGAATTTAGTAAAATTATGATAGATAGGTTCGAGATGTCAATGATGGGCGAATTGAAGTTCTTCTTGGGATTCCAAGTGAAGCAATTAAGAGAAGGTACATTTATAAGCCAAACCAAATATACACAGGACATTCTCAAGAAATTCAACATGGACAAAGGCAAGCCCATCAAGACACCCATGGCCACTAACGGACATCTCGACCTCAATGAAGATAGTCCCAATGTGGACCAAAAGGTATATGGGTCCATGATCGGCTCCTTACTTTATTTATGTGCATCTAGGCCAGATATTATGTTTAGTGTTTGCTTGTGTGCAAGGTTTCAAGCCGCACCCAAAGAGTGTCACTTAATTGCTATAAAAAGAATCCTAAGGTACCTTGTGCACACACCCAACTTGGGCCTTTGGTATCCCAAAGGATCCAAATTTAACTTGATAGGGTATTCCGATGCCAACTATGCAGGATGCAAAGTCGATAGAAAGAGCACGTCAGGGACTTGTCAGTTTCTTGGTAGGTCCCTAGTTTCTTGGTCATCTAAAAAGCAAAACTCCATTGCTCTTTCCACAGCGGAAGCAGAGTATGTTGCAGCCGATAGTTGTTGCACACAACTACTTTGGATGCGACAGACTCTTAGGGACTATGGCTACAATCTAAGCCATATCCCACTTCTATGTGATAATGAAAGTGCTATAAAAATTGCACACGACCCTGAGAGCACTCAAGAACTAAGCACATAGATATTCGTCATCATTTTCTTAGAGATCATTCATTAAAAGGTGACATTGCTATTTCACATGTTAGAACTGAAAAACAACTTGCAGATATTTTTACCAAACCATTGTATGAGAAAAGGTTTTGTGAGCTTAGTAATGAACTTAATATTCTTGACTCTCGAAATGTGGCTTGAAACGTTGCACACCTGGTTGAAACTTCAAATGTTACATTTTATTGCTAAAACTGTCCCTCACCTCTTTTTCTTCTAAGAAAACTAATTTTAATGAAGAAATCTTGGAGTTTATGACCATTTTTCATTGTTGATTGCCTTCTGGTCATAAGTACCAAGATTATTTGCAAAACTTGTCCTTGGATCACTATTAGTTATCTCTAAATACTTATTTTTTCCAGGGACACCGGACTAGTCAGGTTTGCCACCGGACTAGTCCGGACAGTCCCTCTTTCCTAGGTTTTCCAGGGGCACCGGACTAGTCCGTCCTCTGACCAGACTAGTCCGGTCGGCCGCGTATATAAGCAGTTAGCTGGCCCAAAATCAAAATTTCAAACCTCCCTCCACTTTGAGTTGAGCCCTCACCTCTCAAACCCTAGCCCCCAAAAGTGATTTTCGAGTTGAGCCCTCAAAATCCAAGTTTTCTCCATGGGAAATCCTCCCCTCGACGAGTTGATACTCCACTCCGAACTCATCCGGACAGATTCGTGCTCCTTCAACGCGAATCTTCAAATCTCGGTAAATTTCTTCCTAAAATCAAACTCTCAAATCTTCTAGTTCTAGCTTGTTTCCCTTGATTCCAAGGCAGTACATTAGCTTCAGAGATGTATTCCTTCCTCTTTCATGCCCCCTTGCATCCTTAGATAGAAGCTGTGATTCATAGGTTTTGTTAGGGTTCTTATGCCAGGTCGGACTAGTCTGGCTCCCAGATACGGACTAGTCCGGTACACCGGATAAGTCCGCACTCTGAAACCAGACAAGTTCGGTATCTGACATTTGAATCCTCACATCTCCTTCAATTCTTGGTTCTTTCTCATCTAATCCATGAACTCCTTATTAGGCACGATGTCTTCAAGCTCAGATGACAGCTTTTTCCACGTTGATGAAGAAGTTGACCGTGAAAAAGTGAAGAGAGCCAAGGAGAGGTACATGAAGAAAAGACATGATGTCAATGTGCACTCTCCACCCTCCAACGATAATTTGCCAAAGAAAAGGAAGGTGGTTATTAAGAAGGCCCAAGGAAAAGCTGGCGAGAGCTCCTCAGGGCCAAAGAGGACTCTCAACAAAGGAAAGGGGCTTGCTAGTGGTCCCATTGGGCCCCTGAAGATGAAGAACCCAAGTCACCACAACAGGCAGCGCTCAAGTAAGGATTTCAACGGAAAAGGGGGTGAGCTTGCCGATAGCTTCAGGCAGGTTAATGTGTATGATCAACCTCGGCAATGCTCAGACCCAAGATTTTGGAGCAACTTCCATGCCGACTACTACGAGCATGTGTACATGAAGATGAAGAATCCTGTAGTAGAGAGTCAATGGGTGAATGTTGGATACTTACAGTCGAAGAGATATCCTGCCTTTCGTGAGGTGGTTGAGGCCCTGGAGAGGCACAGCTTGAAGGATCTGCTTGCCTTTGAGTATGACTGGAACAATGAGGTCATCACCCAATTTTACTCTACCCTCTACTTTGCTCGTGGTGATGGAGACTGTCTTACTTGGATGACTCATGGTTCCAAGTACAGTGTCACTTATGATGAATTTGCAAGGATCATCCACCTTGAGCACACTTTGGATTATAATCTTGTCATCCACAATCTGCAACCCTTGGAGAAGGATGAACTCAAATTTCTCTATGACACAAGGATGCCTTATGTCCCTCCAACTATCAAATATTTGAAGCCCTTCTATGTGGTCCTCAACAGAATTTTGAGGACAATAGCCCCGGAAGATGGAGATGCGGGGACTATTCAAGGAACTTTGAGGAGACCGTTCAATGTCTTTGAATACATCTACAATGACATTGTGAACATCTCAATCACTCCAAACAGATCTTGCGGGTATGCCCCGTACATCATGTACATGAATGAGAAAGTGGCTGGACTTGAGTTTGTTAAGGATGCTCACCATACGGGGTTGAAGCCGCAAAAAGCCCACCGAGTACACTCTATCCTCAGCTCCTGGTGCACCTCCCTCCCCTGAAGCTGAGAGGAGGTCAAAACAAGCTCGGGATGTGAATGCCACAAGATCTGCAGCTACTCCTCCTAGCTCTGCACCTGCTCATGAACCCTCCGGTGGTGTGCTCAAAATGCTCACCTCTATCTTTGCCTGCTGCCAGAAGATTGAAGTTAGGCAGAAGAAGCATTAACAATATGTGAATGCCAACATCAAAGCTATTTGTGACAAGCTTGAGATTGAGCCGGTTGGATCCCCGCCCGCCTTTGAGGACTCCGAGGAAGAGCCTGCTCCAGTGAATGATGATGGTAGTGAAGATGAAGACCGGACCGAAACTAAAGAAGAGAGCGGCAATGAGTAATTCCCCTCAATTTTTCCCTTTTTGGTGCCTTGATGCCAAAGGGGGAGAGATTGAGACTAGTAGATTCTCTAGTTGGTGTCTTTTTGTTTTTGTGATTGAGGACATGTACTTATTTTTAAAACCTTGTAATGCACTATTTCTTCTCTTATGTGTGATGCTTATTGTTACTTGAATGATTATCTCTATGCTCATTATTGATTACCTTTATTTCATCACACCTTGTTGATCACACTCCTATTAGGCACCCCACCATAAGGTGTGTGCATATGTGAGAAGCTTTTTGTGGGTTTATCGTTATTCTCATATGTGCACACCTTATGAAAATCAAGATTTTATTCTCAATTGTGATATCTCAAATGGTTGTCATCAATCACCAAAAAGGGGGAGATTGTAAGTGCATCTAGGATATCCCTTGTGGGTTTTGGCTAATTGATGACAAACATATGAGATCCTAATGAAACTATTGAGATGATTGCAGGACAAACAAGTGAAACAGCTCGGTGCACACAAAAAGGTGAAAAATGAAGTGGTGTCCAAAGAGGGATACCTTGATGGAGCTTGGAAGACCAAATTAGATTTGAATGTATAGGGAGTCTATGAAAGACACACTCCAAGAGCTCACAACTTTGCGCTAGGGTAAGGGACTAAAATTAACCTAACTTTGACAATGCACCGGACTAGTCCGATCATGGACCGGACTAGTCCGTTTAACTTTCTGGAATCTCTCTTATTGGGAGACCAAACTAGTCTGTGTGTCCACTGGACTAGTCCGTTGAACTTTCTGGAGTCTCACATATTGAGGGACCGGACTAGTCCGTGTGTCCACCGGACTAGTCCGTTGACCTTTCTGGAGTCTCCCATATGTGGAGATCGGACTAGTCCATTGAACTTTTTGGAGTTCACCTTCACACAGAACCGGACTAGTCCGAGCTTGGACTGGACTCGTCTGGCAGAATTTTTGGACTTCAAAATACACAGAGACTGGACAAGTCCGGACTTGCACCGGACTAGTCCGGTATTAAGGTTTTTCAACGGTTACTTTTTGGAAACCCTATAAATAGAGAATCCACGGCCTTCCAAAGGACACACACGTCGAATATTGCTAAAAACACAAACCCTAGTGCCGCCACTTTGTCCCAAAAGCCCAAAACACATCTCCCCACACATCTAAAGTGCAAAAAGAGTGAAATCAATTGAACACTTGGATTCGAGATTGGGAGATCGTCGTTCTTTCATTGCGAGCTCTTGGGGTTTGATCTTTCTATACTCATATTCTGCATTGTAATACTTTCGAGTGTATTTGATCACTTCTTTTGTTGTAGTTTCCGTGGAAGCCCTCAACGTGTGAGGTTGCCCCACAAACTTGGTGATTACCCGTGATAGTGGAATCAAGTCGGCCTTCGTGGTGACTTGAAGAGGGAAAGGGTTGGAGACCCGGCTCTGTGTGAGCTTCCTCAACGAGGACGTAGATCTCGTGGTGAAATCAAACCTCGGGAAAAATTCATGTGTCTTGTGCCTTATTTCCTTTACATTTTGTTCATTAGATCACTTGATTGCTAAACATCAATCTAAAGCACTTATAGGTTTTCACTTGCATTCTTACATTAATCTCAAATAAAAATATCAGTTGTTCTCATTTCCGCTGCTAAAAGAATTTAGTTTCCCAAATAACGCTTAATCAACACACATATTTCTAGCACACCAGACTAGTCTGCCCACGCAACCGGACTAGTCCGGTCAACCAAGTTTTAACAATTCTATTAAGTGTGCAGGAAACTTTAAAGGCCTATTCACCCCCTCCTCTAGGCCACATTCAGAGAGGAAAAGCAAGTGAAAGTTCGGAGGATTCAAGCGCAAGTTCAAATGAAGGCATAAGGAATCCCTAAACGGTGCGCGCTTTCCTTCTTAAGTATGCCCGTGCACCGCTTGGATGGAAACCGCAGAGGGGCCAACGATACAGTTCAAAAACTTCACCCTGCCAATGACAAGGGGGCCCGAGGCCACCTTGATGATCAAGTCGAGGTCCTTACCCCAGGCGAACAATTGTCATCATGAGAGGCGGGAAGCCCGAGGGCGGCGGCCTGACAGGGCGCGCGGAACTAATACGGTTTTCGTATCGGGAACTGGCGACCTTCAATTGCGTGAGATCCGCACGCTCAGATCTCACCTACCGCATCCTGGATATGCCACGCGGCAATGGTTTAACTGCGAACCACCACCCCAACGGCACATCCAAATACCCTTGAAGACACGGAGCGGAAATCGAAGGATGGACCCACCTCCGGCAGAATGACTTCATCCAAAAGGTCTCTCCCAGAGGTGGGCCCAGGGGGCCACTGTCGGTACCCTGCGTACCAGATACCCCTTGGGACTGCAAAAAGAGCAAAGGAAATCCTCCCATCAGTGTTGGAGACCTCTGAAGGCCCCACGTGTCACTCGGAATCGGACCTGCCTCCCTTCTAGGGTTAGTCCCAGTGGCGCCACGTGTATCGTTAAACCGGAGCTACATCCCACGCATGGGGAAGCTCCGGATTAGATACCTGTGTGGCACCCCCGAACCTAACCCCCGACAGAGGGAAGCTCCAGTACCGACACGTGTATAACAGCACCGGACCTACTCGTCCAAGACAGTAAGCTCTGGAGCTGCCACGCACCCAACCGTCGGACCTTCAACCTCAACAGGCAGAGTGGTAGACTTCCAACGGCTTTGACCTTCAAGGGACAATTAAAGATTTCAAGACCCGATTAAGTGTCATTAATGTTATCTTAATAACACACGATCGGAGGACCCTTAATACCAGTAATGCCACTGTCAAGGCGCGTTACCACACTATTAAGGATAATTAAGCTTATTAATTGTGTATTAAACATCAATAACCGCCAGGGCCACATGTCGGGTCAGGCTAACGATGTAATGGTCAGTCCTTGTACTATAAAAGGACTGGTCGAGCAATACACAAGAGGGGGAGACTTCCAGACACACACCCATACGTGCTCAAGACACCCTGGTCTTACACACAAGCGCCCAGACGCTCAATACAGCAACAACACACCCCGTGGAGTAGGGTATTACGCTCAGGCGGTCCGAACCATGTAAATACTCGTGTCTACTCATCATCTTGTTCTGAATCTCTGCGCGCCCACAACCGAACTCCAAACTCTACGGGCTGCTAATATATATATATATATATATATATATATATATATATATATATATATATATATATATATATATATATATATATATAAACACCCAATAAGCATTGGGAGGAGGCAGATCATACTAAAACATCAATCATTTGCAGCACTACTGGAGGCGAGAATAGCAAAAAGAAAAAACTAGTTCTTTGTTATATAGTCATACCATGGCAAAGTACAATATTTTGGTGCTTTTCATGGTTGTGCTGGCATGCTCTACCATCCTGGCACGCATAAGCGTAACTAATTACTTTCTGCGTTCTCGAAAGGTTATGTTGCTTGTTAATTCAAAAATGAACTAACAAGCGACAACCTTTTCAGGATGGGGGAATACTTGATTTGTTGTATATGGCCTTTTTTCATCCGTACGTCAGTAGCTTTCTCACAATAATTCTTCCAAATATGAAAACTGAGATATTTTTCCAGGTTGAAGAAGCATCGATGCAGCCCTGGTCAGGAGCGGAGGTTCGATCACTGCTGGAGAGTGCAGCCAATTCAAGAGTTCGGGCATGGACAACGTCTTCTGCTGCGACAAGGACCGCAAGTGCTGGCCGACAATGGATGAGTGCAAGAGAAATTGCCAGAAAAAATATGCTGGCGAACCTTACTGATTCCCTCCTCTTCGCGATTATCATCATATCACGCGTGATCAAGAGTGTCTCTATCTAGCTAGATCTGCAACCACAATAAACATGTGTATCTAGCACTACTACAAAAAACATTTTTACAAACGGCTCTAAACATATTATCGCTAGCGGATTTTAAAACCGTCTGTAACAAAGAGCCTGTGAAAATAGGCGATTATCACAGACGGCAACAAAATCTGCCTGTAAAAATGCATTATCACAGGCGGTTTTTAATTAAAATCCGCCTGTAAAATGCATTATCACAGGCGGTTTTTAATTACAAACCGCCTATAAAAATCATTTTCACAGGCGGTTTTTAATTAAAAACCGCTTGTAAAAATAAGGAACTGAACATGCATAGTATTATCATAGGTGGTGCACTGTATTCGTGACTGACAACATGCACTGTTGGGGGCTACGAAGAAACATTGCAACATATAAAAAAAATGATTTGACCATGCAATATATTATAGACCAGACGGTTACACTGGAATCTGTAAAATTGAAACATTATTCACCATGGAATACAAAATACAGACCATCAAACTGAATTTGGAAGCACAAGTTGAAGTTCTATTACGACTAATACAACAGCCGCCACTAGCAGAGCCTTAGAGTTTGTTGAGAGCAGAGGAGCATGTTGTTCTTCAGACTTTCAGAGCAGATTGTTGAGGCATTCATCGACGGTGGTGTACTCAGATTTTTGAGGGCTTACGTATGGGTACAGCTTCTCCTACAGGGACAACACCTTGTTGTGTGTCAGCGTGTTGGCCGACGGCTTGATGTCAACACCTTGTTCGCCGGTCAGGACGTCTACTTGCTGATGTTACGACCTCCATGCTCCAGACGCCGCTGTTGTTCCTCTCCCCGAGTACCTGCGTGGGCAAACGGGTGGTGGGTCAGATCCAGTTGCTTCAATCGGGGAGGCTGATGTTCTGGAATCTAGGCAAACGAACCTGAACAATGAGTCTCGAGTCCTTGCTGTTGTACCCGTTGTAGCTATGGTCTTGCTGAAGTCGTCGACAGTTGCATCAGTAGGCTCCCGTCCTCCCCGTCCGTCCATCCGCCAATCTGGCTGGCCATCAGAGGAGGACGCGACTACTGCCCCTACCGCCGCGGCGGCGGCCTGCCTCTGACACTAGCGGGAGCGGCGATTCTTGGTAGGGTCGGGGCGAAGGTGGAGGCGCACGTAGGGAGACGGACCTTGAAGTCGAGAGAGATTGGAGATTTTGGACTCTGCTGGTTTGGGAAGGAGACGGGTGGGTGGAGTATTATTGAGGAGGGAGACGGACAAATAATGATGTGTGGATCCGAGTGAAGAGCGTTGATTGGTTGAGGAGCTGAACGGGCTTCTGTAGTATTTTCACATGCGGTTTGTGTCACCAACCGCTTGTGATATTGTGCATTATCACAGGCAGTTTGTACCATCAACCGCATGTGATATACTATATTTTTTTACAAACGGTTTTTAGTTATGAACCCCATGTGATATGTGATTATCACAGGCGGTTTTTGAAGCATTTTACAGCACAGGCGGATTTCTTTACAGTCCGTCTGTAAAAAAAATTTGTAGCACCTGCAAAAATATGTTTTGTAGTAGTGTAGATGACTATATCTGAACAATCGCATCACGTTGCATGCATGGGTCGGTGTGCTCAGTCAGCGGATTGTTGCGGACTGCGATGGCGGTTGCCATTTCCTCTGTGGCCGCCGGCCGTGAAAGGGTTGGCTGACGCACGGCTGCGGCGCGGCGGTCGCCTGATGGATCCGCTGCAGCGCGGTCCACGCGCGCCACGGCAGCAGCGTCATGCATGCGCGCCCCTGCCGGTCCTATCACTCTGCTGCACGTAACGTGCGGCATCGACGACCCTCTCTTTGTCGTCTTGCTCTTCTTTTCTAGTTCCACATAATGCTGCTGTCAGTACTCACCGTCTCGCTATAGGCTAAGCTGGAGCAAATGCGACAGAACTCTCAGTCACACTACAGGAAACACGGTCATTTGCGACGGTCGTCCTAATTTGCAATGGCCACCGTCTTAAATAAACTTACTTGCGACGGCCCGCATATGGCCGTCACAAATTAAAAAAAACCATCGCGACACTTATTTGCGACGACTGCTACAGGAACCGTCGCGAATAATATAGCCGTCACAAATAAAGCTTATTTGCGACGGCCTTTTCCATTAGCCGTTGCAAATAGTGTTAATTGCAACGGCTAAACCTAATACCGTCGTAATTAACATGGCTGTCGCAAGTTAAAGGCCTATACCGTCGGGCCCAACTCATTTCCAAACCGCTTCGCCCCTACACGCGTCGGCACCGCTGGCCCGCCGCCCACACTCCCTCCGCCAGCCCACCGCGCCCCCACCGGCCCCAGCCCCGCCACCCCCGGCCTCGCCGCCCCCGGCGCCCCACTGCCCCCGGCCCCGCCGCCCCCGGCCCCTGCGCCCCCGGCCCCGGACCCAGCCCCGCCGCCCCCGGCCCCTGCGCCCCCGGTGACCGGCTGCTCTCGGCTTCGGCCCCTGCGCCCCCAGTCCACCGCTGCCCCCAGCCCCGCCACCCCCGGCCCCCCACCGTCCATGGCCTCGGCCCCTGAGCCCCCGCCGCCCCCGGCTGCAGACAGCAGCGCCGCCGGCCTCCTCCAACGCCTCCGTTGTCCGTCTGACGCCGCCGGCCCACTGCTCCACGCTGCACAGGTAAAGTAGGCATTTAGTTGTTAATTTCTAGATAATTAGTTGTTAATTGTTATTTGATGATTAGTTGTTATGCTATTTAGTTGTTAATTGTTCTTAATGATTAATTGTTATGCGAATTAATTGTTAGGTTGTTGTTAATTAGTTGTTAATTCTCATTAATTATTTGTTAGTTGTTAATAGTTGACCATTCTAATTAATTATTAGTTAGTTGCTAATTAGTTGTTAATTGGATCTTAATGTTACTATATATGCTTAGGTTTTATTTAATAATGTTTAAAATTTATATTATTGCTCTCGTTTATTGTTTTGTGATTAAAATAAAGTTGCTTATGTTTTCGTTAATATTTTTTATGCTTAGGTATAATATATAGAGACGTCTAAACAAAAGAGCCATCATACGTAAAGTAGGCATCATATATGTAGCGTATATAAGGCCCATCGGGCCCAACTCTAATCTTCATTTGAGGTCGGCAAAGAGAGAATGACGTCGCTGCAGTCTGGGTCACGATCGTGACCTGTGACTGGTGACGTGAGGTGAATCGTTAGGTTTAAGTGTATATGGGCCGGGCGGCCCATTACTAACCCTAAAAGTCTATAACCAGGTATCTCTTCGCTGCAAGACCCCCCGTTCACATCACGTGTGTTTGTGAGTACTTATAAGACGATGAAAACTCCGAAAACGTATGTTGTGAGTATGTGTCCTTGACTCGCAACATCCGTAAGGCAACAGGTTTCCTAGCTAACTAGTTGCCCCCCATTGTACTTTAAGAACTGCACCAGATAGGGGGGTGTAGTGTTAAATAGGCGGCATTATGCTGTCGAAATTTCGAGATTTGTGAGACGGGTGATAATCAAACATTGATGAATCGTTAGGGTTAAGTGACCAACCCGGAAGGGCACGATACACAATAAGTGTGATCGTGTCGTGTAGACCATTGTAGTGGTACTATATGCGTCAAGGTGGTACTGTATATATTAACGACAATTTCTTTTGTGTTAAACTGCAGAGTCAAACATGGTTGAAGACCGCAGTTGGATGTATACTGGCTGGAAGAGCAGAACTGGTGGTCACTCGGATGAGTGGTACATCAAGTTAGATAAATTTTTGGATCGGGCATTTTCGTTGTCAACGGAAGATATAGTGCGGTGCCCATGTACAAAATGTCGAAACACCAAGTTTTTGAGAAGATGAGAGCTTTCATTTCACTTATGTCGAAACGGTTTCACTCCACATTATGAAGTGTGGACCTTTCATGGCGAGACTAATTCTCGAGTCATAGCAGAAGTGGATGAGGATGATGATATAACAGGGGTTGATAGGATGGATGAGATGCTAGAAGCTCTAGAAGCGGAGGATCCTCTTACAAACGAGGCAGAGAAGTTCTTCGAGAAGCTGAAGAAATCACAAGAGCCGTTGCATGAACACACGGTTGTGACCGTACTTGCTTTCTTGACCAGATTTGTGGCAATTAATTCCAAGTACTTTTTTCCATCAACTGCTACAATGATCTCATGAAATTGATCTGCAATATCCTTCCACGACCACACAAAGCGCCACCAGATATGTATCAGTCAAAGATCAAGATATCTGGTCTCGGTATGAAGTATGAGAAAATTAATGTGTGCCCAGACAACTACATGCTATTCTTGAAAGAGCACGCCAATGAGAAGATGTGCTTGAAATATGGTAAACCGAGGTATGTCAAAGTTGTTAATGACGATGGCGATAATGTGATGACAGATGTCGCACATAAGCAGCTTCGTTACTTGCCTGTGACACCTCGGTTGAAGTGGTTGTTTCTTTCAAAAAGAACTGCAAGACACATGAGATGACACAAAGAAGGTAATCGTGAGAACAAAGAATTCTTGACGCATCCGTCCGATGGTGATGAATGGAAGGCGCTAGACCATTTCGATCCAGACTTTTCTTGTGATGCGAGGAATGTTCGCATCGGATTAGCGACTGACAGATTCTCACAGTTCAGTACGAACGCCACGCCATACTCCTATTGGCCCATCTTTGTCATTCGGTACAATCTGCCACCTGCTTTTTGTACGAAGAACGAGTTCATGTTTCTTAGCCTCATTGTACCTGGACCTGATCATCCCGGGTCACGTCTCAACGTGATGTTAAAACCGCTGATCAAAGAATTGAAAGTCTTGTGGATAGGAGTCGAGGCGTACGACAGTTACAAGAAGCAGAAATTCAACCTTTGAGCTGCTTATTTGTGGTCCGTCCATGATTTGCCGACATACGGCTTGTTTTCCGGATGGAGCACTCACGGTCGTCTGACGTGTCCGATATGAGCTTCAGACACGGATTGCTTTCGACTAACTCATGGAGGCAAAATATCTTACTTCGATTGTCACAGACGTTGGCTGCCCTCGAATCACATATTTAGGCAGCAGAGACATGTCTTTCGAAAGAACACTGTTGTCACTAAAGGACCACCGAAGCGTCTCAACGGGTCAGAAATTTCTTATATGTTGGACAAACTGGTGCCTTATGAAGGTCGTCCTGGATATTTCATAGGTTATGGAGAGGAACACAATTAGACTTACATATGTGGACTTTGGGAGCTACCGTATGTGAAATCATTGATTCTAATGCACAACATTGATGTCATGCATCAGGAGCGTAACATGAGCGAAAGTATCATAAGCACTTGCATGAATATGCCTGGCAAAATGAAAGATAATTACAAAGCTAGACTAGATTTGGCAGACATTTGTCAGCGTCCAACTCTTGAAATCTCTAAAAGTGGTGGGAAGCCACGTGCTTCTTTCTATCTTCGATCGAAAGAAAAGAAAGAAGTTATGAAATGGATGAAAACTTTGAAATTCCCAGATGGTTACGCAGCTAGCCTGAAACGAGGCATAAATGTGAACACAGGAAACTTCACTGGGTTGAAGAGTCATGATTATCACCTTATAATGGAAAGACTCTTAACTGTTATGTTTAGAGGCTATCTAGATGATGCGGTGTGGAAGGTTTTAGCCGAGCTCAGCTATTTCTATAGACAGCTTTGTGCTAAGAAATCAAGATCGGGATGATGGATAAGTTAGAGAAGGAGATACCCATACTTTTATGTAAGATGGAAAAAAAATTTCCACCGGGTTTCTTCAATCCAATGCAACATTTGCTTATCCATCTTCCATTCGAAGCTAAAGTTGGCGGTCCTGTGCAATACAGGTAGATGTATCACATTGAAAGAGCGCTACGATATCTGAAACCAATGGTTGGCAACATGGCAAGGGTGGAAGGGTTCATCACTGAAGCATATGCTCTCAAGGAAGTAGGATACTTTTCAAGTGTCTACTTTGCGGAAGAAAACAACATCAATACTTTGGCGATGTCGGTACAATGTGGACGAAACACCCCTTTTAAGCGACCTTTCCATTTTTCAAACGAGAGGCACCACCGTTGGTAGCTACACGACCTACGTGCTATCCGAACATGACAGGACTGTTGCTTTACTCTACATGTATGCAAATATAAAAGGCATGCAGGAATACTTCGAGTAAGTGTTTGTCCTACATTTATGCTAATCGATATATTTTGCTACACATGTATTCTAAACGATGTTTTTTCACGTTCAGCGAGTTCCACAGACAATGTTGGCCACATAGGCATCAACCTACGGCCAAACAAGTAGAAGGGATGCGAAAAGAAGGAATAAATAGAGGATCGAGTTTCCTATCCTGGTTTCGAGATTGTCGGTACCCTACGTACCGGATACCCCTTGAGATTGCAAAGATCACAAGGAAACTCCATATACCAGATTTGAAGACCTCCAAGGGCCCCACATGTCAGGCGTAACCGGACCTGCTTCCCCGACATGGTTAGTCCTAGGGACGCCACGTGTATCGTAAGACCGGAGCTATTGCCCACACATGGGAAAGCTCCGGACTAGATACCGGTATGGCATCCCCGGATCTAACCCCAGACAGAGGGAAGCTTCGGTGCCGACACGTGTCCAACAGCACCGGACCTACCCGTCCACGACGGTAAGTTCCGGAGATGCCACGTGGTCGAACCGCTGGACCTTCAACTTCAACAATCAGGCTAGTGGACCCCCAACGGCTCTGGACCTTCAAGGAGCAATCAAAGACTTCAGGACCCGATTAAGTGTCATTAATACCATATTAATGACACACGATCGGATGGCCCTTAATACCGGTAACGGCACTGTTAAGGCCCGTTACCATGCTATTAAGGGTAATTAACATCATTAATTGTGTATCAAGCATGTGTAACCGTCAGGGCCATGTGTCGGGCCAGACTAACGGTGTAATGACCAGTCCTTGTACTATAAAAGGACTAGTCGATGATACACAAGGGACCTCTCCAGACGGCTTCTAGACTCCCTAACCTAGGCGAGCTTCTTCTTCTGGAGCTTCTTCTAGACTCACATGCTCAATACAACACCAACACACCCCGTGGAGTAGGGTATTACGCTCAGGCGGCCCGAACCACGTAAATCTCTATGTCTACTTGTCATTCATCTTCTTGAATCTCTACGCACCAATTACCGAACTACAACTCCGCGATCTACCAATAGTAGTATCGGGAGGTCTGCCGGATTCAAACATCGACAGAGATTATGTAATACTCTCTCGTCTTCTATTATAAGTTGCTATTATTAAAGAAGTATTATTTTAACTTACGATCAATTTTTACAGTGTTAGACTCACAACGTCCATGAAGATTTGCGACAGCTATCTTATGGATTAGTGAATGTTAGAAGCTATGGTCGATATGACGTAAATGGCTTTCAATTCCATATAACTCATTTTGAAGCTCTTCGTCCACTCATGGCAACATCAAATTCCGGTGTTATGACGAGAGCAGTGGACACTGAAGGGAATTTAACTGATTATTATGGGATCATTAACAAAATCCTTGAATTTACTTTACCAGAAATAAGACCCTTTGAGTTGTCTTCTTTGACTGTGACTGGTTTGATCGCACTCATGGAACTCGAGAAAACCAATTTTGAATGGTGGAAGTGAAACATAAGGACCGACTACGAGGTTACGATACATTTGTTCTTGCACATCAAGTGGAACAAGTGTATTATCTACCTTATCCATGCACGAAGCTCAATGCCTAGTGGGTGGTATATAAGGTGAATCCTTGTGAGCGGTTATATACTCATGGGGATGATGGTTACCATGATAGCGAAGACGTTGAAGAAGTGTACCAAGAAGAAGAGTTGCCAGACACTTTTATCGTCGATCTTGGTGCAGGACTCGACCAATTAGTTGGAGGTGTTGAAGACGTTGAAGATGTAGAGTCAGATGATATGCGAAAACGGAAATTAGAACACTCCACGATGGAAGATCGTTGGGCTAGTTTAAGGAGTAGGGCACATGATAATGATATTGATGAATTTTGAAAGTGATTACAAGTAATGTTTTCTTGAAGATAGTAACATGAATTTTGTATATCTTATTTGTATATTTACTGATTATCTATTAAAACAGGATGGTGTCAAAGAAGGGTAAGAAGGTGCCGCCGACGGGGGGGGGGGGGGTTCTACCCCTCTAGACCTGAGGACACTTTCGCTGGTGCCTCATCGACTGGGAGCAGACGCTCTCAGCTGCTGGGGCACATTCTGAGCAGCTCTAGAGCTTCGTCACAGGTAAATTTCACTCGTTTTTGACAAATTCTTTAAATTCAATTTCACATTAAACTTACTTATGAATCATTTGAATGTTGTAGTCCTCACCAGCTGACTCAGAGGCTGCAGCGCCAGTTGACCTTGGCTACCCTTCGGTGAGCCAGCCCTCGGCCAGCCAGCCCTCGGCTGGCAATCCTTCTGTTCCTGTGCCCATTGACTCAGTTGGTGATGAGCCGTCTAGGTCACCTGACGTGACGCCCAAGTAGACGCGGAGGACGAGGAGGACTCACTTTGTCAGTCCTCTTGCGGTCCTCCATGCAGCACGTGCTCTTCTTCAACGCCCACCACCTCTGGGTGCATCTTAGGGTGCAACGGAGCAGTGGAGGGCTGACGTGGAACATATGGTTGCAACAGTAGCCAATCGCATCAGCAACCAAGGTCCTCCCCCTTCGGGGTGGGCCCCATCACAGCGTCGAACTGTGTCGGGTAGACTTGGTCCGCGTGCTTCCCAGAATAGGAGGCGTGTTGTGTCTCAACAAGCGATGTTGCTACCTTCCGGGGCGCGACGCACTCATACGGTAAGCAGGGTTTCAACTCACGATCTCCGGGTGGAGCTTGATCGCCGCTACCGTCAACAGTACGGTCGTGTCCATATCGAGTGTGCTCGCAAAAGGCGAGAAGCTCGAGACAGTCTTGCTCCCGAGGGAGTAGGAGGAGGCTGTTCTGCTCTGGCCATGCACCTACGCATGGTCAGGTGGCCAAAAAAGTTCCGGCCTCACCTGCCGGAGAAATTTGACGGGACTGTTAATATCGCTGAGTTTCTTTAGATTTACTCCACCGCAATCCTTGCGACCGGAGGTAACGAGGCCGTAATGGCCAACTACTTCCCAGTGGCCTTGACTGGGACCGCCAGGTCCTGGTTCATGAGCCTTCCTCACAACTCCATCAATAGTTGGAAGGAATTGTGCCAACAGTTCACCGCCAATTTCGGGAGTTCATACACCCGACCAGACACCGAACTGGACCTTTTTGCTATCGTGTAGAAGGGGGAGAATCCCTGCGCTCATTTATCCAGAGGTTCTCCAAGGTACGAAACACTATTCCTTCTATCTCCAGCGCCTCTGTTATTGTGGCATTTAGACAGGACGTACGAGATAAGAAGATGCTGGGGAAGCTGGCGATCAAGGAGATCACCAGCGTCACGAAGCTCTTCAGCTTGGCAGACAAGTGTGCCAAAGCTGCGGAGGGCCGTGAAATGCACTCCAAACCACCTCCGGAGGAAAACAAAAAATCCTCCAAGGGCGAAGCCACTACCTCCGGGAGTGGCAAAAAGAAGAAAAAGTCCAACAACAAGAAGAAGCAGACGGCCAGCACATCTACTGCTGCAGCTACTGCAGCTCTGAGTGGTCGGGGGCCATGCCCCGAGAAACGACCTCGGTTGTCCTCTGAAGACGGTGGCATCTCCAAAGTGTGATGTCCTATTCACAAGTCGAATAGCCACAACTTGGAAGACTGCCGGGAGGTCCAAAACCTTGTCGAACGCTACAACAAGCGTTGGGAAGAAGTTCTTTTCTGTCAGAAGGAAGGAAAACAGAAAGTCGATGAAGCTCCAGCTGAAGAGGAGTTAGGCTTTCAGGACCCTAAAAAGGTCCTGAAGGTTGTTTGCACCTCCATCGACGACGACTCCGACGTCTCCGACAATGAGCATCGGAAGACCATGAACACCATCTTTGGTGGTTCGTGGGACATCACCTCCCGCCGTGTCCTCAAGACAATGCGGCGGGACATGGCCTCAGTAGCTCCTATAGCCGGGGCAGAGCCTCATCGGAAGTGGATGGACACCACCATCACTTTTGATGCTTCGGACTACCCTCGAAACATGATCGGAGCTGGTCAACTACCTTTGATAGTATCTACGACCATCAATAACATTCAAATACACCATGTAATGGTGGACGGAGGTTCGGGGCTGAACCTTATAAGCTTCAAAGCTTTCGTCAAGCTTCAGCTTCGACCTTCGGACCTTCGCCCCTCTCATTCTTTCTCCAAAGTAGGTCCGGGGGCCATAACCCCACTCGGTGCCATTACTCTCCCCGTGACCTTCGGGACTCGGGAGAATTATCGCACTGAGAAGTTGGTCTTTGACGTTGCTCAGATCAACTTACCCTTCAACGCCATTCTGGGCAGGCCCGCCTTGTACAAGTTCATGGCTGCTGCTCATTATGGCTACCTGGTGTTGAAGATGCCAACACCAGCTGGTGTTCTCCGAATCTGCGGAGACCGCACTGCCGGAGTGACTACTCTGGAAGAACTTCATGTGCTTGCTACAGTGCAGGAGGAAGAATCCAGGCAGGAGCAAGCTCCAAAACCCCCGAGCATTCGTCGACGAGGTTCAACCTCTGCACCCCGTGTGCAACCAAGCAGCGACACCAACATTCCCGTCAAAGTCGTCCAAATCGGTTCTGAAGCCGCTCAGACCACCCGTATATCAGGAGGTCTGAATGACAAATAGGAACTCGCGCTCATGACTTTCCTCTGGGCTAATGTCGACGTGTTTGTCTGGCAACCGTCAAAAATGCCTGGGATCCCTAGGGAAGTGATCGAGCATAATCTGAAAATCTATCCTGACGCTTGGCCTGTACACTAGAAGCCTCGGAAGCAATCAATAGAGCGATAGAACTTCATATGACAAGAAGTGAAGAAGTTGCTCGAAGTTGGATTCATTCGAGAAGTCTTCCACCCAAAATGGCTGCCAAACCCAGTAATTGTACCCAAGGCCGGCGGGAAGCTTCAGATGTGTATCGACTACATAACACTGAATAAGGCATGCCCAAAAGATCCGTTCCCACTACCTAGAATAGATCAGATAGTGTATTCCACCTCAGGGTGTGAATTACTGTGTTTCCTAGATGCATATTCTGGGTACCAACAAATCAGAATGTCTAGGGAAGATGAAGAACATACTTCTTTTATCACAGTAGATGGATTGTACTGCTATACTGCCATGCCATTTGGTGACAAGAATGCAGCTTCAACATTTGTACGAGCTATGTACAAAACCCTTGGAGAGCTCATCAGAGACGTAGTGGAAGTGTATGTTGATGACATCGTCGTCAAGATCAAGGACAAGGAGTCACTCCTTGACACTTTGCAAGATGTCTTTGACAAGTTGCGAGTCACTCGCACGAAGCTGAACCCAGACAAGTGTGTCTTCGGGGTTAGCTCCGGAAAGCTTCTTGGATTCCTGGTAAACCATCAGGGTATAGAGGCAAATCCGGCGAAGATTAAAGCCATTGAGGATATGCAGCCACCAGCCCGCATCAAGGACGTCCAGAAGCTGACTGGATGTCTAGCCGCCCTCAGCCGGTTCATCTCATGACTAGCGGAACGGGCGCTACCCTTCTTCAAGCTGTTGAGGAAGTCCGGACCATTCCAATGGTCTGAAGAAGCAGAAAAGGCATTTCAAGAGCTAAAGCAGCTCCTCACCACTCTAACAACCTTGGTAGCTCTGAACCCTAGTGAGCCTCTACTACTTTACATTTTGGCAACTAACGAAGTTGTCAGCATGGTCCTGGTTGCGGAGAGACCAAAACCTTTACAAGCTCAGGAATCTAGACGCTTCCAAGAGGGTCAGGAGGTTCCTGAAGGCGAGTCTGGGTCCCAGCCCCCAGACTTGGATCTACAAGGAGTTACTCTTGTCGAACAAGAGGATTCAGACCCCTCCGGGAGGGTCCGGGTCACTCCAGAAGAAGCTCCGGGTTCCTTCAGCAAGGACCCGGAGGTCCCCGAAGAAGGCCCGGACCCCTCCGGGAGGGTCTGGGTCGATGAGGAGGAAGCTCCGGGCCCCTCCGAGAGGGTCCGGACAGTCCAACGCCCAATGTACTTCATCAGCGAAGTACTACATGATGCCAAGACTCGATACCTAGAGGTGCACAAGCTGCTCTATGCAGTTCTCATCGCCTCCAGGAAGTTTCGCCATTACTTCCAAGCTCACAAGATATCAGTGGTGACTTCTTATCCACTGCGTGTGATCTTGCATAATCCCAACTCTACTGGGAATATTGCAAAGTGGGCAGCGGAATTGACCGAATTCGATCTTGAATTCGTCCCAAGACAAGCGATCGAGAGTCAAGCATTGGCGGACTTTGTGGCGGAATGGACCCCCTCTCGATCAAACCCTGGGGGCCTTAGTGAGCAGAAGCCGGAACTCAAAGCTCCGGTCTTCACTAAACCTCGCTATACTCTCTACTTTGATGGCTCCATGCAAAAGTAGGGGGCCGGAGCTGGAGTCCTTCTCCTCGCACCAACCGGGGAGAAGGTAAAATACATGGTCCACCTTGACTTCAAGGCGACCAACAACATGGAGGAGTATGAAGCACTCATTTACGGATTAAAGGTGGCATTATCATATGGTGTCAAGCAGCTGTTAGTCAAGGGAGATTCGCAGCTCATCATTAAACAGGTGAAGGGTGAATGCTCCTGCAACAATCCTCAACTAGCTGCTTACCTCCTTGAAGTCCAGAGGCTTCAGAAGGACTTCGAAGTCCTGGACCTCCACCATGTCCAGCGTCTCCATAACGCTGAAACTGACGAACTCTCAATGAAAGCATCAACCGGAGCTCCGGCTCCCGACGGAACCTTCGTCTGGAAGTTGTCAAAACCAACAACTAAGCCCGCCGAACTGAGCGAAGGGGGCGAGACCAGCATCCCGAAGTTGGCAGTCCCGATGACCCTGTTACCATGGCAGCCATCAGGGGTCGTAGGTGCTGCCGGAAGCTCCGAGCAACCCAGCACGCAAGACCCAAATGCTCGAGCAAGCTCTGATGCATGGATCTCGGAGATCCGGGGCTACTTGAAAGACAATATCCTTCCTGACGATGATGTATCCGCTGACCGGATAGTCAGATTGGCTAAAACATACACGCTGGTAGAAGGGGATCTCTACCGGCGCGGTGCCAATGGCATCCTAATGCGGTGCATCACAAGGAAAGAAGGCTCCGAGCTCCTCACAGAAATCCATGGAGGCGAGTGTGGGAACCACGCGTCTTCCCGCACGCTGGTTGGTAAAGCCTTCCGACATGGCTTCTACTGGCCTACAGCGCTCCAGGATGCAACTGAGCTGGTGAAGAAATGCGAAGCATGCCAGTTCCATGCAATGCAAATTCACACACCGGCTCAGCCTCTACAAATGATACCTCCTACATGGCCTTTCGCTGTGTGGGGGATGGATATCTTGGGACCTTTCCCAAGAGCCGTCGGAGGTTACAAGTTCCTATATGTTGCCATTGACAAATTCACCAAATGGCCGGAAGCAACTCCAGTTGTGACAATAAACAAGCAATCGGCTATCAACTTCTTGCAGTCCATCGTATGCAGATTTGGAGTCCCGAACAAAATCATAACTGATAATGGGACCCAATTCACAAGCTCTACTTTCCAAGGATACTGCGAAGACCTCGGCATTCAAGTCAGCTACGCTTCCATAGCTCACCCGGCAAGCAATGGCCAAGCCGAGAGAGCAAATGCAGAAATCCTGAAAGGACTCAAGACGCGCACATATGAGCGCCCGAAAAAACATGGAGCCAACTGGATCGAAGAGCTTCCGCCCACTCTATGGGCCAACATGACAACTCCAAATCGGTCAACTGGAGAGACACCCTTCTTCCTGGTGTATGGAGTTGAAGCAGTCCTTCCTCCGGAAATCACCTTGGGGTCGCTCCAGGTCCGGACCTTCAACAAAGCCACGCAGGACCAGCTCCGCGTGAAGACCTTGACCTCCTTGAAGAGGGAAGGTGTCGAGCAGCTGTTCAGAATGCCCGATACCGCCAAGCTCTTTGGCGCTGTCACCAGCGGCATGTACAGAGCCGACAGCTCGAGGAAGGCGATCTGGTGCTACCGAGAATACAATCTAGAGAAGGGTTAAACAAACTCTCCCCCAGCTGGGAAGGACCCTTCCGAGTGATCAAAGTATCCCGTCCTGGATGTGTTCGCTTGGCAACCGAGGATGGGACACCTCTCCCAAATCCTTGGAACATTGAGCACCTCCGTAAGTTCTACGCTTAATATCATGGAGGTGAGTCTGTAATTACATGTGATGTATGTTATAGAGTCATTGTACAGAGTCGGGTAGCTCCTCCGCGGGGCAGCCGGACCAACCCCGTTAGGTCCGCAATGCCCATGTAACACTTGTCACAGTCAAAGAACTAAAAGTGCAGCTAGCTACCTTGGGTCAAACGAGAAACGAAACACACTTAGCCTGGTTCCGTACCCTAAGAGTGTACTTGTTCCCTCTGTACCCCAGACCTATAATGAAAGACATCATTGTGTGAAAATAGACTCCACGTGCATTTACTTTGTACAGGCTCACTATTTTTTATTTTTCTCTTTCTTGTCTATAACAAAGTTGTGCAGTTCTTAAGAAACTTTAGCTCGACTAGTTCATGTACAATTCGAGTTGCATTGTCTATTCTCCCGGGTCTAAACATTGTTGATGGTCTACTCGTCTGAATGCCGCCAAGCCAATCTAGGGCCGGAGTGTGCTATCGACTTAGCCTGGTCATGCACCCTAAGTACACCACTCTACCTACACCCCGACAGGCCGAAGTAAGGCGAGTCCAGAAACGATCGGACCTGAAGGAAATAAGATAGCGCTGTTGATTGTATTTAGAGTTGTGTTCGACCAAAAACTTTCTCGGGAATAGTAAGACACAATGAAGTTATAGATAGGAAATGTATTTTACTGTTTTTCTTGACTTTAGTGTGCAGGAAAAATAAATATTTCATGATGATGGTGAATGAAGCCGGAGCTGCCATAGCTCCGACATCCCCTAGGTGGCTTGTGGTTGATGTTCAAACATTGATATCGAGTGTCGCTGGAGCTACTCAGCTCCGATAAAGCTAGGAGGCAAGCCGTCAACGTGAAGAAAAGATGGTGGAAAGACTCTATAGTGGAGTCTGCCGTTGACACACCATGTGTTGACAGAGGTCACTGCCGAAGCTACCAAGCTCTGACACCCCAAAGGGCTAACCGTCGATGCTCTACGCGTTGATTGAGACTACTGTCGGAGCTACTAAGCTCCGATGATGGTCAATTCCGGAGTCACTAAGCTCCGACAACCTCAGGGGGCCTACACTATCGAAGAATTTGGACCTACATTCTACAAGTTTGAAGCACGCAAGTCTTCAACAACTGTTACATCCTCTTGGTATATGTTCACAATCAAATTGTGTACATCTACTAGGGGGCCAAGTGAGACAAAGGTGTTGAAGACAAAAAATGAAGTTCACATTGGATTTCATCCATCTGGAGATAAGAGATTACAAAATTGGAGAAGAAGAAGAGAGAATACAAGCGAGAGCTACAAAGAGATGGTCCTAGACCTTGTGGAAGAACTGGGAGATCTTCTGGGCAACCTCCGACACGCTGGCACGGGCGGCTTCACCCTCTCCTTCGATGGGGCCTTCAAGCACTGGGTCCAGAGGGAATTGAGGGTCCCAGCTGGTGTAGCACGTCAGCACGAACTCTGCGATGTTCTTCGCCAGGGACTGTCCCTCAGTTTCCAGCTGGTTCGCGATGACATCGCCCATCTTGGTGAGCTTGTTGCCTGCTGAACTCAGCGCCTCCAACGCCTAGTCCAGCTCCAGCTCCAGATCATCCAGACGCACAGGACTAAAGCCCATTGGCGTCAGCGCGTCATTGGGTTTGCCCAGGAAGTCCCAAACTTGTTGGGACTCGATAGCCCTTGTGCTTCGCATCTCCTCCAAGGATCTTTTGGCCACCGCAAGCTCCGAGTTCTCCCGAGCAAGACGCTCCACCTCTTTGGCATTCTGCTAAATCTTTTCATCAACCTGCCTTTCGAGTTTACTGAGCTCTTCCTCTTGGAGGTGGATCTCGTTTCGGTGGTTGACCAGATCCTTCTCTCGGCCCCGCACTTTCTTCTCCCTGGCGGCGACGGCATTCTCCTGCTTGTAGAGATCTTGCCCTCGCTCCCAGGCCTTCCTCTCCTCTTCCTCACAACGCTCCTCCAATTTCTTGGTGCGCTCTTCGAGGCTCTTGTCAGCCAGAGCTGTCTTTTGGACAAGCTCTTCCTCCCTCTTCATGAGGTCGTCTCGCAGCTCTAGGAGTTTTTGCTCTTCATCTTCGAGCTTTCTCTCCTGCGCCCCAAGAGCCTCCCGGCGCTTGACGAGACTAGCATGGATGGCACTGAGCCTCTCTTGCCGATCATCCGCTGCATTATTAGCAGCTTTGGCCTGCTCGTAGATGGCCCGGGACTGGTTGTCGAGGGATCGCGTCATGCTTTCCCTCTCATCCAGCAGCTTACCCCAATATTACAGGCGGACCTTCTCCCATAGCAACCACTCCTTGTCGTCAGCCTGCCTCGACTGCGCCAGCTTGGTCTCGAATTGGAGCCGGTTGCGCCACCTCCTAAGGGTTTGGCGCTCCTCCTGGAGGGCCTTGATGTCGTGGTAAAAAGCCAGCTGGACATGGCAAAGACTGGAGCAGGCGTTGTTAATAGATAATGATAGGGGGATCAGGTTCGGACCTGCCGGGGTCCTCTCTGCTGGCTCCAGCGGGTCTTCAGTGACAAAAATTGGGTCCCACCTACAAGAGCGGTCCCCTGAGCTTCCACAGCACTAGGGACGTCCTCCGAGATAGCCTCGACCGCCGCCAAAGAAGGTCCTGTAGCAGAAGTTCTGACCTCCGGAAATGGCTCTGAAGTTCCCGCCGCCAGGTCATCAACAATTGGCCCCTCAGGCGGGGGGCCAACAACTTCATCTTGTCACCCTAGCTCAGCAGTGGGCACCTCCGGGATCACCACTTAAGGAGCAGGTGTTGAAGGTTCGGTCAGAGCAGAAGCTACTTCCGGCTCCGACGCAGATGCCTCCTCCGCCGCTGGCTCAGGTGCTAGTGCTTCGACCATCATGGGCTCAGGCGCCGACACCTCCGTAGCAACTGGCTCGGACGCCAGAACCTCTTCGACGGCCGACTCTACAGCCAGAACTTCTGCAGCCGGAGCTTCCTCGATAATTGGCTCAAGCGCTGGAGCTTCATCAACACCCGGCTCTAATGTCGGGACCTCATCAACTACCGGCTCGACTGACGGGGCTTCAACAACATCCGACTCTAGGGCCAGAATCGCAGCCACCTCCGGCTCTGTGGCCGAAGCGTCCAACATCTTAGCATCCAAGCCCGAAGCTTCAACCTCCAGGGCTGGTACCACTGGTACATCTTCATTTCCGTTGTCCGGCGCTATCACAGGAGCTTCTGGGGATGAGTCGAGGTCCAAGACCACGACAGCCGGCACCAGAGCTTCAGCCTGCACAGCCTCAACTGCTGCTGCAGGGACCGGAGCTTCAGCCCTTTTCTTAGGCACGCTGTGGATGAAGGACGAAAAAACTCAAAATACAGTTATAACAATAAAACAACTGACTGAGGTAAAAAATCAAAAATTACCTCGGAAGGCTTCCGCACCAGTTAGCACAGAACCTCTTTTCCTAACGCTCTGGACTGGCCCCAGCCATCATTGGCGTGGTAGTCCCGGAAGGTCCTCCGGAGCTTGCTCCTGCTATCGGCGTTGCCTTGGTCGAGGCCCCCCTCGACCGAGAAGGACCTCCGGACCCAGAGCCCTCAGCTGGGCCTGGTACTGGAGTCACATGGCCGGAGCTAGCACCCCGGGAAGATGCCGCTGCTGGAGTAGATGCCACCGTTGAAGACCTCCCCCTCCAGGGAGAAGGAGCCGCCGCAGAAGAAGCATGCCTGACAGACCTTCCGTCAGCATGCTTCCTCTTGTGGCCCAAGGGCTCGGCCAACTCTTTGCCCTTGCCCACGACTTCAACTCTCTGTTCCGGGACGGAAGGGGGACTTCCCTCAGAAGCTCCGGATATCACCAACTCGGTGATCGAACGCCTCTCAAAGACACCAAGATCATCAAGCACCGGCATCGTCCACCAGAGCTCCCTGCTGAACTTCGCCTCCATGTTCAGAGGGAGAAAAGCTACTGGTCGAGTCAAGTCGTCACCTTCGACATCGATGTCGTGCAGAAATTTCTTGAGGTGAAACTCCAAAGTTGCACCCTCCATGTTGGACTTCAAACCGGTCTCAATCCGGTCGTCGTCCGACACACAGTTGAGAGCCCAAGCAAGATTCTCCCTCTTCTTCAGTGGAGCCCACCTGTTGGTCAGGAAGTTGCAAAACACTGCTTGAGGAGTCACCCCTCCTTCCACGCACTGGCGGATCCTGGTCAGAGCAGGGTTGAAGGCGTCCGACAACACCGGAGCTTCACTCCAAGCTACAGTGTCGATGTTGGGGAGGCCTTCGGGCAACTCCAACTTCTCGTGCTCCTCCACCCTGATGACGATCCAATCCTTCTTCCAGTCGTCCCACTTCCCAGAAGGGAACGACCGCAAGTACTTGAACGGGCACTTCTTGCGCTTCACAAAATAGTAGAAGCCAAGGTACTCGTCACTCCTGCCGATAGTGTGGACAGTGAAGAAGGTGTGGAAGAGCTCAACATAGGGGGGAATGCCCACCCACATCTCGCAGAAGTGGACAAAGATCGACACCAGGAGAATGGAGTGGGGGCCAAGGTGGTACAGCTGTAGACCATAGAAGTCTAGCAGCATCAAGAAAAAAGAGGAGAAAGGTGGGATCAGTCCCACCATGGCGTATGCGGAGAAGTACACCATGTCGCCGGCGTGTTCCTTCCCGAACGGAAGCTTGCCGGTGCGGACCAAGTGGTTGAAGAAGTCAGGGGACCACCCCATGAGGGCCCGGACCTTCTTCAAATCACCGTCGGTCTTCAGTCGGCTATGGCGGAGACCCAACTCCATCGCGGCACAGCGGGGCAAGAGATGGAAAACAAGCAAAAGTTTGGAGGATTTGAGCGCAAGTTTGAATAAAAGGCATAAAGAACCCCCAAACGGTGCGTGTTTTCCTTCTTAAGTAAGCCCTCGCAATGCATGGATGGAAACCGCAGAGGAGCCGACGAGACCAGTCAAAAACTTCACCCTTCTATTGACAAGGGGGCCCGGGGCCACACCGATGATAAAGTCGAGGTCCTTACCAAAGGCGAACGGTCGTCATCATGAAAGGCGGGAAGCCCAAAGGCGGCGGCCTGATAGGGCGCGCGGAACTGACACTATTTTCGTATCGGGAACCGGCGACCTTCAATTGCGTGAGATTCGCACGCTAAGATCTCACTTGCCGCATCCAGGATATGCCACGCGGCAGTGGTTTAACTGCGAACTATCGCCAATGGCACGTCCGAAGACCCTTGAGGACATGGCTCAAAAACCGAAGAATGGACGCACCTCCGGCAGAATGACTTCATCCAAAAGGTCTCTCCCAGAGGTGGGCCCAGGGGACCACTATCGGTACCCTACGTACCGGATACCCCTTGAGATTGCAAATATCACAAGGAAAATCCATTTACCAGTTTTGAAGACCTCCGAAGGCCCCACATGTCAGGTGTAACCGGACCTGCTTCCCCGACATGGTTAGTCTTAGGGCCGCCACGTGTATCATAAGACCGAAGCTATCACCCACACATGGGAAAGCTCCGGACTAGATATCGGTATGTCATCCCCGGATCTAACCCCAGACAGAGGGAAGCTTCGGTGCCGACACTTGTCCAACAGCATCGGACCTACCCGTCCACGACGGTAAGTTCCAGAGCTGCCACGTGGCCGAACCGCCGGACCTTCAACTTCAACAATCAAGCTGGTGGACCCGCAACGGCTCCGGACCTTCAAGGAGCAATCAAAGACTTCAAGACCCGATTAAGTGTCATTAATGCCATATTAATGACACACGATCGGATGGCCCTTAATACCGGTAACGGCAATATTAAGGCCCGTTACCAAGCTATTAAGGGTAATTAACCTCATTAATTGTGTATCAAGCATGTGTAACCGCCGGGGCCACATATCGAGCCAGGCTAACGATATAACGACCAGTCCTTGTACTATAAAAGGACTGGTCGACAATACACAAGGGACCTCTCCAGACGGCTGCTAGACTCCCTGACCTAGGCGAGCTTCTTCTTCTGGAGCTTCTTCTAGACTCACACGCTCAATACAACACCAACACACCCCGTGGAGTAGGGTATTACACTCAGGCGGCCCTAACCACGTAAATCTCTATGTCTACTTGTCATTCACCTTCTTGAATCTCTACGTGCCCATTACCAAACTACAACTCCGCGATCTACCAACAGTAGTATCGGGAGATCTGCTGGATTCAAACACCGACAGAGATTATGTAATACTCTCTCGTCTTCTATGTATTATAAGTTGTTATTATCAAAGAAGTATTATTTTAACTTACGATCATTTTTTACAGTGTTAGACTCACAACGTCCATGAAGATTTGCGGCAGTTATCTAATGGATTGGTGAATGTTAGAAGCTATTGTCGATATGACGTAAATGGCTATAGATTCCGTACAACTCATTTTGAAGCTCTTTGTCCACTCGTGGCAACATCAAATTCTGGTGTTGTGACAAGAGCAATGGACACTCAAGGGAATTTAACCAATTATTATGGGATCATTAACAAAATCCTTGAATTTACTTTTACCGGAAATAAGACCCTTCGAGTTGTCTTCTTTGTCTGTGACTGGTTTGATCGCACTCATGGAACTCGAGAAAACCAATTTGGAATGGTGGAAGTGAAACATAAAGACCGACTACAAGGTTACAATACATTTGTCTTGCACATCAAGTGGAACAAGTGTATTATCTACCTTATCCATGCACAAAGCTCAATGCCTGGTGGGTGGTATATAAGGTGAATCCTCATGAGCGGTTATATACTCCTGGGCATGATGGTTACCATGGTAGCGAAGATGTTGAAGAAGTGTACCAAGAAGAAGCGTTGCCAGACACTTTTATTGTCGAGCTTGGTGCAGGACTCGACCAATTAGTTGGAGATGTTGAAGACGTTGAAGATGTAGAGTCAGATGATATGCGAAAACGAAAATTAGAACACTCCACGATGGAAGATCGTTGGGCTAGTTTAAGGAGTAGGGCACATGATAACAATATTGATGAATTTTCAAAGTGATTACAAGTAGTTTTCTTAAAGATAGTAACATGGATTTTGAATATCTTATTTGTATATTTACTAATTATCTATTAAAACAGGATGGTGTCAAAGAAGGGTAAGAAGGTGCCACCGACGAGGGGGTTCTACCCCTCTAGACCTGAGGACACTTTTCGCTGGTGCCTCGTTGACTGGTAGCAGACGCTCTCAGCTGCTGGGGCACATTCTGAGCAGCTCTAGAGCTTCGTCACATGTAAATTTCACTCGTTTTTGACAAATTCTTTAAATTCAATTTCACATTAAACTTACTTATGAATCATTTGAATGTTGTAGTCCTTTTCGGCTGATTCAAAGGCTGCGGCACCAGTTGACCTTTGCTACCCTTCGGTGAGCCAGCCCTAGGCCAGCGAGCCCTCGGCCAGCCAGCCCTCGCGTGGCAATCCTTCTGTTCTTGTGCCCATTGACTTGGTTGGTGATGAGCCGTCTAGGTCACCTGACGTGACGCCCCAGCAGACGCGGAGGACGAGGAGGACTCACTTTGTCAGTCCTCTTGCGGTCCCTTCATAGAGGATCATGATTCGTCCAGTCGGAGACAGGTAATAAAAATTATAGTGTTCAATTTCAGTTTCTTTTGGTTACTTAAGTAATTAATCAATAAATATCTTGCAGGGTTTGGGACGACACATCTTTCACCGGTGAGAGACACCAAAGACCGATGAACGGTGTCCTCGGGTCCTTAGTGCGTTTGCACTATCATGGGGTCATCGACGGGGCGCCTGCTCTTTCGTGGGAGGACTACGCACGTGTCCATCAGCAGGAGCACGACAACTTTTAGGAGGCCGTATGGGCTGATTTTATGGTAAGTATGTTAAAAATAGTTTCTAAATTTTCACTCTTAAACTCTTCTAATGAATATCTCTTCAATATATTTTTTATCACAGGCAAGGTATATTTTAGAGGACCCGAACGACCCTCGCATGGTTGAGGATGCGAGGAGAGTGTTTCACTACAATGCTACCAAAGCGCTTCGACAAGCTTTGTCGAATACTCGTGTTCAAATTATTAATGAGCACTTGAAGACGAATCAGCACCACGTGCTATACTTCCGGCAAGAGAGTGAGAGGCACCTGACGGACGAGGAGTACGCGCAGGTATTTGGGGTGTAGTAAGTATTTTTTCTGATAATTTCCTCGTTGGTATTTTTAACAACTTACAACTATGTGCAGGGCCACGTGAGCTAGTTGCAGGGTCGTACCGATGCATTTCGGGCCCTTTGCTGCTACTGGGCTAGCGATGAGTTTAAGTCTAAGTCCGGGAAGGCCCGAGAGTGTAGGGGGGTCGAGGGGAAGAGCAGACACGGCCAAGATAACCACTTGCGTTTAGCTAAACGCATGGTAAGTGTATGTAACTTATGTTTATATATTCATAATATATTGTTTGTACTAACACGTATTGACAGGAGCGCGAGACGGGGGTGCCGCCGACACCTGCTGAGATCTGAAAGAGAGGTCACAGGGACCCTTCTCAACCTCAGGGGTGCAGTGAGGCTGCAGTCGAGCGATTGGTAAGTTTAGAAATAATTCATAATAAATATAACTATATGTATTGATGAACTTACACGGTTTCCTTGTTTTGCAGGCTAAGTACGGGGAGGAGGCTAGGAAGATACACGGTGAAGATTTTGATTGGGAACGTGGAAAATCGATGCTCAAGCCGTGTATGCAAGCAGAGGTGGAAAAGCACATGAAAGGTGAGTTTATAAGTCATTTTATCATTTTCAATTCAAAGTATTCAAGATATTCAATTTCATATTACTGACTCTTTTTTTATAGGCTCGCCATATTCGACGGAGTTCTCGACTCGAGGGTGGGGAGACCTGTGAGAGGCAGCTCCACGCAGGCTTCTTCGGTGGGCACGACAGGTCATCGCGTCTCGCAGTGTGAAATTGAGATGCAGTCCCTATGACAAACTGTAGAAGAGAACCTCAAGTGACTGGAGGAGGCGGAATGCCAAAGGATCGCGATGGATGCCACAATCCATTCCCAGGCAGCAGCGTTAGCGCAGATGCAGGAAGCAATGGAGGTAACATAATAAAAACTAAAGTTCTCATTAATTCAGCGTAAATCACTTACTAATAGGTAACATTTAATGTTTGCAATGACGGGCCATGGCTCGGGCGCAAGGTCTGGGGATCCAGCTACTGCCACTATCACCGGTCCTTCCAAGCGATCCTTCTTCTGCGGGTCAGGTAACTTTCTATGTCAACTTAATAATTCTAGTTTTAACTCAACTTAACCAAAATAAAGTAAGGAAATAGAGTGACAGTGAAAGATAGATAGAGTGAGAGATGAAGTTAGAAGAGGGAGGAAGATAGAGAAAAAAGGATTGAGATAGAAGAGAGAGGAGATAGTTAGATAGAAAAGGATTGAGATGGAAGAAAGGGAGAGATAGAAGAAAGAGTGAAAGATAGTTAGATAGAGTGGGAGAGGAATGACGAGAGAGAGATTGGAGATAGAAGGAGAGAAAGAGAGAGAGAAATGGATATGTAGATTGAGATAGAGGAAGATAGAGGAAAAATGATAGCAATAGAGAGATAGAGAGAGAGAAATGAAAGAAGAGAGGAAGAGAGGGGATCTAGATGGAGATAGAGGGAGAGGGAGGGAGAGATGTTAATGCATTTATATTCTAACTCTAAGTTTCATTAATTATAGGGATCTGCACAAACTCCGTCGTCGTCGCTACCGCCACCTGGAATGAGGCGCGACGACGACTTTGACTTTGGAGGTGGCTTTGGAGGTCAGACGGGCGAGTGAGCCCTTGTTTGGTTTGTTGATGGTGATACGATGTATCAACGATGTGTTGTGATGTGTTTTGTGACTGTTATGGTGTGTTATGTGACTGTTTGTTATATATTGTCTGTTATGTGATTTTGGCCATCGAGCAGGGTAGTATTTTTGGTTTTTTTAAAAAAAATCTTATTTGCGACGGCTTTTTATACAATACCTTCGCAAATAAGGTCCCATGCCTTCGCAATTAAGCCTCTGTTATTTGCGACGGCCTGGCTATCGCAATTAAGGTCCTATTTGCGACAGCCAGACCGTCGCAAATGGTCGTGTAGGCCCTGTCGATTGACAGCGTGGGACCTATCAGCTGACCTTATTTGCGACGGTCTGGCCCTCGCAAATAGGTTCTTAATTGCGACGACCAGACCGTCACAACTAGCTCTGTGGGGCCCACCGGCCCCCTGACAATAAGTTGCGACGGCTACTGCCGGACGTCGCAAATAAGTCTATTTGCGACGGTGACTATCGCAAATAAGCTTATTTGCGACGGCCAAAAAACGTCACAAATAAGCAAAGCCGTCGCAAATAGGTTATTTGTGACGGTTTCTAACTTATTTGCGACGGCATTAACCGTTGCAAATCCTCAAAATTCCTGTAGTGAGAGACCATCGTTTTCCGTGCTATCATGTGGCCCAGAGCTTGCCGCTGCCGCAGCCGTCGTTTTCCGACCACACCTGCTCGTCGGCCTCTGACCGCGCCCAGGAATGGCACGCCCTTGCCCACGTGACCACGTTAACTGCTTCCTACCACGTTAATCTGACAACTTAAGTAATTTCAGCTACCTGACATGCATTTACATCCATAGCATTCGATATCAGCTCCAAGTCACCATCTCGTTAATCAATTTACTAGTAGCGCTCATCAAAAGCTGTGATCAACAAAAGAGGCAGAGACGGCACTTGAACATAGGAAAAAACATTGACCAAGTAAAATGGGGCTAACAAGGTGACAAGAACCAAATTAGTAAAATAATCAGTTCACGTTAGAAGTGAAACTAACTAGGATATATAGTTTGGAATAGTCTCAAACTGTCATTGAGCAATCATCGAGTTGAATCATCAACTTGAGTTTCGTGCTGACTGTTTCCGTTTGTTCGAACACAGATCACAGTCATGCCGTGCCCGCCAAATAAAAGCAAGCCAGGCTAGCTAAATCAGCAAGATACTGTGGAACTGTGCCGTATATATACACCTCTCTCTTCTCTGTTGCAGCGGCATCATCCTCGTCGAGGTACAAGAACACCGCTAGAGAAGCATCACTTGGTCATTGAATTAGCCATTTTTTTTTGAAACTGACTATATATTGACCAGATTTATCACAGAGATTTTTTGTGTCTGTTACGGGTTGAGAGAATAATGGAGTATAGCTTTTTTTTTAAGAAAGATCCAGACCAACTAGGCCGGCATGCATTAATAAGAAGAGAGGAAACACACTGTCAATAAGTTACAGAAAGGAGAAAATAAAAGTGTACAGGAGGTGCACGCACCACTCAACCACCCTACACACGCCTAAGCGTACAGGGTCTTACAGAAGCAGGATTACAGACTGAGGACAAAAGCAACTTAAATCCTTGGCTCCAGCCAACGTCCAAAGATATATGGACTCCGAAATCTCATTGAGGATCTGGGCAAGGATCGTTCTTTTTTATCAAATACTCTTCGGTTTCTTTCACACCAGAGAACCCAGCAGACGAGCAGCGCAATTGACCGATTGCCTGTACATGTTGGTCGGCTCCCGGGCCAACCAAATGCTGAAACCAGCAGCCTAAATTATGAGTTGATGACCAGCTGATAGGATTTAGAGATAACGATCCCAACCCACGCACAACTGATGCCCAGACCAACCTCGAAAACGGACACTCCATAAACAGATGCAGGGATATCTCGACGCTCCTTGTGCAGAAAGTATAAAAGTACTGATTTGGCCAGTCTCGCTATTGGAGGCGAGCCGCTGACCACAATCAGTCCTGTACCATAAGCCAAGCGAAAAACTTTCATTTCAGTGGTGCCCAGATTTGCCAGATTCTCGACAGGAACCAGAAACTTGTTGAGGTGATAAGAGGTGATAAGCTGAACATACAAAAAGAAGACGCCGATTGTTGTAAAAAGCCAAGTTATCTGGCCACTTTGCTGGGAATCATCTGTTAGATTGATCTCCAACTGGGCTTGGTTAGTCCGAACAAGTCCAGCCTAATAGATGCCCTAATCGGGGACACACATACAGCCCGTTTGGCTGTTGGGCCCCCTCTCACGTTGCGTCGCATATATATAGGAGAGAAAGGCACTTCAACTCTAAGGCGTGTCTCATTTTTGCTCCACACCATTCCACCGATCAGGAGGGCGCAAAGTGAGGGGAAGGTTCCCAGCGGCGACGATGTCCCGACCGCACGTCTTTAATGTCAAACTCGTCGCCATTCCTCCCTCAAGCGAGATCATGTGGTCCTCATCCTCCAACGCAGGTACGCTCATCAAATCAAAGGTGCATCAATTTCTCCACTGTTCATGTTTTACTCAACATGATTAGCATATACTACTGTATTCTTTTGATCTGTTTACACCCGGTGGATTGAGTGGCTAGAGGGACTAAGAATACTAACAATGGTATCAAGAGCCAGGCTAGAGCACTAGTCTTCCGGGTCTAAAAAAAATTTACAAGAAGAAAATTAGTTTCAGAAGAATTAGATAAGAGATTAGATTGGCGGCGGCTCCACTGCTTTTGAGCACTTGCGCCGCCGCTGTGGCTGTCCACAGTGACCCCACCGCCATCTCAGTTGTGTGAGAACGACCTCAGTTGCTCCACCATGCGCCTTGGGCGCCGCTCCGGAGCGAAGCAGCCCACGGCCGAATGCACCTTCCGTCGCTGCTTCAGTCCATGGCGCCGCGTGCCCTCCTCAACCATCAGATCGGGCTTGGTCCATAAGCCGCCACTCACCTGCTGGCCACCCGCTCAGATCCGCCCAACGCTCGCCTCCGGGATGCGCGCATGCCTTCCGTCGGAAAGGCCGCCAAATCGCACGCGCCGTCCGGGGCGAGATGCTCGTCGAGCGCCTCACGATCTTGCAGCTCGGGCACCACTGCTGTGTGTCTCTGTGCAGCGTGCCCGCACACTAGCGCCGCCGGAGAGCCGGCCTGCTTCATGGTGCAGCTAGTGTCACTGCTGCTTTTAGTCTTCCACACTGATTCAGCTTTCACCCGTCGCCGGCGTTTGGGCTCCTCCGTTGCGCGCTGTCGCAAGCGAGGCCCCGTTGGTTTCGGCACCGCCGGGAGCCGGGCGCAACCGCCGGGCAAAACGAGCGCTGCCACGTCAGCCTCACTCGGTCCACAATCCGGGAGTCGCAGGAGCGGGCGGATCGTGCCGCCCCCCACGTGCGTGATCGGGCGAGCCGCCACTGTGCGGTTCTTCGAGGAAGAAGGTGGAGGGGCACAAAGAGGAAAGAAAATAAGGTTAGAAGGTTGGTCGGTCTTGGTTTTAGGGATAAAATCTCGATCATCCAAGAAAGATCGACAGCTCATGTGCTATGGATCAATTTAGTTCCCCGGCCCAAGCGTCTCTACTCAGCACACACGGGCCATGGGCCAATTTCAGCTATTGAGTCAATTTTCAGCAGCTTGATTTTGTCATTTTCAGTGAATCGTACTGTGGGCTATGGGCCACTTTTACAATTGGGTCTCGCAGTTCTAATTTGGGCTGATTAAGAAATTATGAATTGCTAAGTTGTGTTGGGCTTTTTTTGGACCAATTTTAGTTTAAGGACTTTCATATTTTTGTCATTTTGAGTGGATTTTGTCATTTGGACAGAAATCCATTTGGTCCTCACATAATAATAAGAAATGGTTGAGAGTTTTAATTTTAGTTTTAATTTTCCTGATTCGATTAAGTTTAAGTGATTTTGTCACCGTGATTAAGCCTACCAAGAAAAAAAAATATTCTCAACTATCTGATTTTAATAATTAAGTTGCTATGGAGAATTAAATATTTTTTGATAAGTTTATTTTCATATTTCTATAATTTGGAAATTTGCTATATTTGAAAATTAGCGTTATATTTAGTTTAAGTAGCAAAAATGAAATCTCTCAAATTTGATTAAATAAGATTGTTATGCTATTATAGATAAATAAGTATAATTAAGTTGATTAGCTTCCGCTGTTAAGTGTTAAGTTTATGACTTTTAGTTAAACTTTTTCACCAACGTGAGAAATCTAATTAGAATAATTTCAGTAAGCTTTCACTGTGTTTAAATATTTTGTTATAGTTTAAGTGCCCAATCGTGATTTAAGTAATTAGTAATTCATATAAGTTTTATTGTTTAGTTGATTAGTGTAAGTATAAGATTAGTAAGATTTAACGTTGTAATTTTAAGTATTTATGTAAGTGCATCTAGGATATCCCTTGTGGATTTTGGCTAATTGATGACAAATATATGAGATCCTAATGAAACTACTGAGATGATTGCAGGACAAACAAGTGAAACAGCTCGGTGCGCACAAAAAGGTGAAAAATGAAGTGGTGTTCAAAGAGAGATACTTTGATAAAGCTTGGAAGACCAAATTAGATTTTGAATGTATAGGGAGTGTATGAAAGACACACTCCAAGAGCTCACAACTTTGCACGAGGGTAAGGGATTAAAATTAACCTAACTTTCACAAAGCACCGGACTAGTCCGATCGTGGACCGGACTAGTCCGTTTATCTTTCTGGAATCTCACTTATTGGGAGACCGGACTAGTCCGTGCGTCCACCGGACTAGTCCGTTGATCTTTCTGGAGTCTCTCATATTGAGGGACCGGACTAGTCTGTTGACCACCGGACTAGTCCGTTGACCTTTCTGGAGTCTCCCATATGTGGAGATCGGACTAGTCCACAGACTAGTCCGTTGAACTTTCTGGAGTTCACCTTCACACATCACCGAACTAGTCCGAGCTTGGACCGGACTAGTCCGACAGACTTTCTAGACTTCAAAATACACTGAGACCGGACAAGTCTGGACTTGCACCAGACTAGTCCGGTGTTAGGGTTTTTCAACGGCTACCTTTTTGGAAAAATAGAGAGTCCACGGCTTTCCTATGGAAATACACGTCGAATACTGATCAAAGAACAAACCCTAGCGCCGCCACTTCGTCCCAAGAGCCCAAAGCACATCTCCCCACACATCTAAAGTGCAAACAAAGTGAAATCAATTGAACACTTGGATTCGGGATTGGGAGATCGTCGTTCTTTCATTGCGAGCTCTTGGGGTTTGATCTTTCTACACTCATACTCTGCATTGTAATACTTTTGAGTATATTTGATCACTTCTTTCGTTGTAATTCTCGTGAGAGCCCTCAACGTGTGAGGTTGCCCCACAAACTTGGTGATTACCCGTGATAGTGGAATCAAGTCGGCCTTCGTGGTGACTTGAAGAGGGAAAGGGTTGGAGACCCGGTTCTATGTGAGCTTCCTCAACGAGGACGTAGATCTCGTGGTGAGATCGAACCTCGGGAAAAATTTGTGTGTCTTGCGCCTTATTTCCTTTAAATTTTGTTCATTAGATCACTTGAGTGCTAAACATCAACCTAAGGCAATTATAAGTTTTACTTGCATTCTTATATTAATCTCAAATAAAAATATCAGATGTTCTCATTTCCGCTGCAAAAGAAATTTAGTTTCCCAAATAACACCTGATCAACACACATATTTTTAGCACACCGGACAAGTCCGCCCACACGATCGGACTAGTCCGGCCAACCAAGTTTTGACGATTCTATTAAGTGTGCAGGAAATTCAAAAGGCCTATTCACCCCCCCTCTAGGCCACATTCAATTGGTATCAGAGCAAGGTTCTCCACCAACAAGACTCACATCTCAGAGAGATCAATGGCCTCTGAGAAGAACAACGATATCTCGAAGATGAACATTAACAAGGAGGAACAAGAAACTAAAACTTTTGATGTGCTGAAAGAGAGCCCACATGATGATGAAGAAGTGCGACAATTAAAGGCACTTCTGAGAAAGAAACTACTAGGACAAAAGGGAAAAGAAGAAGAGAAGACGACGGGGAGTGGTCATCACGACTACTCCCGACACCCTTACAACTACAACCATCTCAATTCAAACAATCACTATCTTTCCATTCCTATGGGAAAACCTCCACAGTTTGACGGAAGCGACTATACAATGTGGAAGTACAATATGAAGATGCATCTAATATCCCTAAATCCTAGTCTGTGGCACATTGTTTGCACTGGCATAGATATCCCGGACACGGATGAAGAACTCATCCCAGAACAAGAACAAGAGATTCACAGAAATGCACAAGCCGTCGCCGTGATCACATAATCACTAAGCAGAGAGGAATTCACCAAGATTGATGGCTTAGAAAGTGCAAAGGAAATCTGGGATACACTCAAGACAGCTCACGAAGGAAATAGATCGGTTCGTGAAGCTAAAATCGAAATGCTTGAAGGAGAGTTGGGGATATTTGCTATTGAAGAAGGCGAATCACCTCAAGACATGTACAACCGGATGAAGGCACTCATCAACAAAATACGTGCCTATGGAAGTAAGAAATTGACGGATCACGAGGTAGTCAAGAGAATGATTAGAGCCTTCATGCCAACAAATGTCACACTTTGCTCAATGATTAGAGAAAGCCCCGGGTTTCACAAAATGACTCCCGATGAGTTGATGGGAAAGATCATAAATCATGAAATGATGGAGAAAGAGGCACAATACGTCAAAGACTTGGCCGAACTCACTTCCTCCAAAAAGAAAGAGGTCGCTCTCAAAGCAACATGCCGACCCAAACTCAAAGAAGCTCGTGAAGATCAAGACGATGGGCATACAAGTGACGAGAGCACCGATCTTGATGATGAAGAAATGGTACTCTTTATCAAGAAGTTCAAGCGAATGATGAAAAGAAGACACGACAACAACTCAAATGAAGGCAAAAGCAAGGATAAAGGAAAATCCAAGGCTCGACGCACTTGCTACAACTGCGGAGAGTATGGTCACTTCATGGTGGACTGCCCTTATGAAGAAAACAAAAAGAAGAAGGAAACAAGACCTCAAAAAAAGAAAAATTTCATAAAAAGAAGACAAACCCATCAAGCTCACATTGGCAAGGAGTGGGACTCAAACGACGAGTCCTCCTCCGATGAAGAAGAAGAGATGGCCACTATCGCAATCAAGAAACCTACTATGAAGGCCACACTCTTTCCAAACATTGGAGGATGGGACATGAACAACCACACTTGCCTTATGGCTAAGGAAAGCAAGAAAAAGGTACGGCTCACTCCTCCTATGCTAAATTCCTCTATTGATGACTTTGACAGCTCTAGTGATAATGAAGAAATGTTTAGAGGACTAAGTAAAATTGCTCTAAAGAAAATGCAAATGTTGTCGAACGAAATTTTTGAAAAGGAGGAACTTCTTGACCGACAAGAAGATATGCTCATCCATGAAAGGAAGAGATATCAAAAAGTTGAAAAGCTTCTTGAGCTTGAAAGAGAGAAGAACGAGTCGCTTGAAGTTGAGCTAGCCTTGAGTAAGGAAACTTACTCAAAGCTGGAAGACTCGCATATTGCAATCAAGGAAGAACTTGCTAACTTGTCAAAAGCTAACAAGATCCTTGAGGTGCAAGTTGAGTCGCTCAAGCAAAGTGACTCCTCGTCCTCCAAGAGCTCTTCCTCCAAAGATATAAGTTCGACAACAATCGGAACTTGCACTTGCTCTAGTAAGAAGAATATTATTTCTAATACTTCAACTTCTCATAATATGCATGCCCCTCCAAGCGACATCTTTGATAAGGAGAAGATCAAATATGCACGCAGTGCATATATGGTCACAAGACCTCCTAATGTCAAAAATGGCCTTGGTTTTATAAGAACAAACACATGTCTACTTCTAATCATGCTAAGAATAGAATTGTCTTTGTTAAGGAAAAATCCCATTAATCTGAACCACAAATATTGTTTCGTACATTTGACGCTTCTTATGTTCTTATGAAAGCCAAATATGGAAAATTCATTGACAAATACATAGGTCCACACCACAAGAACTTGAAAACTTGTGTGTGGATGCCCAAGACTCTTGTGACTAACCTGAGAGGACCCAAGCAAGCTTGGGTACCTAAAACCAAAGAATAATTCTTTTTGCAGGCTTACTCCTCCGGTGGAACAAAATGGGTACTTGATAGCGGATGCACAAATCACATGACCGGAGAGAGAGGTATGTTTGTAGAGTACGAGTACAACAAGGATCTAGGTGAAGGCATATACTTCGGAGACAACAGCCAAGGAAAGGTCCTTGGTAGCGGTAACATTGAAATATCCTCTCAACATACCTTATCAAATGTTTTACATGTAGATTCTCTAGATTATAACCTTTTGTTAATATCCCAACTATGCGACAAAGGTTACAACTGTTTATTCACTAATGAGGGTGTGACTGTTTTTAGAAGAAGCGATGGCTCGATTGCATTCAAGGGAATGTTGAAGGGAAAGCTTTATCTAGTTGACTTCAACAAAGATAAAGCCAAACTCAACACTTGCTTGGTTGCTAATACCAACATGGGATGGATGTGGCATAGACGGCTAGCCCATGTTGGGATGAGAAATCTGCAGAAACTTCTAAAAGGTGGTCACATCCGTGGTCTTAAGGATGTGGTTTTTGAAAAAGACAGGTCGTGCGCCTGTCAAGTAGGAAAACAAGTCGACGCACCACACCCCGCCAAGAATGTGATGACTACCACAAGACCGCTGGAACTCCTCCACATGGATCTCTTTGGTCCAGTTTTGTACATCAGCATCGGCGGTAACAAATAGGGTTTAGTAATTGTTGATGATTTTTCAAGATTTACCTGGGTATTTTTCTTGTATGATAAAACAGAAACTCAGGGGATCCTTAAGAAGTTCTTGAAAAGAGCTCGGAACGAATTCTCATCAACCATAAAGAACATCAAAAGTGACAACGGGACATAATTCAAGAACCTCCAAGTTGAAGAATTTCTCGATGAAGAAGGGATAAAGCATGAATTCTTGGCACCCTAATCCCCTCAACAAAATGGAGTGGCCGAAAGGAAGAACAAAACATTGATTGAAACGGCGAGAACTATGTTGGATGAATACAAGACATCAGATCGATTTTGGGTAGAAGCAGTGAACACCGCTTGCCATGCCACGAATCGACTGTATCTCCATCGACTACTGAAGAAAACTCCATATGAGCTTCTTACAGGTAAAAAGCCTAATGTTTCTTATTTTAAAGTTTTTGGTTGCAAATGTTTTATTCTGAACAAGAAACAGAGGGCCTCGAAGTTCGCTTCAAAGTCCGATGAAGGATTCTTGCTCGGTTATGAATCGAATGCCTACGCCTATCGTGTCTTCAACAATGTGTCCGGCCTTGTTGAAGTAGCACGTGACGTAGTGTTCGGTGAATCTAACGGCTCACAAGTGGAGCAAGTTGATAAGTGTGTGTTAGCTAAAGAGGAAGCTCCATATGAAGCACTGAAGAAAATGGGACTTGGTGATATCTTACCATAAGAGCAAACATTCAACTCAAATGCACAAGATGAACCTCAACACGGAGGCAATGATCAAGGGGGAGCTCTTGCACAAGATCAAGAGGAGGAAGATCAAGAAGATCAGGACAATCATGGAAACAATGATCTAGGGGGAGACAATGCACATAAAGATAATGAAGAACAAGCAACTACACAAGCTCCACACCCAAGAGTACACCAGAGCGTGCAATGAGACCACCCTGTCAACAATATCATTGGAGATATTGCTAAGGAGTAACTACTAGATCTCGAGTTGCAAATTTCTGTGAATCCTATTCTTTTGTGTCTTTTCTGGAACCATACAGGGTAGAAGAAGCCTTAAGGGATCCAGACTGGGTGATTGCAATGCAAGATGAGCTGAACAACTTCAAGAGAAATGAAGTATGGGAGCTGGTGGAGAGACCAAAGGCGAACATAGTTGGAACCAAATGGGTCTTTTGGAACAAGCAAGATGAACATGGAGTAGTAACAAGAAATAAGGCAAGATTGGTGGCCAAAGGTTATTCTCAGGTCGAAGGTTTGGACTTCGATGAAACTTTCGCTCCTGTAGCTAGACTTGAGTCCATTCGTATTTTATTGGCATATGCTACTCACCATAATTTTAAGCTGTATCAAATGGACGTCAAAAGCGCTTTCTTAAACGACCCAATCAAGGAGGAAGTTTATGTGGAGCAACCACCAGGATTCGAAGACCAGAAGTATCCCAACCATGTCTACAAACTGCGTAAGGCTCTCTATGGCCTCAAACAAGCTCCTCGAGCTTGGTATGAGTGTCTTAGAGATTTTCTAATTCAGAATGGATTCAAAATTGGTAAAGCTGACTATACACTTTTCACTAAACATTGTGATGATCATTTATTTGTATGTCAAATTTACGTTGATGACATTATCTTTGGATCCACTAACAAATCCTTCTGTGAAGAATTTAGCAAAATTATGACAGATAGGTTCGAGATGTCAATGATGGGAAAATTGAAGTTCTTCTTGGGATTCCAAGTGAAGCAACTAAGAGAAGGTACATTTATAAGCCAAACCAAATATACACAAGACATTCCCAAGAAATTCAATATGGACAAAGCCAAGCCCATCAAGACACCCATGGCCACTAATGGACACCTCGATCTCAATGAAGACGGTCCAAATGTGGACCAAAAGGTATATGGTCCTTGATTGGCTCCTTACTTTATTTATGTGCATCTAGGCCAGATATTATGCTTAGTGTTTGCTTGTGTGCAAGGTTTCAAGCCGCACCTAAAGAGTGTCACTTAGTTGCGGTAAAAAGAATCCTAAGGTACCTTGTGCACACACCCAACTTGGGCCTTTGGTATCCTAAAGGATCCAAATTTAACTTGATAGGGTATTCCGATGCCGACTATGCAGGATGCAAAGTCGATAGAAAGAGCACGTCGGGGACTTGTCAGTTTCTTGGTAGGTCCCTGGTCTCTTGGTCATCTAAAAAGCAAAACTCCATTGATCTTTCCATAGCAGAAGCAGAATATGTTGCAGCCGGTAGCTGTTGCGCACAACTACTTTGGATGTGACAAACCCTTAGGGACTACGGCTACAATCTTAACCATATGCCGCTTCTATGTGACAATGAAAGTGCTATAAAAATTGCACACAACCCGGTAGAGCACTCAAGAACTAAGCACATAGATATCCGTCATCTTTTTCTTAGAGATCATTCATTAAAAGGTGACATTGCTATTTCACATGTTAGAACTGAAAAACAACTTGCGGATATTTTTACCAAACCATTGGATGAGAAAAGGTTTTGTGAACTCAGGAATGAACTTAATATTCTTGACTCTCGAAATGTGGCTTGAAACGTTGCACACCTGGTTGAAACTTCAAATGTTACATTTTATTGCTAAAACTGCCCCTCACCTCTTTTTTCTCCTAAGAAAACTAATTTTAATGAAGAAATCTTGGAATTTATGACCAATTTTTTATTGTTGATTACTTCTGGTCATAATTACCAATATTATTTGCAAAACTTGTCCTTGGATCACTATTAGTTATCTCTAAATACTCAGTTTTTCCAGGGACACCGGACTAGTCAGGTTTGCCACCGGACTAATCCGGACAGTCTCTCTTTCCTAGGTTTTCCAGGGGCACCGGACTAGTCTGTCCTCTGATCGTACTAGTCCGGTCGGCCGCGTATATAAGCAGCTGGCCGGCCCAAAACCATTTCAAACCTCCCTCCACTTTGAGTTGAAACCGCAAAAGCCCACCGAGTACACTCTACCTTCGGCTCCTGATGCACCTCCCTCCCCTGAAGCTGAGAGGAGGACTAAACAAACTCGGGATGTGAATGCCACAAGATCTTCAGCTGCTCCTCCTAGCTCTGCACCTGCCCATAAACCCTACGGTGGTGTGCTCAAAATGCTCACCCCTATCTTTGCCTGCTGCTGCAAGATTGAAGTCAGGCAGAAGAAGCATCAACAATATGTCAATGCCAACATCAAAGCCATCTGTGACAAGCTGGAGATTGAGCCGGTGGGATCCCCGCCCGCCTTCGAGGACTCCGAGGAAGAGCCTACTCCAGAGAATGATGATGGTGGTGAAGATGAAGACCGGACCGAGACTGAAGAAGAGAGTGGCGATGAGTGATTCCCCTCAATTTTTCCCTTTTTTGTGCCTTGATGCCAAAGGGGGAGAGATTGAGACTAGTAGGCGGTGTCTTTATGTTTTTATGATCAAGGACGTGTACTTATTTTTAAAACCTTGTAATGCACTATTTCTTCTCTTATGTGTGATGCTTATTGTTGCTTGAATGATTATCTCTATGCTCATTATTGATTACCCTTACTTCATCACACCTTGTTGATCACACACCTGTTAGGCACCCCACCATAAGGTGTGTGCATATGTGAGAAGCTTTTTGTGGACTTATCGTTATTCTCATATGTGCACACCTTATGAAAATCAAGATTTTATTCTCAATTGTGATATCTCAAATGGTTGTCATCAATCACCAAAAAAGGGGAGATTGTAAGTGCATCTAGGATATCCCTTGTGGGTTTTGGCTAATTGATGACAAACATATGAGATCCTAATGAAACTACTGAGATGATTGCAGGACAAACAAGTGAAACAACTCGGTGCGCACAAAAAGATGAAAAATGAAGTGGTGTTCAAAGAGAGATACTGTGACACCCGGTTCCGAAAACTGAACCAAGCTAACGCATATGTGTGCCCAGGATGTGCAACACACATACACGAGTGCAATCACAAAAGAGTATACAAAAAATTACCACAGATCAAGATTAATTAACCAAATTTTATTACACAAACCAGATTATCCTCGAATACAAGCTTCAATGAATATTAACGACAAGTTCAACTAATGCAGCGGAAATAAACTAATTAAGCAAACTAAGCAACTATGCAGCATAAGCGACAGGGTATGTATGTGCAGCTCCAATCAACACCACAGGCAAAGCTGACGGTAGAAACGGCCTAGAACTCCGCATTATCGCCATTAAACTCCCAATTCTGACCTGCAACTGTTGGGGGGGATTGCAAGAGTGAGTACATGTCGTAGTCAGCAAGTGTGGAAAGTATGACATGTGACTGATTCAAATGACGACAATAATAATGGCTAAGTGCTGAAAAGTACAGTAAAACATTTGAAAAGCAATGTATCATATTTATGTGAAGTAAACCCATCATAAACCATGTAACCATAATAATACCAGTCTATAAATCACCATTGCTGATAACCATAATCAATGTCATAAACCATAACCATAACCATAATCATAATATCAACCATATCCATTACCAGACCATAACCATTATCAAACCATAACCATCCCAATTACCAATTTCCCTCTAATCATGTAGGTCATCCAGGCGCTCAGAACCGGGAGCACGGCTATCATGATAGTTTATTTAGACTCTGCAGAGTTTGTACCTCTTTACCCACGTGTTTGTGATTTCATCACCCGTCGGCGACTAGAGAACCTCCCTTATGCCAATTACACTTCCTTTGGTGTATGGCCAAGAGATCACAAAATAGCCTTTACAAAGGGATTACTAGCCTATTTAGACCCCACTGAGGTTTCACCGGTGGCGATGCCTCCAACTGAGCACATCCTCAACCAAGGGCCCCCTCTTGAGCCATTCGGATCCCAGGGTAGTCCCGCCAATCATCAACAAACCCAATCCGACTACCCCTTCCCCGAGCATCCACAATGGTCCAAACAGCACTAGCAAAGCCCTAATTAATTAGCTACGCCGCACCCATACTTGGCCTCGTGGTGGCACTATAGTCCTGGCTTATTCTCGCATGAACCGGTCCTTAGATTAAAGCAAGCAAACCACCATAACATCCAACCCATCGACATACCAGGCTTGCTTAGATCACCCATTACAATACCATATTAACCAGTTCATTTATCCATAATCTCATCCATGCATAAATAAATTGATTGACATAGTTGTTTTTTCATCCCAGTTAATTAAGCGAAGCAAAAAGTAAAAAGCCTTCCCGACTCTCTACCATAAATTCCAGGTGACAAGGGTGGTCAAACAAAACTAGTAAACTTCCTACCATAGGATTTCCCATCAAATTGACACAAGCATGCAGTTTTGCAAACAAAACATTTATTTTAAAAACAGGATCAATATGCTTCAAGGACACTTGCCTTGCTCTTGCTGTTGATTAGGGTCAAAGCCTTCAAACTCCTGGTGCTGTAGATCCTCCGCGGCACTTTCTAGCGCAAATCCGTCTAATCCACATAATAAATATACAAGACAAGAAACACAATCAAAGAGTGCACAAATATTACTCAATATGACATGACATGCATGATTGATGCAAATGCAAGGTAGAACTTGTTACTAGATTGCTTTTAATGATCACTAACTAGTTCTAATAGCTTTTAACAAGTTTATACAGGTGTGGAGTTGATTAGATCAAATTTTAGAGTCAATTCAACACAATTTAACCAGAAAGATCGGACTAGTCCGCTAGGGACTGGACAAGTCCGCACTCTGCAAGATCAGCAGATTAGGGTTTTCTAGATCGACGTGAATTTGGAGATTAGGGGTTGAATTCACGTAAGGAAAAGAGAATAGAAGGTATACCAGGTGCTTAGAACTCCAATGAATCAAGAAACTTGGAGGTAGCACTTGGATCTTGATGGTCTAGGGTTGGCGATGAACTTGGAGATGAATTGGTGGTGAAGGACAAAACTTGGTGGAGATATTGATCCTCCTTCGTTTCCTCCTCTTCTTCTTCTTGCTTGGGATCTTCTCCTCCCTCCTTGATGGTGGCTCCCCACGAACTAGGGTTTGGGTGGGTGGAAAAGTGGCAAATAGATGTCAAACCAAGGGGTTGGGCTGTTTATATAGAGGTGGAGGCTAGGGTTAGATAGATTTCGAGTTTTGGGATGAGTAGAGGCCGGTTTAGAGTCCCACATGGGCTCTAAAAGAGTTAGGCACGACGTACCTAGGCCCACTTAACGTGAAACCCAAGAAACAAGTCGTAAAACAAAAGATCAACTTGGAGTCGCGAAATATCGGACAAGTCCGGAAAGGACCGGACTAGTCCGAAGTCATCCAGAGAGAAAATCGGACAAGTCTGGCCAAATATCGGACAAGTCCGAATCTGAACAGAAAGGAAAACATACAAGTCCGCTGGAACACCGGACTAGTCCGGAAAAGTCCAGGGACTTAGCAAATTTCCAAGGATTCATGGAATATCGGACTAGTCCGCATAAGATCGGACAAGTCCGAAGTTGTCCAGAGGCAATTATCGGACTAATCCGCAGCAAAAACGGACAAGTACGTTCTTAGTCAAAGAGAAATCGGACTAGTCCTCAGCAAAACCGGACTAGTCCGCACTTTCCTACATTTTTAAGTGCGGTTTTGCTCCAAATCAATTTTAAACTTGTTCCTCTTGATGTGGGTTAATGTTAAACATGTATATGAATGTATGCAAGGCATGATGCATGAAAATGAGGGTGTTACAGATACTTTGATGAAGCTTGGAAGACCAAATTAGATTTTGAATGTATAGGGAGTGTATGAAAGACACACTCCAAGAGCTCACAACTTTGCGCGAGGGTAAGGGATTAAAATTAACCTAACTTTCACAAAGCATCGGACTAGTCCGATCGTGGACCAGACTAGTCCGTTTATCTTTCTGGAATCTCACTTATTGGGAGACCGGACTAGTCCACGCGTCCACCGGACTAGTCCATTGATCTTTCTGGAGTCTCTCATATTGAGGGACCAGACTAGTCCGTTGACCACCTGACTAGTCCATTGACCTTTCTGGAGTCTCCCATATGTGGAGATTGGACTAGTCCATTGAACTTTCTGGAGTTCACCTTCACACAGCACCGGACCAGTCCGGCAGACTTTCTGGACTTCAAAATACACTGAGACCGGACAAGTCCGGACTTGCACTGGACTAGTCCGGTGTTAGGGTTTTTCAACGGCTACCTTTTTGGAAAAATAGAGAGTCCACGGCTTTCCTATGGAAATACACGTCGAATACTGATCAAAGAACAAACCCTAGTGCCGCCACTTCGTCCCAAGAGCCCAAAACACATCTCCCCACACATCTAAAGTGCAAAAAGAGTGAAATCAATTGAACACTTGGATTCGAGATTGGGAGATCGTCGTTCTTTCATTGCGAGCTCTTGGGGTTTGATCTTTCTACACTCATACTATGCATTGTAATACTTTTGAGTGTATTTGATCACTTCTTTCGTTGTAATTCTCGTGGGAGCCCTCAACGTGTGAGGTTGCCCCACAAACTTGGTGGTTACCCATGATAGTGGAATCAAGTCGGCCTTCATGGTGACTTGAGGAGGGAAAGGGTTGGAGATCCGGCTCTGTGTGAGCTTCCTCAACAAGGACGTAGATCTCGTGGTGAGATCGAACCTCGGGAAAAATTCGTGTGTCTTGCGCCTTATTTCCTTTAAATTTTGTTCATTAGATCACTTGAGTTCTAAACATCAACCTAAGGCAATTATAAGTTTTACCTGCATTCTTATATTAATCTCAAATAAAAATATCAGTTGTTCTCATTTCCGCTGCTAAAGAAATTTAGTTTCCCAAATAACACCTGATCAACACACATATTTTTAGCACACCAGACAAGTCCGCCCACACGACCGGACTAGTCTGGCCAACCAAGTTTTGACGATTCTATTAAGTGTGCAGGAAATTCAAAAGGCCTATTCACCCCCCCTCTAGGCCACATTCAATTTAGCTACAAGTTTGAGTATTTAGTCATCATTTAAGTAGTTAGTCACTGTTTTAAGTTTTTAGTATTTCAGGAATTAGTTTTTAAGCATAGCAATTTTCTTAAGTTTAAGAAAGTTTTCAAATATCTAGTTAGCATGGTAATTTTATATTGCGATCAGCGTCGCTAATAGAATTTTACTATGATATTGTAATAAGTTAATCTGAGAATTTTACGCTACTCCCTAAAAGTGACGTAAAATTAATGTTTAATCTTATTAAGTAATTAGATTTTGCCCCATATTAGATTTTAATAAGTAACATGATGATTCAATCATCGTGATTAAGATTTGTAAGTCCTCATTAAGATTCAGATGTATATGGTGTACATATACATATAAGTTTAGTAAGTTCATCATTAAGCTTCCGCTGTTCTTGTAAGACAAATTAGTTTAAGTATTCTTCTATTTAAATTGGATCTAACATGAAGATTTATTTAGAAGAATCAATTTATTAAGTTGTCCCATTAATTAATTCAGTTCTAATAATTAAGCTTGTTAAGACTTAAGCTTCCGCTGTCATTTTTAGTACGGTAAATTTATTGAGTAACCAACGTGAAAAATAAATTTACTGTTTGTTGAAGTTTATTAAGATCTTTTGTATTAGTGTATGAAAATTATGTTGAGTAACCAACGTGAAAGACAAAATTTTCATACTTTAATGGCGTGTTTTGTTAAGTAACTAACGTGAAAGACAAAACACATATTTTTTTGGTTGTTTAAGTAATTTTTAGTTCATAACAAATTTTGTTGAGTAACCAATGTGAAAATTTAAATTTGATATGTTTTGAATTTAGTGTGTTTTGTAAGTAACTATGTTAAAGACAAAACACAACTTTTGTAGTTTATTAAGATAATTAAGTTATTGTATATTCGGTTGAGTAACCAACGTGAAAGACAAAATATTACATGTTGATAAGGTGAATTAAGTTATTGTATATTTTGTTGAGTAACCAACGTGAAAGACAAAATATTCTATGTTAATTAAGATGTATTGAGTATTGTATTTTGTTAAGTAACCAACGTGAAAGAAACAATACAATATTCTATTTAGTCGTGTATGTTTCATTAAGACTATGATCACAATGTTGCATACACTTAGTAAATGGGACTAACCTTATTTAAGTAATTAATATTAAGATTAATTCAGATTCATTTCTGAATATACATTGTCTCGAATATTAAAAATATTTCTCATGCCTTAAGTTTTATTTTAGTAATTAAGTCGCTTCATCGGGAATTATCTCGCGTGATGAGCAAATGAGGTATGTCTTTTGTATGTTATTTTACATTTAATAAGTTTTTCATGTTGATAAGATTTTAAGTAAATTAGAAATTTTATGAGACATTCTCATTGTATCATTAATTCTAAAATAATTATTAAGAATTGAAGATTTTCAGATAAATGTATCTTCAAATACGTATTTTAGCACTTATTAGAATTGTTGTTGTACAGCTTATTTAGTAGTTGTATATCATGATAGCATATTATTGAAATGTGCAATATTTTTATTAATATTAAGTTATTTGACATGAAATTCAAAAGTAAGAAATCAGTTTTTCACATTTTGACAACGTCAAATATGTTTAGCATATCGTTTAGAATATTTAGATGATGGCATATAGAAACTTTTATATCCCAAAGGTGATATACTCTTATTAGTATTAAGTGATATTATTAGGATATAAGTAAGTAATATAATTATTTCCTCATGATAAGTATTGTAAATTATCTTCGAAATTATGGCACTATTGTATAGACCATATTTCGAGGGGGGGGGAGGTAATTACAGATTTTAGGTTTATCACTAAGATGATGAGTGAGATCATTAAGTAATAGATTTTCACTTCATACTTTTCAGTTTTGTATAATGCTTTGTCTGCATTATAATAAGAATGATCTATACAATAAGGGGGAGTACAATATATATTATCATTTAATACCCCGAATTAGAAATGTACGACTATTTCCTTACATTTTATTAAGTTTGTAAGGAAATATAATATATTTAAGGGAGTGATATGGTAAGCTGAGACCCTAGTGTTTTCACTCTGTATTTTCTTAATCAGTTTTTTTCCTTTTAAGTTGATGCTTATAAACATCGTATAAGTTATATATAATTAAGATTACCCAAATAACTATAAGTATGATACTAAGAATATAAGATTATTACTAAGAAAATAAGTTGTGATTTTGTTGGCTTTTCGATAAGATTGACGATCCTCATTTTGAAATGAGGTATTATAGTCTTCTTAAACGATGACTAAATCAGGGGGAGTTTGACATCTAAAGATACCAATCTTGAAAATAAGCGGTCTGTGTAAGTATTTTATTTTTCAAGATTCATTCTTTATGATGTCTTACCGATATTGTATTAACAATGCTAGACATTGTTCTCACAATACCTACTATTTATTTTTTCATCACTAGTGGCCAATAATGATGAAGAGTGAGAGCGGCCCCATTTAAGATTACAAATAAGCCAACAAATGTGTTAAGAAATTCAAATGATGATGATCACACTTCATATGAATAAGTTATGAGTGATTGACACTCATTTGAATGACTTAGAATTTTAGTTTTCCAATAATGTCTAATCAGTAGACTGTAATGAGTCTATAAAAGCTAACGTGATTCTAAAAGGAATAATAAATACTTTTGATGTAAGTGTCATCGTAAGTTGTTCATAAGTGAGACATTTCTCAATGAGTTTATTTGAGAATGTTTTAGATAATTTGAACCATGAGTTATGTCATGTAAGTTAGTGAAGTGAGGTATCTTAAAGTAAATCCATTCATGGATTGAAATAAGAGTATTTAAGTTAAGAATATCTCACGTTCAATAAATTCACAATAGATTTTGGGTATTATAAGATATTAAGAAGGACAAATAGTGTTTCTCTTAAGACAATAAAGTTAAGTATCTATTAGAGGATGATGTACTGCAGAAAGAAATAATGTTGATCAACTTAAGAGTAAGTATATTATCCTCATCATTGTTAAGTTAAGATCTTGGTGAGTTTTATTATTTGTTAGTATGTAAGTTTCACCAAGATATAGTAAGGGGGTATTTAGACTATCAGATAATGTATATCTACCATAGTCATAAGAATGAGTAGTATGCATAAATCAAGTTCATGTCTGCTCTTAAGGTCAAGGGTGATAAGTATAGCAACAAATCAAAAATTGATCGAATAGAATTGGTTCCATGTACTTCTGCTGTCGGAAGTTTTTCAGTTTGCTCAATTAATGTTACACCCTGACAAAGTTTAAGTAACCGGGATATTTTTGGCATATATAAATTCAATCTAGCTATAGATCACTGATTTAGAAATAAGGAAAGTTTTGAAGTTCTATAAGTGAATCAGACCTCATGATAAGATGAGTAAGACTTAATGTCATTTAGATAAAGTTTTAGTAAGATTCAGTTTACGAAATGTGTAGCAAAATCCACAATCAATTGCTAACACTCGTATTTTTGGAGTTTTATTGTGGAAAAACTCCAATCGAGCGGTCACTACATCATAAGTAATGTATACCGAATGTTCTTTAACCATGAGGCCATCGAGTAGACACTAGAATTATTTTACCCGGTTTAAGAGTGGTCGACAGCATCAAAACACTTAAGTTGTTTTATATCAAGTGCAACAAGTCAAGTGTGCCGCCAAACACTTTGATATTAGGTTGCAAACGATAAAATCCAGGATTGTCACAGCCCGAATTTTAACAAACTGTAAAAATCACTTCAAATTAATTTTTTGAATAAATCTCAAGTGATCAATAGTTATCAACCTAAGATGGCACAAATATGCGTATGTGTGTCCAACCAATAACTTAGAATACAACCAATAAATCAAACAGGAATATAATTATTCGAAGAGGTAACTATAAATAAAAAATACAAATCGACTCAAGCGAGAATTAATATCTATAAACCAAACCCCAATTTCAAACTGAAATTATATTCAAACGTGTGCAAGAATTAGAGAGATTATGGAGACACCCTATAGAACTCAAATCATATAATCCATATATGTACTAATAAAATAGGAACTAATAACAAAGTAGCATTTATGCGTAAATATAAACACATGTATGTCAACTTTAATATAAACCCCATAAATAAGTAAATAAAAGAGGACGAACAATTGATCAAATATTACAACCTAGAATACAATAAAGAAATTCATAAATCGAGTGGCTAATAAATTAATCAAACACAAGTTGAATGGAACGAATTAGTGTAAACCCAATTCAAAGGCAATTCAGAAACCAAATCGGGATTCAAACCCAAATGTTAAACAAACCCAAATCAGTGAACTAATTGAGAGTACTTTAAACCTAATAAGAATACCAAAATTCAAATATTAGCCAACATGGAAAATACCCCAAATAATAGAATGTGCGCATACAATAAACTGAGTGCAAATTGAGTTCAAAACAGATTTGAATTTAAAACCAAATGGGAGTTAAATCAGAAAAGGAAAGAAAACCAGATAAAATATAAAAGGGCATGCAACCCATTTTCCCTAGCCGGCCCAACTCCCCCCCCCCCCCCTTCTTTTTCCTTCCCACCAGGCTGGCCCTTTTTCCCTACCGCGCGGCCCAATATCCTCTCCCTCGCGGCCCAGCGAGCGGCCCGCCTGCCTCCTGCACAGCACACGACCGGCTTCGGCCCTCGCCTCCCTCTCGCGCACAAGCACGCTCGGCCCAGCCCAACGCAGTGTGAACCGTCTTCCTCCCCGTCCCGTCCTTCTTCCTGATAGAAGCTGATAGGAAGTCCGGTTTTCCCACGATGGGACATCGGCGGGGTGCCGCCTACCCTGCGCACACCAGCCCGCACCGCCTCGGACGCCATCATCATGCCGCCTCCCCCACCTTTCCACCTCGTCGCGCGCGCCACCGCCTGAGGCACCTCGCGCCCGCGCCCGATGAAACACGCGCGCCAAGCAAGTCGGCCACCGTCTCTGCAGTTACTGCCGCTCCGATGCTATAAAAGGGACCTTGCTGAAAGTTGCCTAGAGGGGGGTGAATAGGCTAAACGACCTGAAATGACTTAATAAAATGAGATTAGAACTCAGGGGGCGGACTAGTCCGATCCAGGGGCGGACTAGTCTGGTCCTCCTACAGGGAAAAGCCTAAAAAGGGTTTCTAACAAGTTTTAGTTCAATTCTTGTGATGCAAGGTTGGTTAGAATGACTTAGTGAGCCTTAACAAGTTATATGACAAGTATGAAGCTAAAGATCACGATGAAACAAGAGTAATGAACAAAACCGATAAAATTAACCCTGGAAGCAATGAGCAATAAGTGAAAGTAAAGAACACAAGGGACACAAGGATTTTATCCCGAGGTTCGATCCCACGAAGGAATCTACGTCCCCGTTGAGGAGTCCACGAAGGACCGGGTTCAAGAACCCTTCCCTCACCAAGTTTACCACACAGGCCTAACTTGGTTCTTCCATTATCACAAAGAGTGAATACAAGATTCGTTGGGGCTTCTCACAATCTGAGGCTCCCACCACAAATATAATCACAAATCACAAAGATTGACTCAAGCCACAGATCACAAAGATTCACAAAGTGCAAGAGATCAAACCGAGAGCCAAAGAGTGGTGTTCTTCCTCTTCTTCACCTCACCAAACCCTAATCCACACAAGAATTAGTTTTAGAGGGAATGTAGGCAAGAAGGAGGCTTTTGCAGGCTCAAGGTTGCTGTGGCGGCGCTAGGGTTTCAACTTGCTTAAGGGTTGGTTCAAATGAACCCAGGGGTCCTCTATTTATAGAGGTCCCAAGCCCATACTGCTGACTTCAGCAGATGGGCGGACTAGTCCGGCCTACAGCCCGGACGAGTCCGGCCTAGGGGACCACTGACGTCCCTAACAACTGTCGCACTGCGCGGCAATCATCACACTAACTGCCAAACTTCAAATTCAATCGGTCACTTCAACAACGGACTAGTTCGTCCCTCACCGGACTAGTCCGATCTCACACAGAACCTTTTGTTCCGTGTGAAAACGGACTAGTATGAAGACCACGGACTATTCCGACCCCTAGGGCGGACTAGTCCGGCCTTCCTAGACTTAGTCTTTGAAGCACCGACTTCTCTCAAACCCGGACTAGTCCGGCCCCCAGGTCAGACTAGTCCGATCTCAGTCAGGACCTCTTGGTCCGGAGCAAAATAGACAAGTCCGTGGTTTTGGAACTTAGTCCCCAAAACCCACTCCAAGACTACCCGGACTAGTCCGTCCCACTACGGACTAGTCCGAACTCAGTCAGACCCTTCTGGTCTTGCTGAAAACGAACTTGGCCGGCCAGGGGCGGAATAGTTCGGCCACCTGCACAGACTAGTCCGGCCCTACTGCCAGACTCCTTCCAACTCTTTTCTCTCAATGGGTTTGACCTCTAAACCGCTTTGAGCTCCCAACTTGATCTCAATGCACTTTACACACACATCCTCACACATATTTGGCTAGTCCAAACTCGACACACTAGAAACCCTAGTTTCTCCTTTTTGAGTTGAAATCGCCGTTTTCATCCTTTTCCTTTTTGAGGGACTGTGCTTCCACTTGAGTCCACACCTGTGCTTATGATCACTGAGCTCATTAGTCACTTAATTGTCGTCATCAATCATCCAAAACCCACGGGGATCCTAGATGCACTTTCAATCTCCCCCTTTTTGGTGATTGATGACAACACATTATGTCTTCACATATAAGAGTATAAATTTGTGGTTTTCATAATGTGCGGGTGTATGAGTGACTCCCCCTCAATGAATGCATCATAAAAGAAAGATTGAGGAAGTCCTTCATACATACACACGTTATGGTGGGGTGCCTACGTGTTGTGCTCAACAATTTGTGACAAGACATAATAAATATGAATACGATTAAAAGATAGATATTCAAAGCATCATTTGATATTGAACATTCAAAACATAGTCTTACACATATTTAAACATCTGACATGACATAAATATTACAATAAGAACTGCAACATGTTTGTGCTCAACAATTTGTGACAAGACATAATAAATATGAATATGATTAAAAGATAGACATTCAAAGCATCATATTGATATTGAACATTCAAAACATAGTCTTGCACAAATTTAAACATCTGACATGACATAAATATTACAATAAGAAGTGCAACATGTCCAAAGATCCAAAATAAAGGGATACAACTCATTACCCTCCTTTCTAACTCTCCCCCATCTAACTCCCATCTAACTCTCCCCCTTTGGCATCAAGACACCAAAAAGGAAAAAAAGAAGGGAACTCGAACCTTAACCACTTAGTCGTCGTTGTCTTCACTATCATCGGCCCCAGTGTCGGAGCCGCTCTCCGTGGCCTCTGGGTCCTCATGATCTTCGTCGTCAGAGGCACGATCCGAAGGAGCTGCCCGGGAAGAGCTCCCGTCCTCTTGGAGCTGGGCAAGCTCGTCGGCGGTGAAGTCGGGGAATGGAGTGATCTCCCCGTCGCTCGCCTCCGGAGAGGACATAGGAACCTCCAGCTTGTCAGACACCGCCTTGAGGTACTTCTCTTGGCGCTTGTGTGCCCTTTGGTTCCTAATCTCCTGCTTCCGGCGATAAGTGAAGATCGCCTTGAAGCACTTGAAGAAGGCACTCATGGATTGAGGTGGAGGCGGGGAAGAAGGCGCCACGGGTCGAGAAGCTGGCATCGCCGAGGAGGAGGGAGGCACTGCATTCTTCCGGCGCGGAGGAGGCGAGACTGCAGGAGGTGTCTGAGGATGGAGCGGGCGATGAGTCACATCCTTAACGAAGGTCACGCCCGACACCTTCTCAATGAGGTACACGATGTAGGGGGCATACCCGCAAGCACGGTTGGGGGTATGCAAGATGTTGAAAACATCGTTGAAGATGTAATCGACGAGATTGAACTTCTCCTCCCCATCGATGAGAAGTAGTAGGTGCCTCAGATTGCCTTGTATAACTCCTACATCACCATCCTTTGGTGCTATGGTCCGCCTCAGGATCCTGTTGAGAATGTTGTAGAAAGGCTTGATGTTGCGAGCAAGTCCTGGCTCATGGGACACATGACTCGGGTACATGTAGTCCAGCTGATCCTTGTCAATGGCCTTGAGGTTAGAGATGATGATCTCATGGTCCAAATGAGCCTCAAGACCTAGAATCTTTGCAAACTCTTCAAATGTGACTGAGAGCTGCTCGCCATGCGTCATCCATATGATCCTTCTATCACCAGAGGTGGTGAAGTAGACGGTGGAATAAAACTGCAGGATGACTTCGATGTTCCAGTCATACTTGAATCCCATGATGTTCTTGAGCACATGGCGCTCAGCTGCTTTAATGACCGCATCAAAAGCAGAATGTTGCTTCTTGGCCACGTACTCCCAGTCTACCCACTGTGCTTCAATCACAGGCTTCTTCATGATTTGGTAGACAAGACGGTAATAATCACAATGAATGTCGCACCAAAACCAAGGGTCGGCGGTGCTCCTTTCATACTTGTACACTTTGTCCGTCCTGAGCCTTCTTGCTTTCTCGGCTCCCTTTCCATGAAAACATTTGCAGCTATTTCACGCTGCCTGTTGGAGTTCCTCTCGGCAGTGTGCACTTCTAGGGGGCCAATCGGTTTGGCCTTCCCTTTCTCCTTGATAGAAATGCCCTTGACCTTCGTAGTCGGGACCTTTACTGTGTGCTTCCTCTTCTTGGGCTCCACGGGAGCCGGAGCCCTGCCCTTCTTCGGATCCCGCTCGATCTGGCATTCAGCAATTTTTTCTTGGGCTGGCTCCTTGCCCTTCTCTTTCTCTCCAAGGGTCACAAGTCTCTTCCGCTTGGAGACTTGTGCAGCAGCGGCCTGAGAGTTATGAGCCTCGCGCTCCTCTCTCTTCTTCTTCCGGAGTTCCTTGCGGGACTCCTCAATGGCCTGAGCCATTGCTTCATCTTCGTTGTAGGCCAAAGTTGTGGCCCTTGCTTGTTGCTTCTTGGCTGCTAGAGCTCTCTCATGCTGCTCGAGATATTTCTCGGCAGCCTCAACTTCGGCTCTTGCCCGTTCTTCTGCGAGGCGAAGCTGCTTCGCCTCCCACTCAGGGTCAGTGGGGGGAGAAGCGGAACGGCGAGGTGCGGCCATTTCAGCTGAAAAGAATAGAAGCCATAAGATAGTAGGCCAAGGAGTTGGAATATTGCGAAAGAAATCTCGAGAAACGACCAAAGTTGGAGTTTGACCTGTGTACACCGGACTTATCCACCCCAGGGGTGGACTAGTCCACCGGGTGGACTAGTCCGCCTGGCACCGGACTAGTCCGGTTTACACAGGTTAAACCCTAACTCTAACAGTTTCTCGAGAAATTTTGGAATCAACTCGCAATATTCCTAGGCTATGTCCACAATGTCACTAGAAGTAACTTTAATGAAGAGGCATCTATCAAAAACTCAATGAATCAAGAATGAGGCAAGTTTTTGAAAAGTGGGTGATAAGAAATCGACGGAATCGGGGATGGATCGCGTCACAAGTGATCCAGGAAAGTCTCCCACACCTCCGGGGCTTCCAATGCACGGATTGGAAACGATTTTTGGTGGTTGGTATCGAAAATCGCCGAAAGAGGGCAGTTTCGCACGCGTGGGAGAGAGAGAAAGCCAAAAGAGGAAGTGGAGGGGTTGGCCGCTTCCTAGGGGTTTAAGTCCCCAGTGGCCGGACTAGTCCGGTTAAGGGGTCGAACTAGTCCGGTCAGCGGACCAAACCTGGACCAGTCCGGATCCGGACTTGTCCGGCCAAAGGGCGGACTAGTCCGGTCCAAGGAGGCTGAAAACACATATATTTGAGTTTTAGGCACTATAGATGATCCTTTTGGACATATTGACACAACAAAACTTTATGAATATGGTCAGTAAGCATTCAAAATTCAAACTATGACCATAACTCACAAAGTCACTAGTTTTTCAAATTTTTTGAAGAAAATCGAGATAGAGATGAATTTTTCAACCACATGCATTCTTTTGAATAAGGCAAAAGGTAAACATTCAGATGTGCATGTTTCAAGCCACATTTCGAGAATCTAAGATATTGAGCTCACTCCTAAGCTCACAAAATCGCTTCTCATCTAGGGGCTTGGTGAATATGTCGGCTAGTTGGTTATCGGTTCTCACATGGGAAATTACTATATCCCCCTTTAAGGAATGATCTCTCAAGAAATGGTGTCTAATGTCTATGTGTTTGGTCCTTGAATGCTCAACTGGATTATGAGCTATTTTGATGGCGCTCTCATTGTCACATAGGAGAGGAATATGGCGCAAGTTTATACCAAAATCCCTTAGAGTTTGCCTCATCCAAAGAAGTTGTGCATAGCAACTTCCGGCTGCGACATACTCCACTTCGGATGTAGAAAGAGCAATGGAATTTTGTTTCTTAGAGGACCAAGAAACTAGTGATCTACCCAAAAATTGGCATGTCCCAGATGTGCTCTTTCTATCAACTTTGCACCCCGCATAATCCGCATCAGAATAGCCAATGAGGTTAAACTTGGATCCTTTGGGGTACCAAAGTCCTAGGCTAGGTGTGTGAACTAAATATCTAATAATTCTCTTCACGGTGGTCAAATGACACACCTTAGGTGCAGCTTGAAAACGTGCACACATACACATACTAAGCATAATATCTGGTCTAGATGCACAAAGATATAATAAAGAGCCAATCATGGAACGATATACCTTTCGGTCCACACTTGGACCATCTTCGTTTAGGTCTAAGTGTCCATTTGTTGCCATTGGAGTCTTGATGGGTTTGGCCTTGTTCATGTCAAACTTCTTTAATATGTCTTGAGTGTATTTTGTTTGACTTATGAACATGCCTTCTTTGAGTTGCTTGACTTGAAAACCTAAAAAGAATTTCAACTCCCCCATCATGGACATCTCAAATCTCTCTGTCATTATCTTAGAAAACTCATCACAAAACACTTTGTTAGTAGAACCAAATATAATTTCATCGACATATATTTGGCACACAATGAGATCATCATTAAAATGCTTTGTAAAGAGAGTGTAATCAGCTTTTCCTATCTTAAAACCATTTTGAACTAGAAAGTCTCTAAGACACTCATACCAAGCTCTAGGAGCTTGTTTGAGGCCATAGAGAGCCTTACGCAATTTGAAGACATGGTTTGGGAATTCTTGGTCTTCGAAGCCCGGTGGTTGCTCCACATAGACTTCCTCCTTGATTGGGCCATTTAGGAACGCACTCTTGACGTCCATTTGGTAGAGCTTAAAATCATGGTGAGTAGCAAAAGCAAGTAATATACGAATTGACTCTAGCCTAGCTACGAGAGCAATTGTTTCATAAAAATCCAAACCTTCGACTTGTGAGTACCCCTTGGCCACAAGTCGTGCCTTGTTCCTTGTTACAACACCATGTTCATCTTGCTTGTTGCGGAACATCCACTTGGTGTCCACAACATTTGCCTGTGGACGCTTGACAAGCTCCCAAACTTTGTTCCTTTCAAAGTTGTTAAGCTCCTCTTGCATGGCCACCACCAAATCCGGGTCTCTCATGGCATCTTCAACCTTATGGGGCTCAAAAGAAGAAACAAAAGAGTAATGTTCACAAAAATTTGCAACACGAGAATGAGTGGTTACCCCTTTAGTAATATCTCCTAGTATGTTGTCAACGGGGTGATCCCGTTGAACACTTTGATGCACACGAGGATGTGGAGGTTGAGCTCTTGAGTCATCATCATCATCTTCTTCTTCTTCTTGATATCCCCCTTGATGAATGCCTCCCCCTTGACTTTCGTCTTCTTGATCGTTTTGAGGTGCCACTTGTTCATCTTCAACTTGATCGCGTGGGGAGTGGCTTGCATCATCTTGTTGTTGGTCACTTGAGCATTGAGGTTGTTCTTGTGGTCGAACATCTCCAAGTGCCATTCTCCTAAGAGCTTCTTGTGGAGAGTCTTCTTGATCTAGCACACTTTGATCAACTTGCTCCACTTGGGAGCCATTAGTTTCATCAAACACCACGTCACGTGCTATTTAAACAATTCCGGAGGTTTTGTTGAAGGCACGGTAGGCGTGGGTGTTTGAGTCATAACCAAGAAAGAAAACTTCATCGGACTTTGAAGCAAACTTCGAAGTCCTAGCCTTCTTGTTGAGAATATAGCACTTTCTCCCAAAAACACGAAAGTAAGATACATTAGGTTTCTTACCAACTAGAAGCTCATAGGGAGTCTTCTTGAGGAGGTGGTGGAGGTACAATCGGTTGATGGCGTGGCAAGCAGTGTTAACCGCCTCCGCCCAAAACCGATCCGATGTCTTGTACTCATCAAGAATTGTCCTTGACATCTCGATGAGTGTCCTATTCTTCCGTTCCACCACCCCATTTTGTTGAGGGAGTATGGAGCTGAAAATTCATGCTTGATGCCCTCCTCATCCAAGAATTCTTCCACTTGAGTGTTCTTGAATTCGGTGCTGTTGTCGCTTCTTATAGCTTTGATTCTTGAGGTGAACTAATTTTGAGCTCTCCTCAAGAACCTCTTGAGGACACCATGAGTTTCACCCTTATAATGCAAGAAGAACACCCAAGTGAAACGAGAAAAATCGTCAACAATAACAAGACCATATTTGTTACCGCCAATGCTAATGTAGGTTATTGGGCCGAAAAGGTCCATATGTAGCAGCTCCAACGGTCTTGTTGTGGTCATGATGTTCTTTGAGGGGTGTTGAGCTCCCACTTGCTTCCCAGCTTGGCAAGCACTACATGGCCTATCCTTTTCAAAGACAACATTCTTCAAAACATGAATGTGCTCGCTCTTAAGAAGCTTTTGTAAATTCCTCATCCCAACATGGGCTAGTCGTCTATGCCAAAGCCATCCCATGTTGGTTTTCGCCATTAAGCATGTGTCAAGTTGAGCTTTATCCGAGGCAAAGTCCACAAGATAAAGCTTTCCCTTGAGCACACCCTTAAAAGCGATTGAGTTATCACTTCTTCTAAGGACGCTCACACCCTCATTAGTGAAAACACAATTATAACCCTTGTCACATAGTTGTGATATGGACAAAAGGTTATAGTCTAGAGAATCAATATGTCAAACACTAGAAAGAGTATGTTGGGGAGAAATGACAATTTTACTGGAGCCAAGGATTTTCCCTCGGCTATTGTCCCCAAAGAGGATTCCTTCATTTGGATCATCATGTTCCTCATACTCCTCAAACATCTTCCTCTCTCCGGTCATGTGGTTTGTGCACCCACTATCGAGCACCCATTTGGATCCACTGGAGGAGTACGCCTACAAAACAGGATTATGCCTTCCAACAATTTTGTTAGGGTCTCATTTGTTTGTCACAAATCAACCAAAACCCACAAGGAATGCCTAGATGCACTTTCAATCTCCCCCTTTTTGGTGATTGATGATAACCAATTGAGATTTCACAGAATATGATAAAATACAGAATTTTCATAAAGTGTGCACATATGAGTTTGGTACAAGTTAAACAATGAAAACATAGGGCATATGTGCACTCTTTATGGTGGGGTGTAAAACTATGTGAGTGTGAGCAATAATCGTGATGAGAGTGAAGTGATTAACATGAAAATACTAACATCAAGCATATATGACAATTCCAAAGAAAAATCACAGATTATCTCAAATTATCATCACAAATTTCATAACATAAGCATAAACATAGTCATTCCATCACACCACAATACTAAAGATAGAGATAACATAATTAAAGTTTTACAACCCAAAAGAGACACAAAAAGATACACGAATGAAGCTCTCATCTCTCAACCTACAGCTAGGATCTAGTGACGCCCCCTCAATCTCTCCCCCCTTGGCATCAAGACACCAAAAAGAAGGAGAGGAGGGATCTAGTGGCTCATTCCTCGCTGTCGGTCCTCTCCTCATCTTCATCTTCATCTTCATGCTGTGTAGAAGGAGGAGGAGCAGATCCACTCGAAGTGCCCCCAATGCCAAAGTAAGCAAGCTCAGGGGAAGTCAAAGGTCCAAGCTTAGTGAAGTCAGAGGCTGAATCTTCAGAGATAACAGGTGATCCAATGGGCTCAATCTCCAGCTTCTGGCAAATATGCTTGACATTTTCTTTGACATACCTCATATCTGCCTTCCTCGCCTTGTTCATCTTGTGAAGCTTTACCTTAGCCTTCTTGCATGAGTCAAAAATGGCTGCCAAGTACTTCTATATTCCACTAGGAGACCATTTTTGGGGAGGGACCCTAGTGGTGGGAGCAGTCCTCTCATCTCCTCGAGCTCTCCTCAGAGCCACTTCACAGGACACCAGAGATGGAGCAGCTTGGACAGTGGCTTGGGGAGGCTTCTGGGGCCTCAAAGGAGTGTGCTCCACATCCTTCATGAACTTGATTCCTATGACCTTCTCAATCATAAACATCAAGTAAGGGGCATAGCCACAGGATCTGTTGGGCGTGCAGGAGATGCTGACCATATTATTCCAGATATAGTCAAAGACATCAAACTTTCGGTTCTTGCTAATCACCTTCATTAGGGTCCTCAAGTACCCTTGCACACTTCTTGCATCCCCATCTTTTGGTGCTATGGTCTTCCTCATCACCTTGTTAAGAACCATGAAGAAGGGTTTCATGTTCTTGGTCGAGGGGGGGGGTTGTACTTCAGGCTAGTGTCATAGAGGAAGTCCATCTTATCTTTTCCCAAGACACCAATGTTGTGGATAGTCAGCTCATTGTTGCTAGTGTCTTCTAGGTGAAGCAGTCTAGCGAACTCATCATAAGTTATGGTGTACTTGGATCCATAAGTCAACCAAGTCACCCTTTCCTCCTCATCACTAACAAAGAAGCATGTGGCATAGAACTGAGCAATAATCTCATCATTCCAGTTATATCTGAAGGCAAACAGGTCCTTCGGTCCATGCCTAGCTGCAGTCTCCGCCACTTGATCAAAGGCACCACAGCTCTTCCTTTCAAAATGATTCCAGTCAATCCACTGGTTGCGAACAACTGGAGTCTTCATGGTGAGGTACACAGAGTTGTAGAAGTCTGCATGGAAGTTACTCCAAAACCTGGCATCGGCTGCCTTCTTGGGTCGGCTGTAGCAATCCACAAATCTGAGCTTGGAAGCTGTATCTCTTACCTTGCCATTGAACTTCTCCTTGGAGGGATCCCTGTTTCCCTGCCTTTGAGTTGCCATCTTGAGGGGGCCGATTGGGCCCGAGGCAATTCCCTTTCCCTTGCCCTTAGCTTGGCGAGAAGCCGTCGAGCTAGGGCCAACTGCATCCTTGGCCTCGGCTGCAGGCTTCTTGGCTAGCACTTTGCGTCGCACCTGAGGTGGAGAAGGTGCAGGCTCAGAGGGACACTCTTTCCTTTTCTTCCCATGGCTCGTCGAGGATCGAAGCAAGGAGTCTTGGTCCAACTCGGCCTCATAATCGGAGATTTCATCATTGGAGCTCGACATTGTCTTGAGAAGGGATTACACAATGTATAGATGAGAATTGATGGCAAGAAAGTGCACTGAGTAGTTGGAAATTAGGGTTGAATTCAGTTGAAAATTGGAATTGTCCAGTGTTCAGGTACGGACTAGTCCGGGGTACCGGACTTGTCCGTATAGGGACCGAACTAGTCCGGTATTCATCACTTCAAACCCTTACTATGAGACAAATGGTGTTGCTCAATGCAAAACCAGCTTAACATAGATTTAATATAGCAAGGAAGCATGTATTAGCTGAAAGGAACTAAGCTATTTGATACAAAACGGAAGGAATCAAAGTTTCTAGGGTTTGGGGGGAAATTTACCGAAATTCTTCGATTCTTGGTGAAGGAGGAGTTGAAGGTGCGGACAAGTCTGTGGTCTTCAAACTCCTAGCAATGAAGTTCGATTTCCACCCAAACTCGAAGGGATTTGATGGAGAACGAAAGAAATCGCCTTGGGAGCACTCGAGTGAGGATAGAGAATGTGAGGTTAGTTGTGAGGGTGAAGGAGATTAGGTTTTGGCGGTGGATAGGGTTATAGAGTCGAAAAATCGGACTAGTTCGCGGTTTACCGGACTAGTTCGGACTACAGGACACTCTGCGGACTAGTCTGTAGTGTGCGGACTAGTCCGGATAACCACGGACTAGTCCGTGGTCACAAGAACAGATATGTTTAACCCATTCGTATATATTAGAAGGTCCTTTTAAAGAAAAATCGGGGCCAAAACAATCAAGTAAGCATACAACAATCAAGCAATGACCATAACTCATCAAGATCAAGTAATTGAAATAGTTTTTTTTAGAAAAATTGAGTGAGATGATTTTCGCAACACAGTCAACATATTTTGAAGAAGCCATACAGGTATGCAAGTTTTCAAGCCACATTCCGAGCATCAAGGATGTTTAGTTCATTCTGGAGCTCGCAAAAACGTTTTTCATCAAGTGGCTTGGTGAATATATCGGCTAGTTGTTTTTCGGTGTTGACATGGGAAATGGCTATTTCTCCTTTCATTGAGTGGTCTCTCAAAAAATGATGCCAGATGTCAATGTGTTTGGTCCTAGAGTGCTCAACGGTATTATGGGCAATTTTAATGGCACTCTCATTATCATAAAGGAGTGGAATACATCTCATATTGTAACCGTAATCCCTTAGAGTTTGTCGCATCAAAATGAGTTGTGCACAACAACTCCCGACTGCAACATACTCCGCTTTGGCCGTGGATAAGGCAATGGAGTTTTGTTTCTTGGAGGACCAAGAAACTACGGATCTACCTAGAAATTGGCATGTACCGGAGGTACTTTTTCTTCTACTTTACATCCAGCATAATCTGCATCGGAGTATCCAATGAGATTGAATTTGGAACCTTTAAGATACCAAAGGCCTAGGTTGGGTGTATGAACTAAATACCGCAAGATTCTTTTTACGGCTATCAAATGACACTCCTTAGGATTAGCTTGAAATTTTGCACACAAGCACACAATCAACATAATATCAGGCCTAGATGCACATAAGTAAAGTAGGGATCCAATCATGGAGCAATATACCTTTTGATCCATGCTTGGTCCGTCTTCATTGAGATCCAAGTGTCCATTTGTTGCCATGGGAGTCTTTATGGGCTTCGCCTTGTCCATTCCAAACTTCTTGAGTATGTCTTGAGTATACTTGGTTTGGCTTATGAATGTCCCTTCCTTTTGTTGCCTCACTTGAAATCCCAAGAAGTATTTCAGCTCTCCCATCATAGACATCTCGAATCTATCTGTCATAATCTTACCAAATTCTTCATAAAAGGATTTGTTAGTTGAACCAAAGATAATGCCATCAACATAAATTTGACAAATAAAGAGATCATTATCAAAATGCTTCGTGAATAATGTATGATTAACTTTGCCAATTTTAAACCATTTTCAATCAAGAAATCTCTAAGGCACTCATACCAAGCTCTAGGAGCTTGTTTGAGGCCATAGAGAGCCTTACGCAGTTTAAACACGTGGTCAGGGAACTCTTGATCTTCGAATCCACGGGGTTTCTCCATGTACACCTCATCCTTGGTTGGTCCGTTTAGGAAGGCGCTTTTCACATTCATTTGATAGAGCTTGAAATCATGGTGAGTAGCATATGCAAGTAATATTCTAATAGATTCAAGCCTAGCTACGGGAGCAAAGGTTTAATCGAAATCAAAACCTTCGACTTGTGAATACCCTTTGGCCATAAGTCGTGCCTTGTTCCTTGTCACCACCCCGTGTTTGTCTTGTTTGTTGCAGAAGACCCATTTGGTGCCGACGACGTTGAACTTGGGTCTTTCGACGAGTTCCCACACTTCGTTCCATTTGAAGTTGTTCAATTCTTCTTGCATTGCCACCACCCAATCCGGATCTTTCAATGCAATTTCAATCCCGCATGGTTCCAAAAAGGATACAAAAGAGTAGTGTTCACAAAAATTAGCAATTTGAGATCTAGTAGTTACTCCCTTTTGGATGTCTCCGATTATGTTGTCGACGGGGTGATCTCTTTGGACGCATTGGTGTACTCTTGAGCGTGACACTTGTGGTCTTGAGTCGTCATGGTCATCTTCTACTCCCCCTAGATGGTTGCCCTCATTTGTGTGTTGATCATTTTCATATTCCTGAGGTTGATCTAGTGTAGAAGCTCCCCCTTGATCCATTACCTCCACTTGTGGTTCATCTTCTTCATTTTCATTTGGAGGTGGCGCTTGTGGTCGAACATCGCCAAACGCCATTCGTCTCAACACTTGACAAGGAGCTTCTTCTCCATCTAGCACACATTGATCAACTTGCTCTTTTTGAGAGCCGTTAGTTTCATCGAACACTGCGTCACGTGCTACTTCAACAAGTCCGGAGACTTTATTGAAGACATGATAGGCATAAATGTTTGAATCATAGCCCAGCAATAAACCTTCATCTGACTTTGAAGCGAACTTTGAAGTCCTAGGATTCTTGTTCAAGATATAGCATTTAGAACCGAAAACACGAAAATAGGAAATAATAGGTTTGTTACCCATAAGTAGCTCATATGATGTCTTCTTGAGTAAGTGATGAAGATAAAGTCGGTTTATGGCGTGACAAGCGGTGTTGACCGCTTCATCCCAAAACCGATCCGATGTCTTGTACTCATCAAGCATTGTTCTCGCCATATCTATGAGGGTTAGGTTCTTCCTTTCGGCAACTCCGTTTTGCTAAAGGGAATAAGGTGCTGAAAACTCATGCTAGGTACTCCTCAACTTGAGTGTTCTTGAACTCCGTGCCATTGTTGCTTCGTATGTTCTTGATCTTCAATGAGAACTCATTTTAGGCACGCTTGAAGAACTTCTTGAGGGTTCCTTGAGTTTTTGTCTTATCATGAAAAAAGAAAACCCAAGTGAAGCGCGAAAAGTCATCAATAATTACTAAGCCATATTTGTTATCGCTGAGGCTTATGTAAGCAATTGGACCGAATAGGTCCATGTGAAGTAGCTCGAGCAGTCTTGTTGTAGTCATGACGTTCTTCGCGGAATGAGGTGATCCTACTTGCTTCCCAGCTTGGCACACGCTACAAGGCCTGTCTTTCTCAAAAACAACATCCTTTACACCTCGGATGTGATCGCCCTTAAGGAGTTTTTGAAGATTCCTCATACCAACATGTGCTAGCCGTCTATGCCACAGCCAACCCATGTTGGTCTTTGCAATCAAGCATGTGTCAAGTTCGGCTTTATCTTTGTTGAAGGCAACAAGATAAAGCTTTTCCTTCAACACCCTTGAATGCAACCGAGTCATCACTCCTTCTAGAGACGGTCACACCCTCATTAGTAAACAAGCAATTATAACCTTTGTCACATAGTTGAGATATGGGCAGTAGGTTATAATCTAAGTAATCGACATGTAAAACGTGAAAAAGGGTATGTTGAGATGATATTGCAATTTTACCGGTACCGAGCACCCTTCCTTGACTATTGTCTACAAAATAGATGCCCTCGCTTGGATCCTCATTTTCTTTATACTCAATGAACATCATTCTTTCTCCGGTCATATGGTTGGTGCATCCACTGTCTAGCACCCATTTCGATCCACCGGAGGAATAGGCCTGCAAAATCAAATCATGCCTTGGTTTTAGGTACCCAAGCTTGCTTGGGTCCTTTGAGGTTAGTTACAAGAGATTTGGGCACCCACACATGAGACTTGGTTTTCCCATGGCATGGCCCAACATAATGAGCATAAACTTTACCAAAACTTTTCATAAGAACATATGATGCATCGAAAGTTCTAAATAACAGTTGTTGTTGTTCACGAACAGAACCGGTCTGGGAGACCGGACTTGTCCGGAGGACTGTACTTGTCCGTACAGGGACCGGACTAGTCCTGTGTTCATATGTGTTAACTATCTTGGACTTATTAACATCATTAGTCTTTCTAGCTTGAGAGGAGTTTCCCCTCACAAAGGCAATGTGCTCCTTGTTATTCTTATGGTTTTTAGCATTTCTCTTTTCACCATAGGAATACCCAATGCCATATTTGACATTAGGAGGTCTTGTGGCCAAGTATGCACTATGTGTATATTTGACCTTCTCCTTGTCAAATATGCCACTTTGGGAAGGATGCTTGTCCTTGGTAGAGGTTGACTTGTCTTTCAAACTAGTGTCAATTTTACCACATGCACAAGTAGAAGTAGTTTCAGGTTTAAGGGGTTGAGAAGGCGAGCTTGAAGAGGATGAAGGGTCACTTTGTTTGAGTGACTCAACTTGCACTTCAAGGATCTTGTTAACTTTGGTTAAGTTAACAAGTTCTTCCTTGATGATTGCATTTGAGTCGCTTAACTTCAAACAAGCTTCCTTGCTTGAAGCTAACTCAAGTTCAAGTGATTTTCTTCGCTCCTTTTTAAGTTCAAGGAGCTCATTGATCTTGAGGTACTCCTCCTTTTGGAGAATGATCATATCTTCTTGATGATCAATCAGCCCCTCCCTATCAATAAGCTTATCCATCAAAAGAACGCGAAGAGGTAGATTTTGTTGTTACCTTTCGTTTACCTTCCTTTGCCATGAGGCAAGTGTCATTGCCCTTCCATGCGCTGAGAGTTGGGAAGAGGGTAGACTTCTTAGTTGTCTTCTCGATGGCTATGCTAGCCATCTCCTCTTCCTCTTCAGATGATGACTCATCATTTGAGTCCCACTCCTTTCCTAGGTGCGCTTGTCCGGCTTGCTTCTTCTTCTTGAAGAGTTTCTTGGGTTGAGACTTTGTTTCCTTGGTCTTCTTCTTATTTTATTCATATGGGCAATCAACTATAAAGTGGTCATATTCACCATAGTTATAGCACGCCCGCCTTAGCTTCGGTCTTGATTTTTCTTTTTGTTTTCCTTCACTTAATTTGCCCCCTTGTCTTCTCTTCATCATTCTCTTGAATCTCTTCATAATGAGGATCATGTCCTCTTCGTCAATATCGCTGCTCTCGTCATTGCTGTCCTCTTCTTGTTGAGCTTCTCGAGCTTCTTTTGACAAGGGCTTGCAAGTGGACTTCAAGGCGACCCCCTTCTTCTTTGCTGAGGTGAGATCGGCAATCTCCTTGACATGTTTTGCTTGCTTCTCCATCATCTCGAGATTGATGATCTTTCCAAGCAATTCGTCCGGGGTCATTTTCTTGTACCCAGGGCTTTCTCTAATCATTGAGCACAAGGTAACATTGCGAGACATGAAGGCTCTAAAAATGAGCTTCACGACCTCATCATCGTTCCATTTTTTACTTCCATATGCTCGAACCTTGTTGATGAGAGTCTTTAACCGGTTGTACATGTCTTGTGGCGACTCATCTTCTTCTATGGCGAATCTTCCCAATTCTCCTTCGATCATTTCGATCTTCGCCTCTCGCACATGACGATCACCTTCATGTGCAGTTTGCAATGTGTCCTAGATTTCCTTTGCAATCTCGAGTCCATCCACCTTGGTGAACTCGTCCCGACTTAGTGAACATGTGATGAATGCTGCAGCTTGAGCATTCCGATGAATTGATTGCTCTTGGCTTGGTGTAAGCTCTTCATCGTCGTCCGAGATATCTATTCCTGTACACACAATATGCCAAAAGTTGGGATTGAGTGAGATTAAGTGCATTTTCATGTTTTTCCTCCACATTGAGTAATCATTACCGTCAAAGTGTGGGGCTTCTCCTAGAGGAATAGACAAATAATGGCTATTGTTAGAATTTAGACGATCGTAGTTGAAAGGATATCGGGAGTAGTCGGTGTGACTACTCCCCTTCTTCTTCTTCTCGTCCTCGATCTTCACTTTCCCTTTGAGAGGGCATTCTTCCTTAGGAGCGCCTTGAGTTCAAGCGTCTCCTCATCGTCATCCTCGAAGTTCTGAATAGCGTCGAGGAGCTTCTCCAATATTTGAGCTTTTTCATCTTCAACCTTCTCTTGATTGAGACTCTTGTGCAAATCCTTCATGTACGACATGTTCTCTTTGAGCGATTAGTCTCTTGCGAAGAGTCTTGCTCTGATACCAATTGAATGTGGCCTAGAGGGGGGGTGAATAGGCCTTTTGATTTTTAGTCGGAACCTGCAACACTTAGCAACTTGATCAAATACCAAGAAACGAGACTAGTCCGGTAGTGTGCGGACTAGTACGGTGCATGCGGACTAGATTGATCAAGTTAGATTAATGATTTCAATACAAGCACAGTACGCAGCAGAATATAGTATGTAACTTGAAAGTATTGAGTCAATGAAATTAAGTGTAGCACAAACTAACTTTGATTTCAATGTTTTAACGTAAGATAGACAAGATCAAGTAAACCCTAGAATATGATATGAAAAACTTAAGAACAAGTTTGACACAAGATTTTAACCCGTGGTTTGTTTCCCACAAAGGCAACCTACGTCCATGTTGAGGAGCCCACAGAAGGACTGGGTCTTCACCGACCCTAACCTCGTCGAATCGCCACGAAGGCCAATTCTCTTCCACGATCACAAAGGGTAAATCACCAATTTCAAGGGGCCTTCTCACAAGTTTAGGGCTCCCCAAGATTATAAATCGAACACCACCAAGAAAACACTCTTAAGATCAACAATGAAACAACAGGAGTGTGTTAGAGAATCAAACCCAAGAGCTCAAACGTGTGGAATCGTGTCTCTCCTTTGATCCAAAGTAAATCCTCAAGGATTTGATCTTTCTTGCATTGGATTGCATGGAGAGATGTGTTTTCTAAGCTCATGGAGGGTGTGATGGCGCAGGGGGTCGAGAGTTCTTAAAGTAGAGTCATGCACATATATTTATATGGAGGTTTCCAAAGGTTATCGTTAGGGTTTCGAGAGTTCGAACTAGTCCATGGTGGAGTCCGAAGTAGTCCGGTGTGCAGCGTGTAGGAAACCCTAAGTTCTCAGGAATACCGGACTTGTCTAGCCTTGGCCGGACTAGTCTGATTTGGGCTCTGGAAAAATTCAGACTAGTCCGGTCACTATCGGACTAGTCTGGCTATTGTGAACCCCTTAGTGAATTTCGGGATAAGTCCGCACTTGGAGGACATGTCTGATTTTAGACAGAGAGGTTATCGGACTAGTCCGGATATTATCAAACTTGTCTGATGTCGTGCAAAGTTGTGAAGTGTTGAGGACTAGTCCGCACTGGGAAGGACTAGTCCGATCTTAGTCAGAAAGATATCAGACTAGTCCGTGGTGATATAGGACTAGTTCGGTCTGTGTAAACCTGGACTGTGCAGACAAGTCCGCACTGGGAGGACTTGTCCGATTTTGAACAAAGGGAATATCGGACTAGTCCAAGGTATATCGGACTAGTTCGGGCCTGTATAAATTTGTCTAGTGAGAGTGATTAAAAGTGCTTGAGCTCTTGAGAGTGTTTCTCCAACACACTCACACACACAAATATTATCCTTTTCATCTCTTGATCTCTATCCATCTTGATTCCTCACTCTCCTTTCATTTTGCACTTACTCCATGTTTTAATTAAAACCCGCACTCATCTCAACAATTTGGTTTGGATCTCATTTGTTTGTCATAAATCAACCAAAACCCACAAGGGATGCCTAGATGCACTTTCGATTTTGGGGCCCTAAAGTTGTGTGCTCAACATCCTTCACAAACTCGATTCCTCTGACCTTTTCTATCATAAACATGATATAAGGCGCATAGCCACAGGAACGGTTAGGGGTGCAAGAGATGTTCACCATGTCGTTCTAGATATAGTCAAAGACATCAAACTTCCTGTTCTTGCTTATCACCTTCATCAGTGTCCTTAGGTAACCTTGAACACTTCCTGCATCTCCATCTTTTGGAGCTATTGTCTTCCTCAGCACCCTGTTGAGAACAATGAAGAAATGCTTCATGTTCTTGGTTGATGGAGGGTTTTTCTTTAGGCGGGTGTCATATAGAAACTCCATCTTGTCCTTCTCCTGGACGCCAATGTTGAAGATGATGAGCTCATTGTTGCCAGTGTCTTCTAGGTAAAGTAATCTCGCAAACTCATCATAAGTCACGGTGTACTTGGATCCGTGAGTCATCCAAGTCACCCTCTCCTCTTCATCACTAGCAAAATAGCAGGTAGCATAAAACTGAGCAATGATTTCATCATTCCAGTTGTATCTGAAGGCAAACAAATCCTTCAGACCATGCCTCGCAATAGCTGCAATCACATCATCAAAGGCTGGGTAGCTCTTTCTCTCAAAGTGGCTCCAGTCAATCCACTGGTTGCGGACCACTGGAGTCTTCATCGTGAGATACACGAAACTATAGTACTCCACATGGAAGTTTCTTCAGAACCTTGCATCAACTGCCTTCTTGGAACTGCTGTAAGAGTCAATCATCCTGAGCTTTCAAGCTATATTGCTTCCTTTGCTATTGAATCTTTCTTCAGAGGGGTCCTTGTTCCCCTATCTTGGAGCACTCATTCGGAGAGGGCCAAATGGACCGGTGGTGATCCCTTTCCCTTTGCCCTTAGCTTGGCAAGGAGCTGCCGAGCTAGGTTCAGCTGCATCCTTTCCTTTGGATGCGGGATTCTTGGCCACGACCTTTCACCGCACCTGAGGTGGAGTGGGCGACGGGTCAGCGGCACGGTTTTGCCGCTTCTTGCTTAGGCCCGTCTAGGATCGAAGCAATGACTCTTGGTCCATCTCGGCCTCATAGTCGGAGATCTCATCATTAGAGCTCGACATGGTCCTGACAAGAGGATTATACAACACATGGATGAGGATTGATGGCAAGGCAATGCATTGACTAGTTGGAATTTAGGGTTGAGTTCAGTCAAAAATCGGACATGTCCGGTGCTCAAGTGCAGACTAGTCTGAAGTAACAGACTTGTCTGTACTGAGACCGGACTAGTCCAGTGTTCAATTGCTCAAACCCTAACTAGCAAATCAGTAGTGTTTCTCAATGCAAAAATAGCTCAAGGTAGATGTAATACAACAAGGAGTCATGTATTAACTAGTGGAGCTAAGAAATTTGGTCCATAACACAAGAAATCAAAGATTCTAGGGTTTTGTATAAAGTTTACCAAAATCTTTCGATTCTTGAGGTTGGAGGAGTTGTTGTTGCAGACTAGTTCGTGGACCTCGATCCCCTTGCAATAAAGATCATTTTCCACGAAGAGTTAAAGAGATTTGATTGAGAAATCGCGAAATCACCTTGGGGGCGCTCGAGTGAGGAGAGAGAATGTGAGGAACATTGTGAGAATGAAGGAAATTACAGTTTGGCGGCCCAAGGGTTATGGAGTCAAAAAATCGGACTAGTCCATGGTCAACCAGACTAGTCCAGACTACCGGACCTCTGCGGACTAGTCTGAAGTGTGTGGACTAGTCCGGGTAACCACGGACTAGTCCATGGTCACTAGAACGGAAGCATTTAGCCCGTTTGTATATATCCGAAGGTCCTTACAAATAAAATAGGGGGCAAAACACACAAATAATCTTGATGAATATGATTAGTAAACATACAACAATCAAGCTATGACCATAATTCACCAAGATCAAGTAATTAACATAGTTTTTCGGAGAAAAGAGCGAGAGATGATTTTCATAACACAATCAATAGATTTTGAAGATGGCATACAGGTATGCCAGTTTTCAAGCCACCTTCCGAGCATCAAGGATATTTAATTTATTTCGGAGCTCGCAAAAATGTTTTTCATCAAGTGGCTTGGTAAATATATCAGCTAGTTATTTTTCTTTGTTGACATGGGAAATGGCTATGTCTCCTTTCATTGAGTGGTCTCTCAAAAAGTGATGTCGGATGTCTATGTGTTTAGTCCTAGAGTGCTCAACGGGGTTATGGGCAATTTTAATAGCACTCTCATTATCACAAAGGAGTGGAATACGGCTCATATTGTAACCGTAATCCCTTAGAGTTTGTCGCATCTAAAGGAGTTGTGCACAACAACTCCCAGCTGCAACATACTCCGCTTTGGCCGTGGATAAGGCAATGGAGTTTTGTTTCTTGGAGGACCAAGAAACTAGGGATCTACCTAGGTATTGGCATGTACCAGAGGTGCTTTTTCTATCTACTTTGCATCTGGCATAATCTGCATCGGAGTATCCAATGAGATTGAACTTGGAACCTTTAGGATACCAAAGGCCTAGGTTGGGTTTATGAACTAAATATCGCAAGATTCTTTTTACGGCTGTCAAATAACACTCCTTAGGATTGGCTTGAAATCTTGCACACAAACATACACTCAACATAATGTCAGGCCTAGATGCACATAAATAAAGTAGGGATCTAATCATGGAGTGATATACCTTTTGATCCATGTTTGGTCCGTCTTCATTGTGATCCAAGTGTCCATTTGTTGCGACGGGAGTCTTGATAGGCTTCGCCTTGTCCATTCCAAACTACCTGAGTATGTCTTGAGTATACTTGGTTTGGCTTATGAACATCCCTTCCTTTTGTTGCTTCACTTGGAATCCTAAGAAATATCTCAATTCTCCCATCATAGACATCTCGAATCTATTTGTCATAATCTTGCTAAATTCTTCACAAAAGGATTTGTTAGTTGAACCAAATATAATATCATCAACATAAATTTGATAGATAAATAGATCATTATCAAAATGCTTGGTAAACAACGTGTAATTAGCTTTGCCAATCTTAAATCCATTTCAATTATAAAATCTCTAAGGGACTCATACCAAGCTCTAGGAGCTTTTTTGAGGCCATAGATAGCCTTACGCAGTTTGAACACATGGTCGGGGAACTCTTGATCTTCAAATCCGGGGGGTTGCTCCATGTAGACCTCCTCCTTGATTGGTCTATTGAGGAAGGCGTTATTCACATCCATTTGATATAGCTTGAAATCATGGTGAGTATCATATGCAAGTAATATTCGAATAGATTCAAGCCTAGCTACGGGAGCAAAAGTCTTGTCGAAATCCAAACCTTTGACTTGTGAATACCCTTTGGCCACAAGTTGCTCCTTGTTTCTTGTCACCACCCCGTGTTCGTCTTGCTTGTTGCGGAAGACCCATTTAGTGCCGACGACGTTTAACTTGGGCCTTTCAACAAGTTCCCACACCTCATTCCGTTTGAAGTTGTTCAATTCTTCTTGCATTGCCACCACCCAATCCGGATCTTTCAATGCATCTTCAACCCTGTGTGGTTCCAAAAAGGATACAAACGAGTAATGTTCACAAAAATTAGCAATTCGAGATCTAGTTGTTACTCTCTTTTGGATGTCACCGATTATGTTGTCGATAGGGTGATCTCTTTGGATGCATTGGTGTACTCTTGGATGTGGCACTTGTGGTCTTGAATCTTCATGGTCATCTTTTTCTCCCCCTAGATGGTTGCCCTCATTGATTTTTTGGTCACCTTGATCTTCATGAGGTTGATCTTGTGTAGAAGCTCACCCTTGATCATTTACCTCCACTTGTGGTTCATCTTCTTCATTTGCATTTGGAGGTGGCGCTTGTGGTCGAACATCGCCCAACACCATTCTTCTCAACGCTTGACATGGAGCTTCTTCTCTATCTAGCACACATTGATCAACTTGCTCTTTTTGAGAGCCGTTAGTTTCATCGAACACTACGTCACGTGTTACTTCAACAAGTCCGGAGACCTTGTTAAAGACACGATAGGCATAAGAGTTCAAATCATAGCCAAGCAATAAACCTTCATTGGACTTCGAAGCGAACTTTGAAGTCATAGGCTTCTTGTTCAAGATATAATATTTAGAACCAAAAACTCAAAAATAGGAAATATTAGGCTTGTTACCGGTGAGTAGTTCATATGACGTTTTCATGAGTAGGCGATGATGATAGAGTCGGTTTATGGCGTGACAAGCGGTGTTGACCGCTTCAGCCCAAAATTGATCCGAGGTCTTGTACTCATCAAGCATTGTCCTCGCCATCTCTATGAGGGTTCGGTTCTTTCTTTCGGCTACTCCATTTTGTTGAGGGGAGTACGGTGCTGAAAATTCATGTTTTATGCCTTCTTCGTCTAGGTACTCCTCAACTTGGATGTTCTTGAATTCTTTGCCGTTGTCACTTTGTATGTTCTTGATCTTCAACGAGAATTCATTTTGGGCATGCTTGAGAAACTTCTTGAGGGTTCCTTGAGTTTCTGTCTTATCATGCGAAAAGAAAACCCACGTGAAGCGCGAAAAATCATCAACAATTACTAAACCATATTTGTTACCGTCAATGCATATGTAAGCAATTGGACCAAATAGATCCATGTGAAGTAGCTCGAGCGGTCTTGTCGTTGTCATGACATTCTTCATGGGATGGGGTGCTCCTACTTGCTTCCCGGCTTGGCACGCGCTATAAGGCCTGTCTTTCTCAAAAACAACATCCTTCAAACCTCGAATGTGATTGCTCTTAAGCAGTTTTTGAAGATTCCTCATACCAACATGTGCTAGCCGTCTATGCCACAGCCAACCCATGTTGGTCTTTGCAATCAAGCATGTGTCAAGTTCGGCTTTATCTTTGTTGAAGTCAACAAGATAAAGCTTTCCCTTTAACACACCCTTGAATGCAACCGAGTCATCACTCCTTCTAGAGACGGTCACACCCTCATTAGTGAACAAGCAATTATAACCCTTGTCACATAATTGAGATATGGACAGTAGGTTATAATCTAAGGAATCAACATGTAAAACATGAGAAAGAGTGTGTTGAGGTGAAATCACAATTTTACCGGTACCGAGCACCCTTCCTTGACTGTTATCGCCAAAATAGATGCCTTCGCTTGGATCTTCATTTACTTCATATTCAACGAACATCCTTCTTTCTCTAGTCATGTGGTTGGTGCATCCACTATCTAGCACCCATTTTGCTCCACCGTAGGAGTAGGCCTGCGAAAACAAGTTACACCTTGGTTTTAGGTACCCAAGCTTGCTTGGGTCCTTTGAGGTTAGTTACAAGTGATTTGGGCACCCACACGAGACTTGGTGTTCCCATGGCATGGCCCAACATGTTTGGCATAAACTCTACCGAGATTACTTTTCATGAGAACATATGATGCGTCAAAAGTCTAAACAATAGTTGTTGTTCATATGTGTTAACATGTTTGGACTTATCAACATTATTAGGCTTTCTAGCTTGAGAGGAGTTTCCCTTGACAAAGGCAATGCATTCCTTGTTATTCTTGTGGCTTCTAGCAGTTTGCTTTTCACCATAAGAATACCCAATGCCATATTTGACATTAGGAGGTCTTGTGGCCAAGTATGCACTATGTGCATACTTGACCTTCTCCTTGTCAAATATGCCACTTCGGGAAGGATGCTTGTCCTTTGTCAAGTTTAACTTCTCCTTCAAGTTAGTATCGATTTTAGCACATGCACAAGTAATAGTAGTTTTAGATTTAAGTGTTGAGAAGGTGAGCTTGAAGAGTATGAAGGGTCACTTTGCTTGAGTGACTCAACTTGTACCTCAAGGATCTTGTTAACTTTGGTTAAGTTAGCAAGTTCATCCTTGATGATTATATTTGAGTCGCTTAACTTCAAGCAAGCTTCCTTGCTTGAAGATAACTCAAGTTCTAGTGACTTACTTCTCTCCTTTTCAAGTTCAAGGAGATTTTTGATCTTAAGATATTCCTCCTTTTGAAGGATGATCATATCTTCTTGGTTATTAGCAAGATCCTCCTTATCAATAAGCTTATCCATCAAGAATTTCATTTTTGCAGCAATTTTCTTATCTAAGCCAAAAACATATCTTCATTATCACTATAAGTATCACTATCACTAGAGAAAGAATGTAAAGAGGAAGATTTAGTTGTTACCTTTCTTTTACCTTCCTTCGCCTTAGACATGTGTTGTTGTGGTCCTTCCATGCGCCCATGGTTGGGAAGAGGGTGAATTTCTTGGTTGTTTTCTTAATGGCTATGCTAGCCATCTCCTCTTCCTCTTCGGATGAGGACTCATTATTAGAGTCCCACTCCTTTCCTAGGTGCGCCTGTCCAATTTGATTTTTCTTCTTGAACATCTTCTTGGGTGGAGGCTTTGTATCCTTGGTCTTCTTCTTGTTTTCTTCATAAGGACAGTCAACTATAAAATGATCGTATTCACCATAGTTATAGCAAGCGCGCCTCAACTTTGGTCTTGATTTGTCTTTGTGTCTTCCTTCATTTGATCTACCACCTTGTCTTATTTTCATCATCTTCTTGAATTTCTTCATAAATAGAATCATATCTTCTTCATATATATCGCTACTTTCGTCGTTGCTATCCTCTTCTTGTTGAGCTTCTCGAGCTTCTTTTGACATAGGCTTGCAAGTGGACTTCAAAGCGAATCCTTTCTTATTTGTCGTGGTAAGGTCGGCAATTTCTTTGACATGTTTTGCTTGCTTCTCCATCATCTCAAAATTGATGATCTTTCCAAGCAATTCATTCGGGTCATTTTCTGATACTCAGGACTTTCTCTAATCATCAAACATAGGGTTACGTTGTGAGGCATGAAGGCTCTGAGAATTAGCTTCACCACCTCATGATCATTCCACTTTTTGCTTCCATAGGCTCGAACTTTATTGATGAGAGTCTTCAACCGATTGTACATATCTTGCGGTGACTCATCTTCTTCTATGGCGAATCTTCCCAATTCGCCTTCGATCATTTCAATCTTGGCCTCTCGCACATAACGATTGCCTTTATGTGCAGTTTGTAATGTGTCCCATATCTCTTTTGAAATTTTGAGTCCATCCACCTTGGTGAACTCATCTCGACTCAATGATGAAGTTATGACAGCTGCAGCTTGAGCATTCTGATGAAAAGCTTGCTCTTGACTTGGTGTGAGCTCTTCATCGTCATTCGAGATATCTATCCCTGTACACACTATATGCCACAAGCTGGGGTTAAGTGATGTTAAATGCATTTTCATATTTTGCATGCACATTGAATATGCCATCAAAGTATGGGGCTTTCCCTGGAGGATTAGACAAGTAATGATTATTGTTTGAATTTAATCGATCATAGTTAAAAGGATATCGGGAGTAGTCGATGTGACTACTCCCCTTCTTCTTCTTCTCATCCCCGATCTTCATCTTCCCTTTGGAGAGTGCCTTCTTCCTTAGGAGCACCTTGAGTTTAAGCATCTCCTCATCATCATCCTCGAAGTCTTGGATGGCGTCGAGGAGCTTCTCCAATTTATGAGTCTTTTCATCTTCAACCTTCTCTTGGTTGAAGTTCTTGTGCGCATGCTTGATGTCCGACATCTTCTCTTCAAGCGATTAGTCTCTTTTTGAAGAGCCTTGCTCTGATACCAATTGAATGTAGCCTAGAGGGGGGGTGAATAGGCTTTTTGAACTTTTATCGGAACCTAAAACACTTAGCAACCTGATCAAACACAGAGAAATTGGCCTAGTCTGGTAGTGTGCAGACTAGTCCGGTGTGTGCGGACTAGATCGATCAAGTTTGATCGACGATTTCGATCCAAGTACTCTATGCAGCGGAAATTGAGTTATAAATAGAGTGTATTGCTTCAATGAAACTAGATATGACACAAGTTAACTTTATTTCAAAGTTTTAAAGTAAGTTGAACAAGATTGAGCAAACCCTAGACTGCAATGAATAGTAAGAACAAGAGCAAAGGACACAACGATTTTATCCCGTGGTTCGATTCCATAGAGGAAATCTATGTCCACGTTGAGACGCCCACGAAGGACAGGGTCTTCACCAACCCTACCCTCGTCGAATCGCCACGGAGGCCTATTCTCTTCCACTAACCACAAAGGGGTAAATAACCGTGTTCAAGGGACCTTCTCACAAGTTGAGGGCTCCCCAAGATTTACAATTTGAAACACCACCAAACACACTCGAAAGATATGCAATGAAACAGAGAGAGTGTGTGAGAGAATCAAACCCAAGAGCCCAAGATGCGAAGAACGTGATCTATGGTTAATCCTCAAAGGTTTGATCTTTCTTGCAATGGATTGTGTGGAGAGACGTGTTTTCTGGGCTCTTGGAAGGTGTGACGGTGCAGGGGGTCGAGAGAGTTTGATTAGGTGTCGTACACCTCTATTTATACTAGGGTTTCCAAAGGTTACCATTAGGGTTTACAAAATATAGACTAGTCCGTATTGGACTCTGGACTAGTCCGGTGTGCGGCGTGTGGAAAACACTAAGTGTCCTGAATTATCAGACTTGTCCAGCAATTGGCAGACTCGTCCGATTTTGTCTCTGGAGATGTTCGGACTAGTCCGTCACATATCAGACTAGTCTGGCGTTGTGAATCCCTTAGTGAATTGAGGACAAGTCCGCACTTGGAGGACTTTTCTGATTTTAGTCAGAGAGGTTATCGGACTAGTCCCGATAATATCGGACTAGTCCAGTGGCGTGAAATTCTGAGGGGCTAAGAACAAGTCCGAGACTGGGGAACTTGTCTGAAGTTGGTTACTGAGGATTTCAGACTAGTTCGTGGAATATTGGACTTGTCCGATATTGATCAGAGGCATTATCGGACTAGTCCGAACTTTATCGGACTAGTCTGTTGGGACAAGTCCGCACTGGGAGGACTTGTCCGATCCTGGACAGAGAGAACATCGAACTAGTTTGGGGAACATCGGACTAGTCCGGACCTGTGTAAATTTGTGCAGTGAGAGTGTTTTCTTTTACTTGAGCTCTTGGGGTGTGTTTCTCCAACACACTCCATACACAAAGAGTATTTTATTCATCTCTTGAGCTCTTTTCAACTTGATTCCTCACTCTCCTTTCTTTTTGTGCTTTCTTCATAATTTCATTAAAACTTGCGCTCATCTCAACAATTTAGTTAGAATCTCATGTGTTAGTCATAAATCAACCAAAACCCATAAGGGATGCCTAGATGCACTTTCAATCCCCGACCCCATCCAATTGTAATCTAGATGATGTTTGTAAAACTTATATTGATTATTAATTAATAATTTTTGTATGGATATCGATCTATTCTGTTGTGCGTACCAACTACTGGTTCAGGAATTGGTGCGAGAAGCACAAGTGGACCCTCGGAAGGTGGGTCCTGACAGAGTGGTATCAGAGCCATACTTGGTCGTAGGACGAAACCTTAGAGTCATCCTATACTTTGAACACATATTTTGAAAAGTACAAAACTATTTAAAAAATCTCTCTCTCGTCTATGTTCCTTCTTCAACTTGGACCCGATTCCACCGCAAGGGGCGGTGGCGTGGGCGGAAGAGCTGCATGGCAGCATGGCACGCGGTGGCACAGGCGGTCAAGCAGCTCGAGTAGACTAGCGCACGGCGGCCGGAAAGCTCATGGCGGTGCGACATCTCGTGGCAGGAGGCGCGGCATCTCGTGGCAGGTGGCACGACATCCCATGGCAGACGGCATGGGATCTTGTGGCGGCGTGATAGCTCGTGGCAGGCAGCATGAGGGCTCACGGCGGTGTGATTGGGGCAGCGCGGAGGCGGCCGCGCTGGCGGGGCAGAGCACGGCGGCGGCCGCATCACCCGCCATCAATGGAGAAGATGGTGATTTTCTAATCTGTTAATTTGTATGAATCTGTTCTTTGTGGGTTATGTTAATTGTAAAACGATGAAACAAAATAATTTTGTGAATGTATAGTCTATATAAATGTTTGTTATTTTATTAATTGTTAGGATTGATTGTTAATTACATAAATTAGTGGTTAATTACAATAATTAGTTCCTAATTACTGATTGCCTGAAATTTTGGCGGATTTCAAGCGCTTGAGATATAGACACACCCTATAAAATACCATACTTTTGTAGACAGAAGGAGTACTTGCCCATATTACCACCAACACATGGGCCGACAAATACACACAAATAAAGAACGAAATTATTGTTCGCTCTTCCCACTTGTCATAGGTTCAGTTCGTTCCATTCTCGAGATTGAAATTTTCCAATTTTCATTGCCTTTGCCAAAATGCTCGATGTTCTAGAAATATTGATAAAATGTATTCAAATTTGGAATAAAACTACTTAAGAAGATATTTGAATGAAATATATTATAACCCTATCAAATAAGCAGGTTTTTTTACAGCAAATAATATTATACGATGTATGTTGTAGTAGACCACAATAAAGAGCAACCATTTGAGTTGATACCTCACTTTTGAATGTTCAGCAGCAAAGATATCATGAGATCCAACATCCTGCTAACAGAAGCATGTGAACTGTTCTCGTCAGTTATTTAGTAGCATCATGTAATTGTGGGATTAAACAGATGTATAAAACCATGCTACCAATAAGTTATTAATTGTTTTTTTTTTGAAATATTAGAGATAGAGATAGAGGTAGAGGTAGATATAGAGATAGTGATAGAGATATAGATAGAGATAGAGATAGAGATAGAGATAGCGATAGAGATAGAGATAGGGATATAGAGATAGAGATAGAGACAGAGATAGAGATAGAGATAGAGACAGAGAGATAGAGATAGAGATAGAGATAGGGGCAGCGACTACAGTGCAATAGAGATAGAGATAGGGGCAGCGACTACAGTGCAATAGAGATAGAGATAGGGGGCAGCGACTACAGTGCAAAAGCAGCTTTGGTGCAAAAATGCAAAAAGTAACTCTGAACCGCTTGATCTCCATCCTATAGTGAATGGTTATTTTTCAAATAACCCCTCCCACCTGAAGTAGGTAGATTAGCAGATGACCACCTGAGTTGATAGATCAGCAAATAACCACCCAAGGGTTATTTGAAAAATAACCATCCATATACATACATACATATACATATATATATATATATATAAAAACACACACACACAAACACACCCAATAAGCATTGGGAGGAGGCAAATCATACTAAAACATCAGTCATTTGCAACACCACTGGGGGCGGGAATAGCAAAAAGAAGAAACTAGTTCTTAGTTATATAGTCACTACCATGGCAAAGTACAATCTTTTGGTGCTTTTCATGGTTGTGCTGGCCTGCTCTACCAACCCGGCACACATAAGCGGTAACTAATTACTTCCTCTATGCTCGAAAGGTTATTGTCGCTTGTTAGTTCAAATGAACTGACAAGTGACAACATTTAGGATAGGGAATACTTGATTTGTTGTTTTTTAGTTTCCATGTGGCCTTTTTTCATCCATACGTCGTCAGTAGCTTCTTCACAATTCTTCTTCTAAATATGAAAACTGAGAAATTTTTTGGGACGGAGGGAGTACATCCTAACAAGTGCCTTTTATAGATAGCTAGGTGTTTGATAGATGGATCTAAACAAGCTTTTAACAAGCAACTATATCTTTGTTTCCATTTAGAACAGATCAATAAACGAATATGTTCCTATTCTAACTAACAAGCATCCCTGGTGGGAAGAAAATTCTGCTGCAAACCAACATTTATGCGACACCTCACCAATGTACATCACGTGTCCACGCACCAATCACAAAGCAGTTTCCTGATCAAGCCTGCATCTCGAATGGTCACGGCGGCCGGTCCGCATCTGATTAGGGTTTAGGGTTTTAGGCTTATCGATTTGGATCGCATGCAGACTAGCTCCCTTGGTCCTACACGCACGCAAACTGCGTTTCAAATATCATAGGTTTTGTGTACATTGGTTTCAGCGCCCGGCGGAGGCGTGGAATGTGGAATGTAGGGACTCTCCCTTTTACTTTTAGCAAGAGTAGAATGGGCCAGAGGTGCATGAGCTTGTACAGCTGTGCGATTCATATTAACAAACATTTATTTTATATTCTTGGGTTCATGAATTTTTCCATTTGTATCATTTGGGTCTATGAAAAACTTTTTCTTTGTAGTTATCGGTGCACGAATTTTTAATTAATGTACGGTAAGTTACAGCTGAATAAGTTCATGTACAAAGAAATGCAAAATAAAAATTCACTCACATTTGGATGACATGGTTGGACAAGTTCATGAACCTCTTTTTATGTTGAGTTTGTACTATATAAACCATTGAGAGGAGTCAGATCATATATACTAAAACACCAATCATTAGCAACACAACTAGAGGCGAGAATAGCACAAAACTTAGCTAGCTACCAGTTCTTTGTTAGTTACTCCTATGGCAAAGTACAATCCTTTGATCCTTTCCATGGTTCTTCTGCTGGTGTGCTCTACCATCCCTGCACGCATAACTGGTGACTAATAACTTGACGTGTTGTTTCTGTTTTTGCATGTTGTCGTTTCTTCACCAGTCCGTAGCTTCTTCACAATTCTTCCAAACATGAAAATGAGGAGATTTTTCAGGTCGAAGCATCGATGCCATGGTCAGGATCAAAGGTGCGAGCAGTGTAGGAGTCATCCTCAGGTCATACGGTGGCTGCAGCGAAAACAAGGAATCACATGACATCAGCACCCTCTTCTACTGCGAAAAGGACCACTTGTACTGGCCGTCGCTACAGGAGTGCATGCAAAACTGCCCCTGCAAGATCAACTGCGGCGGGAAATTAAAAGGTGCCCGCCAATCCCAATCCCAGGCGGACATGGCTACCTCTCCTGTTCAGGGTTAGATCCTTCCTGCTTTATACAAGGCAGTGTGTTGCGTCATTGATTGCTGTTGACGTGACATGGCTGGACAGATGTAGCAGTGTAGTATCAATAATCTGTCCGATATGTTAAAATAAAGCTACAGATATGTGTAGCCTCGGCTATGATGAGTATCGAATGAAAAAGATTTATTTCCTCCCAAAAGCATCTTTTGTTTTTTCTTGAAATGTCATGTACTTCTTCCTTTCTTAAAAGTTTGTCGCATTTTTATTTATTTTTTATTAGAAAGCGACAACTTTTGAAAAACGAGTGAGTACATCATATTTGGGCTGTCAGTTCCGGGTTGAATGGTGCACAAGGTAGAGTGTAACATCCATAATTCTTGTTCAAAATTCGCTCAAACCTTGATCATTGTAGCATTCATTTTCATGTGAATTTTTGGTGTTTAAACGAGTAGTAAACGGTTCAAATTGAATTTGAATTCAAAATCAAAAGAAATGAATGGAAAAAGAAAAAGAAAAAGGAATTAAAACCCCTTTGGGCCGAATTCCCTCCCCCTGGCCCAATTCCCTCCCTCCCCCGCCAGCCCACTGCGCCCTCCCCTCTCTCCCTCTCTCTGCCGGGCGGGGCCCGCATGTCGGCGCCGTCCCCCACCTCTCTTCCTTCCCGCGCCGCGAATGAAACCGCCACCCCGCGCCCACTCCGCGCGCCCCTCTTCAACCGCCTCGCCCACGACGAAAACCACCCGGGGGAACCCCTCTTCGCACGCGCCTACAACCACCGCACCCCCCTGCTCCATAAAACCTCCCCTCTCTCCCTCATTTTCCCCTTCCACGCGCGCAACCCTAGCCATCGCCGCAACCGAGGTAGTCGCCGCCGTTCCCGGTTAGCCGGTGATCGCTTTCTCCTCCCGACTGCCCTAACACCTTCGCCTTGCCGCCAGGAGCACGCCGGGCAAGAGATTGTGGAGAGGTCGCCGAGTTTCCACCAAGCTCGACGTGCACCGTCGCCACCGCCGCCATTCCTCGCCGCCGACCCCTCTCCGGCCAACTTCGGACCTCGCAACCCCCCTAGGTATACTCCCCTTCTCCCCCTCCTTTGTTCTGTGTATTTGGCGCTTTGAATCGGTGGCGTTTTCGCCGTTTTGGCCGTCTCCGGCGAGCTCGCCGTCGCGGGCGTCTAGCGCCGCCGCGCCGGGCGCCACCGACGTCGCCGGGGACGACGTGGCCCAATCCGGGCCATCGGTTTCACCCCTACGGCCACGATTAGAAGGCCGTAACGGTTCGGCATAATAAAATCCGGGCCGTTCGCTTCGGATCCAACGGCCCACATTCAAATCCCCTTTTCCCGCCTCCGCGTTTACACCCAGGCCCCTGCAAACTTAGCTGCTACCCCCTGGACTTCTCCAGAATTGAAATCTAGCCCCCAGAATTCGCAGACTAGCCCCTGGAACCCTAAAAATTGGTTTTAAACATTTAATTAAGCATTCTAACCCCTGTAATTTGGTAGAATAGTGTATTTAGACCCTGTACAGTGTAGGAAACTATTTACTTAGCCCCTGGACTTTTATTTATTTGCTGAATAGGGTTTTTAATTGTATTTAAGGTGTAGAAATTAGATAAAAATGGTAAATAAGTGTAGGGATGTTATGAAAAATTGTTATAAACTATTTTATGCTGTGAATTAATTGTAGAATTCATATAAAATATATTTGGTCCCTGGATTAATTATTATAAATGTTTTAAAATACATTTTTGCTATAGAAAATTCAATAAAATTGGTTTTAGGCTATAATAAAATCCCAAAATTCTAGAAAAAATATAAAATGCATACTTTGGCCATGTTAAGTGATAAATACCTCGTAGGGGCGCATTAGTGTAGAATTTTGTGCTTATGTGTATGTGTGATGTATTGTTTTGCGTGCCTTTACTTATTTAGCTTTATTCTGTTCTTGCCATTGCTTGGGCATATATCTAGAGTCGTTCTACGACCCTAACCTCAACTTCCAAGACCAAGACTTCGTCAATTCTCAAGTCTCCAACGAAGGCAAGTGCCCTTGACCATCTTGTACCTATTTTAGGAATTTAGCTAGTTGCATGCTAATTAAATTGATGTCCTACTTCATGTTTACATGCCCTGTTCCATATAATTCCTTGTTACCTGAAATGGGTTGGGAAGTAGATAGACTTTATTTATGCTTAGCCATGCTTAGATGTTGGGATTGGGATATCATACAAATGTTCTATGCTCAACTTTATGGTTACTTTAATTTGGTGATGAATAAACATAATGTTAGTGGATAGGAATCTGGTGGTTGGCTAGTTTTGGTATGGTGCATTTTGCACGAGACCCGGGATTGGGGTTTGTTACCACCGGATTCTAAGGACCGGTTTATGGAGGAAGCCACTAAGCTTTATAGTACCACCACGAGACTGAGATGGGGCAGCTTGGTCAATTAATTAGGTTTCTCCCGATGAACTGCTAGTGGTTGGATGGTGCGGGGAATGAGGCGGGTGATCTACTCTTGGAACCGCAAGGCTCAAGAGGGGGCTCTGGGGCGGAGGGTTACTCCGAGAATCCCCAGTGGTGGAAACCTTAGAGGGCTAGCACTAATCGGGAGTACCTTTGTAAAGACCATGTTGTGATCTCCTGGCCTCACACCAAAGGAAGTGTGTAATGTGGTTAGCTACCACGGGCATCAGGGAGGTTCACTTAGTCCACCTGGCAACAGGGGATGAAATCACTGCTTGTGGGGAAAGGGTACACTCTCTGCAGAGATTTGGTAAAACTGTCATGACAGCCGTGCTCACGGACAAGAGCGGCTTGGGGCCAGTTCATAATTAGCCTATGGTTGGGAAATGGTGATTCATTATGATTCAAGTACTTTCATTACCATTAATCATGTGTGGATTAATTAATAAATTATGATAGTGATAATTGGAGGCTAAGGATAGGTTCTAAGCATAGTGCTAAGCCATAATTGGCCTTTCCTTGCTCTAGCCAATCATGTCATTCTCTTCCCGCACTTGCTGAGTACTCTATGTACTCAAGCGTTTAATTCTCCTTTAGAGTATGAAGAAGAAGAAGCTGCACCGGAGGACTTCTACGTCAACCCGGAGGACTTGGTCTAGGCTGGCGACCTCACGCGCAACGGCTGCCTGTGGAGACGAAGCCCGCTTACCCTATCTTGCTTTCTGTAGTGTTGAACTGTTTAGTGTTGTAAATATTTGTGGTGTGTATTTGTAGACCTACGGGTCGTTGTGTAAGACTATTTATGTAATCGGACATGGCAATGTAATGGTATTTCACTTTCGTCAACGCATGTACGATTCAACTGATCCTGGCGTACATGTGATTAGCGTCTGTTCATCTTTACGATGACCGGGCGTGACAAAGTGGTATCAGAGCCGTGTTGCCCGTAGGACGCAAGCCTAGTTAGAAATGGCCAAAAATTAAGGACTATACTATTTTCATATGAAATAGTATTTCCAAAACTTTGTGCTCTCCATCTCAACCCTTGTGCTTCTTACCTTGCTTTGCCTATTGTTTTTATTCTAACTTGATTTATTAATTATTAATCTCACTCTCTTCTTTTCAAATGTTTGTAGATGGCGCGGACCAAGCAGACGGCCCGTAAGTCGACTGGGGGTCGTGTTCCTCAGCACGCCCTAGCCAGTCGCTCCGCACCTCACACACCCCGGAGGGAGACGACACTGCTCTCCAACGGGAGTGCTGCTTCGAGGATGCGCGTCCGTCTTCGTTCTCTTCTTCGAGCTGCGGGGTACCGTGAGTACCGTGTCCGCTTAGTCTACCACACCACTAGGGTCTTTGCACCCTATACTGGTGAGCTGGAGTGGACTTCTCAGCTGGCCGTCTACTACGACTCGGAGTTGCTGCACTCGCACTTCTCTCCGGCCTGGAGGAGCTCCCAGTGTGCAGCTGAGGAGGACGTCACGTGGGAGGCGACCACCTACTGGAGCCACGCCCACAGGTTCCTTCTTGGGTGCACGGAGCACGCGTACACCCCTCAGCGCCCTAGTGGCACAGCCGCCTTCACTGGACGTGACGTCGAGGGACGCTTGACTCACCCCCAGTGCGAGAGGCTGGTGGACGACGTTGTGGAGTTGTCTTCGCGACTCCAGCGTTGTCAGCAGGAGCTGCAGGACAGCAGGGACCTGGTCGACCGTTACGAGCGACTTCGCCGACGCTACTCGAGGATCACTGGAGTTGATCCTAACTCTCAGCAGTACGCTTCGGACGTGGAGCCTTGGGACCCGAACTCTCCGGATCGCCGCATGAACTCCCCCGAGAACTCAAGAGAAGACTCAGAAGAAGAAGACCCGGAGATGGAGGTTGAGGAGGACTCCGACGAGTAGGAGTGGACTCGTTTCCCCGCTGGTCGACTCAGGACAGTTATCCCTAGTTTGTAGGAGCGTGTAGCTACGCCCTCCCTAGTCTTGAGTTGTGTCGTTTATGTTGTCATGCTAGTAGTTTGCTTTATGTTGTGTGTGTTGGTTGCGACATGAGTTGTGGAATGCTTCGGCATCCTGTCCACATCCATGTCTTTAGTCATGTTTATGTGTCGTGTGAGTGGTGGAATGCTTAGGCATCTTGTCCACCTCCACACTAGTTGATTAATGAACTTGCTTTATGTCTATTACCCTTGATGCATATAGTGGGGACCGTGTTACCCTAGCATATCCTTTCTTATCTCATCTATTATTCTAAGACCTCAATGAACTTCTCTATCACAGATGGCTGGACGAGGTAGAGGTAGAGGCCGTGGTCGTGGTAACCCACCTCTGGATGAGGAACTTGGAGGTGTCCCTGGATGGAATGCAAGGGGTGCTCGAGGAGCCCCAGCCTCTCAACAGATGCAACAGATGATGGCTCTTCAGACTCAACTACTCAACAACCTCACCCAGATTGTCACCAACCTGCAACAAGCCCCACCCCCACCACCACCAAACTACAACCTTCCGCCACCACCACCTTTTCCACCTAGGTCCTTCCTTAGGGACTTCCTGAACACCCATCCACCCACTTTTGCCACCGTTACCGAACCCATGGACGCCGATGATTGGCTCCGTACCATTGATAGCAAGCTGAGGCTCATCCACTGTGAAGGAAGGGAGAAAGTGCTACTAGCCTCTCATCAACTTCAAGGACCAGCAGCTGACTGGTGGACCGCCTTCACCGAAGCCCACCGGGACCCGGAAAATATTACATGGGAAGAATTCCGAACCAACTTCCGCAATCACTTCGTACCTGAAGGAGAGATACAAGCCAGGCGTGAAGAATTCCTGATGCTAAAGCAAGGTCGTATGACTGTGAGGGCCTATCTGAATGCCTTCACCCAGCTATCCCGCTATGCCCCAACAGACGTGGATACTGACGCCAAGAAGCAATTCCGCTTCAAGAATGGGCTGGACAAAGAGTTAAAGTTCGCCATGTCTTCCAGCGACTACGGCGACTTCCAGAAGTTAGTTGACAAAGCTTTTGAAGTGGAGAGGACTAAGAAGGAACTGGAGGATGATGAAAGAAAAAGGAAGTTGACTTTAGCAGCACATGCCTCCAGCAGCAATGTACGCCCCCGTCTTCACCCTCAGCCTACAACCCATATGACTCGTCCCATGAACTACTCGGGACAGAGGTTTCCCAACTCCAACTACAGGCCACCCACTCCCTACAACCAGCCAATGCGCCAGCAGCAGCAGCAGCCACCATGCCAGCCAATGCAACCCCCACGCCAGCAGATGCAGCCACCCCGCCTTTCAGCCCCCGCTAACCGTCCAAGTGGCCAACCCCCAAGAAACCAGTCAGGAGGCAACAAGGGCCCAAACAATGCTGCAGGAGTACAATGCTACAAGTGCGGAGAATGGGGACACTATGCCAGCAGTTGTCCAAAGAAGCAGCAAAACCCAACTGGCCGTGTCAACCATGTGACTCTGGAGCAAGCACAGGAAGCACCTGATGTGGTGATCGGTACGTTCTCCGTCAACTCCCACCCTGCCACCATATTGTTTGATTCGGGTGCTACACATTCATTCATATCCAAGGATTTCATAAAGAAGCATGACATGGTAGTTACATTCTTGAATGGGCCATTATTGATAAACTCTCCTGGAGGAGAGATGGTGGCAAGGCATCTATGCCGAAAAGTGAGTATAAACATAAGGGGGGTAGTCTTTTGGGCCAACCTAATAGTGTTGGACTCACAAGGATTAGATATCATTCTGGGAATGGACTGGTTGACAAAGAATCAAGGGGTAATTCATTGTGCAACTAGAACAGTCTGCTTAACACACCCGGATGGCACCACAGTGGAATTCAAGCCAGATCAGACACAAGAAGCAGTAGTGCAACTCAACCATCTTGAGAGTACCAAAGACATCAGGGTTGTGAAAGAATTTCCAGATGTATTCCCAGATGACTTACCAGGTATGCCCCCTGATCGAGAGATTGAATTTATCATTGAACTAGTACCTGGAACGGCCCCAATATATAAGAGGCCATATAGAATGGATGCTAAACAATTGGCTGAACTAAAGGATCATATTGAGGAGTTATTAGCAAAAGGATACATTCGTCCTAGCTCATCGCCTTGGGGAGCACCAGTCATATTTGTACCTAAGAAGGATGGAACTCAAAGGTTGTGTGTGGATTACTGTGCTTTAAATGAGGTAACAATCAAGAATAAATACCCACTACCCAGGATTGAAGATTTATTTGATCAGTTAAGAGGAGCATGTGTGTTTTCCAAGATTGATCTTCGTTCGGGCTACCATCAACTGAAGATTAGACCGTCGGATATTCCCAAGACAGCATTTGTCTCTCGGTATGGATTGTATGAGTATACAGTCATGTCATTTGGATTGACCAATGCTCCGGCGTACTTTATGTATCTTATGAACAAGGTTTTCATGGAGTACTTGGACAAGTTCGTAGTGGTATTCATCGATGACATACTTATCTACTCCAAGACTGAAGAAGAGCATGAGGAGCACCTCAGGATGGCCCTACAGAAGCTTTGCCAACATCAACTGTATGCCAAACTTAGCAAGTGTGAGTTTTGGCTAAAGGAGGTATCATTTTTGGGACATGTCATATCTGAAGGAGGTATAGCAGTGGATCCAGGCAAAGTGGCCGATGTCCTTAAGTGGGAAACACCTGAGAGTGTACATGATATAAGAAGATTCTTAGGTATGGCTGGTTATTACCGTCGATTCATCGAGGGATTTTCAAAGATCTCTCAACCACTAACCAAGTTGCTTGAGAAAGGAGTTGCTTTCAAGTGGACCCCCGAGTGTGAAGTAAGCTTCGCCGAATTGAAGAAGAGGTTGACTAGTGCACCGGTGTTGGTGATGCCTGACATGCAGAAGGAGTTTGTGGTCTATTGTGATGCATCTGGTCATGGTTTAGGATGTGTCTTAATGCAAGGAGGACATGTTGTGGCTTATGCTTCAAGACAGCTTCGGAAACATGAGAGGAATTATCCAACACATGACTTAGAATTGGCAGCTGTTGTTCATGCCTTGAAGATATGGAGACATTACTTAATGGGAAAAAGGACGGGGATATATACAGATCACAAGAGCTTGAAGTACATATTTACACAGCCGGATCTTAATCTCAGGCAACGCCGCTGGTTGGAGTTAATCAACGATTTTGATGTGGGAATCAACTACCATCCAGGCAAGGCAAATGTGGTCGCTGATGCTCTAAGCAGGAAGGGACAAAGCAATAACTTGTCAGTACAAGCTCTTCAACCCCAGCTATGTGAAGAGTTTGCAAGGTTAAATCTATGTCTAGTGTCTAGCACTGAAGCAGTTGCTATGGAAGTGGACTCAACCCTCGAGCGTGACATACGAGAAGGGCAGAAGAATGATGAGAAGGTCAAGGAGATCAAACAGTTGATGAAGAAAGGGAAAGCTCCGAACTTTAGAGAGGATGAACAAGGAACCTTATGGCTTGGAAAGTGGATTTGTGTCCCAGATATCAAGGAGATTAAAGAGTTGATATTAAGAGAAGCTCATGACTCATCATACTCCATTCATCCCGGAAGCACAAAGATGTATCAAGACCTTAAAGATCGATATTGGTGGCATGGAATGAAACGGGATGTAGCCGAATATGTGGCCATATGTGATACATGTCAATTGATTAAGGCGGAACATCAAAGACCAGCAGGGTTATTGCAACCAATCAAAGTGCCAGAATGGAAGTGGGAAGAAATTAGTATGGACTTCATTGTGGGACTACCAAGAACACAGTCTGGATATGATTCTATATGGGTTATTGTGGACCGTCTAACTAAAGTGGCTCACTTTATTCCTGTGAAAGAGACCTACAACGGCCCCAAGTTGGCGGAACTGTACATCTCCAGGATTGTATGCTTACATGGAGTTCCTAAGAAGATCATCTCAGACAGAGGCACTCAATTCACCTCAAGATTCTGGCAGAAGTTGCATGAATCAATGGATACCCGTCTAAATTTCAGTTCGGCGTATCATCCTCAAACTGATGGCCAGACAGAACGCACCAACCAGATATTAGAAGATATGTTGAGAGCGTGTGCTTTAAAGAATAGCAAGAGTTGGGACAAGAATCTGCCATATGCCGAATTCTCTTACAACAACAGTTATCAAGCCAGTTTGAAGATGTCTCCTTTTGAAGCATTGTATGGGCGAAAATGTAGGACACCGTTGTTTTGGAATCAAATTGGGGAAAGTCAAGTCTTTGGGCCTGACGTATTACAAGAGGCTGAAAGACAAGTACAAGAAATTCGGAAGAATCTAAAGGCAGCTCAAACAAGACAGAAGAGTTATGCGGATACACGAAGACGCGATCTCACATTTGAAGTTGGTGACTATGTATACTTGAAGGTGTCACCTATGAGAGGATTGAGAAGGTTCAAAGTAAGAGGCAAGTTGTCACCCCGATACATTGGTCCGTTCAAGATATTGGAATGACGGGGTGAAGTGGCTTATCAACTTGAGCTTCCGCCACACCTGGCAGATGTGCACAATGTGTTCCATGTGTCGCAACTTAAGAAGTGCCTAAGGGTGCCTGAAGAGCAATTGCCAATGGAAGCAGTGGATGTACAAGAAGATTTGTCTTATGTGGAGCAGCCTGTCAAGATACTTGAGACACTGGAAAAGATCACAAGAAACAAAGTCATTCGCATGTGTAAAGTACAATGGAAGCATCATTCAGAGGCAGAAGCAACATGGGAAAGAGAAGAAGCTCTCAAGGCGGATTTCCCTCATCTATTCTCTTAGAGCGTCCGAATCTCGAGGGCGAGATTCCTTTTAAGGGGGGTAGAGTTGTAACATCCATAATTCTTGTTCAAAATTCGCTCAAACCTTGATCATTGTAGCATTCATTTTCATGTGAATTTTTGGTGTTTAAACGAGTAGCAAACGGTTCAAATCTTTGAAATGGAGCGTGTGGCATGCAATCAACATTTTGATGCAATAGTTCAAGCAACTTCTCAAGTCCACATGACTCCATCATCGCATTTTTTCACTTAATTTTAAATCTCTTCATCTGACAATGCAAATTTTAAAAAAAAAATGAAATGTGGACACGTTGCCAGATGGCTAAACCCTAACCCTTCCTCCACAGCTGGTGAGCGTCCGATATGGGTAGCATTATTTATCCGTTGCGGATAACGGGATATGGATTGAGGTATAGATGTTATTTTATGGATAATGGTACCTGAGAACAATATCTGGAGATGTCACAAAGAGGATCTGCACCTTCATGATCCGGGTTGCTGTGCCTGCAGCCGGCGTGCACACGGTTCCGGGTCCGCCCACAGGATCGCCATACGCGGCCGCGTCTGGTAATGGCATAAGAACCAATAAATGTACAGCATGAATTCAGATATTAAATGTGTGAGAGCAACCAATAAATGTACAGTATGAATTCAGATATTAAATGAGTGAGAGACCTCGTGATGGCACGTGCACCATGTTTAGCAATGGTAATAAATTTTTGAAAATTTTTGGGTTTTATTAAACCAGAGGGATCCAACCAGAGCCAAAGTATCCTGAACACGGTTCTATATATGAACTGATACTGTGTAGGGGGGACAGAAATAGAATCAACTGACCTGTAACAATGGCGAGCTGCACCAACCAAGAACTGTGGCTTATCTCCTTGGTCCTCCTCCTGGTCAGCTCCACCATCCCTGCACGGATAAGCGGCGATCAGTCTATACTCCGTCTTGTTTATGTTTTCCATGCATGTCATTTATCTTTGCATTTTGAGAAGACTAATCACAAACGAGTGTGTTGTGATCAATCATGAGGTCAACACGCAGCTGACGGCACCAAGAGCGAGATGACAATAGTGGAAGGCGGCAACATATGGTCACCGACGCAAAGAGACCAAGAGAATGTTTTCCGACTCTGCCGCCTCCTGATAAGCCGATGATGTTCTGCTGCTGGAGAGCAGGCGACTGCTACTACTCGTTGTCGGAGTGCCAGTCCGTCTGCGGGGACGCTGCCTACATGAAGATGAATTGATCTGTGAGCCCTTGTTGTGCCTAGGTGTGTAAGATATGAGATTCAGATGGCATGCAATCATCTGCAATAACAGTAGATATTGTCTATATGTGTAACTGAGCGACTGAAAATAATGAAACAATAGTTGGGGTGTTTTGATGGATCAAGTTGCATGCTACTCACGAGGCTCAAGTCAAATTTCATTGTAATTATCCACCATCTCTTTCTCATATATGTGATATTTAGGACAAATGATTTAGTTTAAATTGAACTGGACTTTTTATCGTAAATGCCTGTGACAGCAACGAGTAGGGGAAAACTTAAAAGAATAGTATTGATGAATGACGATGATACCATTGTTAGTATTTGTGATCCCGGTCATGTGGGCAACAACCACGATCGAGTCCGTCTCTCTCCCTACACGTCTTGATCGGGGGCGCAACCGACCCAGTTCGGTCCGGCCCCCTCTCACCCGCGCCATATAAATAGAAGGGGGGAGGGCCGGGGCATAATCACCGAGTTGATTAGACGCACCACCTCTCGCCACAAACCCTAACCCGATCTGTTAGGATGCGGCGTGAGGGGAAGGACCGCATCCCGGAGTTCGTCGCCCCCTCTGCATCGAGCCGGCTACACTGCTACACGACCTTCCTACATCGCCAAACTTCCTGCGTCACCTCAATCTCCTTCGACCATCGATTAGAGCCCAATGACATCTAATGGATCCACTGACGGTAACCCTCACATCTATCCCCTAATCTCCTAAGCATCTTGTACACCATGTGTGATCTGTTCTTGTATTTGATTGATTAATCATTAGACTAAGTGACTAGTACATTGTTCAATTATGCTAAGTATGATTGCCTAATTCAATTATGCCTAAGTGTTTCCCGATTAGGTGTTCCTAGTCTAGATCCTAAGCACCCTAAGAACTAACAATGGCATCAGAGCCGTGCTTGTGAACTCTAATTGGGAAATTGGATCTAAATCAGATTAATTAAGTTTCTAATCATATTTTAATTAGGGCCTAGTTTCTGTTAATTAAGATTAGTTCTAGTTAAGTTGTTTTTTGCAGCAATTAGAAGGAGGGGAATCAGTTTTTAATTTTTCAATTTTGGCTAAGTCTTAGAACTCAGAACACAATCCGAATCGAATTGACAAAACTTAGACGGGGAAGAAGACTTATCTGGATAGGCTGGCTTCGGCCGCCGAATCCTCCTTAGTGCAGGGTTAGGGGAAACCCTAACCCAAGCAGCCTCTTCCCCTTGATGCAACCATCCGTTGAATCTCCCAACAGGGAGAACAACGATGTTGTCGTCCTCAGGCACAACACTAGGGTTCGAGCCCAAGCCCTAACCCTAGTCACGCAACTTATCCGCCGCTGCCACCTCAGAGTCTCGGGTTAGGAAACCCTAACCCTAGGCATGGTTCTCCACCGGCAGCACGACGTGCGCGCCCTGGTGGAAGCCTCGGTGGTGACGGAATACCTGCAAACAAAAGGCACTCAGAACATGTGCTCGTCAGGTTAGGGTTAAGGGTCAGAACCCTAACCCTAGTCTCGGGTTTCCTTCAACGGTGACCGGCCAACACCACCTCAACCGACGACGAGCAACCTTTCGATCGCTCGCTGGCAGTGAAGGCGCGGTTGTGCCGGAAGTCCCCGTGGCGAACACCTCCACTCAGATCTGACTGCACCGATTTCCCTCAACGACATCAAGCCGGTACCATTGAGATCCACGGAGAGACCACCTTCGGTGGTTGCTCCCTCGCTGGCGTCAATGGCGCGGTGGTGCCGGAGGTCCCGGCGCGGCGCTTGACCGCCGCCGCTCTTGCCTCGCTGCCGCTCGGAGTGAGGAGAGAGAGTGTATAGGAGAAAATGAATTAGGGTTTGACAAAACCAGCGGCCGAGGGCTTAAGTACCGTCCGATTTCGACGCTGTGCTGTTGGATCAGCATCGGACGACTAAGATTTGCCAGTATTGTGAAGGCGCGATGAGTTGGTGCCGTTGGATCGAGATCCGACAGTCCACGTCGCACGTCGTGCGTCACCTAAGGAAATGGGCCCCAAGCCCATGCGAGAGTGCGAATCGGGCCAGTTGGGCTGCCCTTTCGATTTTCCCGATTTTTTCCGATTTTCAGATGGGTCGAATTCAGCCGTGGGCCGGTTTAGTTCATGGGCCGCGTGTTGGGTTTTTCCTTTTATTTATGCATTTTTTAGGTACTGGGCTGGGCCAATTTTGATCAGTGGGCTGAATTTCTAGTTGTGGCCCCTTTAGCATTTTTTCAGTATATTCAATTTTCAGAATCTATATAATATGGAAAAATAATTCCAGAAATAAAGAAATTTATTAGAAAATCAATTAAATAGCTGAGAAATTTAAGAAAATTTTGTGTGATGTTTTGTATGATTTGATTGCATTTCAGTAATTTTTTAGTAATTATTATTGTTAAGAATTTTTAATCAGTTATTTAATTCATTTAATTGCTATTAAGTCTTTTGCAATTAAATTTTTAGAAATTTAAGAAATTAAGTTTATTTAGCTTCCACTGTTATTTAGTAGTAAATTTAAATAAGTAACGAACTGAAAGTTTAAATTTGCTAGAATTTTAAGATTGTGTATGTTTTACATGGAAATTAAATAAGTAACCAACATGAAAATTTAATTTTGACATGCTTAAGTTTGTTTCAGTATATTTGCACTATATTGGATATGTATTCATAAATTTTAAGTATGTTTACATGGAATTTAAAGTAACCAACGTGAAATATTTCTATATTGCTTAAGTTATTTAAGTGAAATGGTTTTGTTGAGTAACCAACATGAAATACATTTTATGCCATTTCTAATTGTTTAAGTGCAATTTTAAGTATGTGCTGCATTATATGTTATTTTAGTTATTTTGTAACCCCTATGTTTGTTTTATTAAGGTGTCTCCAATGTGGTAAGTCTCATTACTTCCATAGAGACTCTTACGGGTCATAACTATAGGACATGGAATGAGAGGCTTCGCATGAACTTAGCGATTGCAAATCTTGACTTATGCCTAAGAAAGGATCGCCCTATTGATCTTGAAGTCCCTATTGCTCAAAATGAGGAAACCAATGAGCAATTTGCAATAAGAAAAGAGGAGTACATTCAGCTTAAGGAAAAGTACCCTAAGGACCTTGAGGCTTGGGAGGAATCCAACGGAAAATGCATCATGATCATTAAGGTTACCATTTCTGAGTCCATAAGAGAAGCTATTCCTGACTGTGAGTTGGCTACTGAGTACCTTGCCAAAGTCAAAAGTCAGTACACAGGCTCCACTAAGACATTGGCGAGCACTCTTCTCAAGAGGCTTGTTAATGAGAGATACACTGGTGAGGGTGTGAGAGATCACATCCTTAAGACGAGTAATTTGAATGCAAACCTCAAGACTCTTAACTTAACCATGCCTGATGAGATGCTTATGCATTTCATCTTCATATCTTTGCCTAAGGAGTTTGAGGCTTTTGTAATCAATTACAACTCTAAGGAAGATAGTTGGACATTAGAGAAGGTCATGGCTATGTGTGTTCAGGAGGAGGAGCGCATAAAGGGTAAGGGTGGGGACTTCATCAACTTCACCAAAGGTAAGGGTAAGGAAAAGGGAAAGACCTACATTACCTCTCCCAAACCACCAACTTTTAAGGTGCATGGCTCCTCTTATAAGGGCAAATGGACAGCTACTCAGTCTTCTGGTTCTAAGCTAAAACCAGATAGTGCAAGTTTTGCAAAGAAAAGGGGCATCGCCAGAAGGACTGCTTTGGCTTTGTCAAGTGGTGTGCTAAGAATGGTAAGGATGTTATTAATTTTGTAAATGAGTCTCTGTATTTAGCTTATTCATGATCTACTTGGTGGATTGACTCAAGTGCAACTGTGCACATTTTTAATTCTATACAGGGATTAAGTACGATGAGGACTATAAGAAGGGGGGAAAGGACCATCAAAGTCATGATGGCCGTGAAGCTGAAGTAGAAGCCATTGAAGTTTATCCTCTTAGACTTAGTAGTGGTTTCATATTTAGGCTTCATGATGTTCTTTATGTTCCTAGTTTGGAGGGAATTTGATATCAGTCTCATGTTTGGATAATTGTGGATTTGTTTGCCATTTTGGCGAGGACAAATGCTCTATTAGTTTGAATAATAAGATTGTGGGTCTTGCCTTCAGACAAGACATGCTTTATTTGTTATCCACTCATGATAATGTGAATGTTTTAAGTAATGATCAAATTCCCGCTAAGAATTACATAGGAAGAAACAAGCGCAAAAGAATCGATTTCGAAACATCGTTGAAATTATGGCATTGTCGTTTATGCCATATTACGAGGGGGAGGATCGAACGCTTAGTGTCTCAATCGATCTGACCTCAATTAGACTTTTAAGATTCAAAATAATGCATTGATTGCATTAAAAGAAAATTTGTTAAGACTATTAAGAATGCCATATGCAGCACGGGAATTTTAGAAATTATTCACACGGACATTTGTGGTCTGTTTCCCGTAGTTTCTGTAGACAGATATGATTCGTTATGATTACATTTATGCAATCAAGGAGCGATCTGAAGCATTGGATAAGTTTAAGATATTTAAGACTGAAGTAGAAAATTAGCACGATGTTAAGATTAAGGTAGTAAGATCCGATCGTGGAGGTGAGTACTACGGTCGGCATACCCCATATATATGGTCAGGTTCCTGGTCCTTTTGTAAGGTTTTTACAGGAACATAGCATAGTTGTTCAGTATTCTACACCGTGCAAACCTCAAAAAAAGGGTGTTACAGAATGTAGAAACCGTATGCTTATGGACATGGTAAGAAGTATGGTAAGTTATTCTACGTTACCAATTAGCCTGTGGATGGAGGCGTTAAAAACTGCCATTCATGTACTTAATCGAGTTCCCACTAAGTCAGTACCTCAGACACCATATGAGATGTGGACAGGATGTAAGCTCTCATTAAACTATTTTCATATTTGGGGCTGTCCAGCTGATGCTAAGATGTTCAACCCAAACATTAGTAAACTGGAATCTAAAACTGTTATTTATCATTTTATTGGCTATCCTAACAAAAGTAAGGGTTTTAGGTTCTATTGTCCAGATCGGCATACTAGGTTTATAGAAACACGACATGCCGTATTATTAGAAGACGCTATGATCAGGGGGAGCACGGTACGGCGAGAAATAGACCTTGAGGAGGAACAGATTAGTTTACCCGCTCCGATGACTCAAGAACCATATTTCACCATACCTGTTGTTGTTGTGCCACCGGTGCCTGCCACTAGTGACACGGTGCCTATTCTTGCACCTCCATCGGACACAACAGAAATATGTGAGGTTCCACCTTCTCACCCCGTTGAGGATATGGTCGAACAAAATGAGGTTCAGCAACATCCTCCACCCTCAGATGATACTCAAGTAACAATATCACAAAGAGTAAGGCGGTCGGCCATCCCGGGTGATGATCAGATCTACTTGAGTGAAGAAGTTAAGATGGAGGATGATCCCACTTACGAAGATGCCATGAGGAGACCTCAGTCATATGAATGGCACAAGGCCATGGAAGATGAAATGAGTTCTATGAGTGCCAACAAGGTCTGAGACTTAGTAGAGATTCCTAAAAGAGCCAAAATAGTAGGTTGTAAATGGGTCTACAAGATTAAGCATGACTCTGAAGGGAAGATCAAAAAGTATAAGGCTAGACAGGATTCACTCAGCGGAAGGGTATTGATTACAATGAGACCTTTTCTCCCGTGTCGTCTAAGGATTCTTTTTGAATCATCATGGCCTTAGTAGCGCATTATGACTTAGAATTGCATCAAATGGATGTAAAGACGGCGTTCCTCAATGGGGACCTTTATGAGGATGTCTATATGACACAACCAAAGGGTTTTGTCGCTAAGGGTAAGGAATATATGGGATGTCACTTGAAGAAGTCCATTTATGGACTTAAGCAGGCTTCAAGACAATGGTATATCAAGTTCGATGAGGTTATTAAAAAGTTTGGGTTTAAGGGGAATGAGGAGGATAATTGCATTTATGCTAAGTTTAAGAATGGAAAGTTCATTTTCTTAGTACTTTATATGGATGACATCTTGTTAGCAAGTAGTGATGTCAACCTACTCTTAGAAACTAAGAAGTTTTTATCCTCAAACTTTGATATGAAGGATCTAGGTGAAGCGACCTATGTTTTAGGGGTTGCGATACACCAAGATCGTGTTAAGGGGGTTTTAGAACCATCTTAGAAGGCATGCTTAGAAAGCGTACTTAGAAAGTACGGTATGCATGCTAGTAAAGTCTCGCCTGCTCCAATAGTTAAGGGCAATAGATTTTCAAACTCTTAATCACCTAAGAATCAGTATGAGGTTGATAAGATGAAAGGAATGCCTTATGCTTCTGCTGTCAGAAGCTTGATGTATGCTCAAGTTTTTACATGCTCTGACTTAGCTTTTGTGACTGGGATTCTTGGCAGATACCAAAGTAATCTAGGATTAGACCACTGGAAATCAGTTAAGAAGGCATTAATATATATACAGGGTACTAAGCACCGCATGCTAACATACAGTAAGACTGAGTCACTAGAAATAGTGTTTTATTAGGATTCAAATTACGCGGGTTGTGTGGATACTAAAAAATCCACGCCGGGTTATATATTCAACATCGTGAACGGAGCTATATCGTGGAAAAGCTTCAAACAAGCAATCACTACATCGTCCACAATGTATGCTGAGTTTGTTGCTTGTTATGAGGCTACCGTACAGGCATCTTGGCTTAAGAAATTTGTTCCCCGTCTTAAAATGGTCGACGGCATTTTTAAACCACTTAAGTTGTACGGCGATAATCAGCCAGTAGTTATGTACTCTCACAACAACAAGTCGAGTGGTGTTTCCAAACACATCAACATTAAGTACTATGTTGTGAAAGAGAAAATCTAGGATCACACAATTAGTCTTGAGCATATTAGTACTAAACAAATACTTGCGGATCCACTAACTAAGGGCATCCCACCCAACGTGTTCAGAGAACATGTAGCCGGTATGGGTTTAAGGGAGACCCTATGATAATATCCTGGATTCTAAGGGGCCACTAAAGTGTAAGATTATTTCTAATTGTGAGACGTACCGTGGTCGTCGAGTCAAACAGTGCGTAAATGGTTGTTTTGATGCATCACGCCCTTTATGTCAAAGCAAAAGAAATATGTGTAATATTAGTTTAGCAAATAAGATAATAAGTTAAGGACCTGAGATCAAAGGGGAGAATGTTAGTCTTTGTGACCCTGGTCATGTGGAGAACAACCACGACCGAGTCCGTCTCTCTCCCTACGTTCCCTGATCGGGGGGCGCAACTGACCCAGTTCAGTGCGGCCCCCTCTCACCCGCGCCATATAAATAGCAGGGAGAGGGTCGGGGCACAATCACCGAGTTGATTAGATGCCACCACCTCTCCCCACAAACCCTAACCCGATCTATTAGGGTGCGGCATGAGGGGAAGGACTGCATCCCGAAGTTCGTCGTAGCATCTGCATCGAGCCTACACTGCTACACGACCTTCCTGCATCACCGAACTCCCTGCGTCACCTCAATCTCCTGCGACCTTCCATTAGAGCCCAATGGCATCTAATGGATCCACTGACGGAAACCCTAACATCTATCCCCTAATCCCCTAAGCATCTTGTACACCATGTGTGATCTGTTCTTGTATTTGATTGATTAATCATTAGACTAAGTGACTAGTACATTGTTCAATTATGCTAAGTATGATTGCCAAATTTGATTATGCCTAAGTGTTTCCCGATTAGATGTTCCTAGTCTAGATCCTAAGCACCCTAAGAACTGACAATCATATCACGCGACGGTGGTCAGTTGCCACCTGACGTCCCAACATCTTCAACGTCTCCCACTACAGGAATCCTGATGATTTGCGAAGGCTTCGCTTACATGCGACGGTTTTTGGCCATCGCAAATAATTCGTCGCAATTAAGATTATTTGCGACGGCCACCATCGCAATTAAGGCTATTTGCGATGGCTTGCGAAAGTTGTCGCAAGTTATTGCCCGGGGGCTGGTGGGCCCCACCCATGTATTTGTGACGGCCAGGCAATCGCAATTTAGTTCCTATTTGCGATGGCCAGGCCGTCGCAAATAATTTCAGCCAGCAGGGCCCCATGTGTCCTCCTACGGGACCCACGCAGCTATTTGCGATGGTCTGGCCATCGCAATTAATGGCCGTCGCAAATTACAAAGGCTTAATTGCGATGGCCTGGAACCAGCCGTCACAAATAAGGTTTTTTATTTTAAAAAAAAAAAACTGAAAATACTACCCGGCTCGATGGCCAGAAACACAGAACAGACAATATATAACAACAGTAACATAACACATCATAATAGTCACAAAACACATCACAACACATCGTCGATACATCGCATCACCATAGACAAACCTAACAAGGGCTCACTCGCCCGTCTGACCTCCGAAGCCACCTCTGAAGCCACCTCCGAAGTCGAAGTCGTCGTCGCGCCTCATTCCAGGTGGTGGTAGTGACGACGACGGAGTTTGTGCAGCTGTCGCAGATCCCTGCCATTAATGAAACTTAGAGTTAGAATATAAATGCATCAACATCTCTCCCTCCCTCTCCCTCTATCTCCATCTAGATCCCCTCTCTTCCTCTCTTCTTTCATTCCTCTCTCTCTCTATCTCTCTATTGCTATCATTTTCCCTCTATCTCAATCTACATCTCCCTTTCTCCCTCTCTCTTCCTCTCCTTCTATATCCAATCTCCCTCTCTCTCGTCATTCCTCTCCCACTCTATCCAACTATCTCTCACTCTTTCTTCTATCTCTCTCTTTCTTCCATCTCAATCCTTTTCTTCTATCTAACTATCTCCTCTCTCTTCTATCTCAATCCTTTTCTCTATCTTCCTCCCTCTTCTAACTTCATCTCTCACTCTATCTATCTTTCACTGCCACTCCATTTCCTTGCTTTATTTTAGTTAAATTGAGTTAAAACTAGAATTGTTAAGTCGACATAGAAAATTACCTAACCCACAGAAGAAGGATCGTCTGGAAGGACCGATAGTGGCGGTAGCTGGATCCCCAGACCTTGTGCCCGAGCCATGGCCTGTCATTGCAAACATTAAATATTACCTATTAGTAAGTGATTTACGCAGAATTAATGAGAACTTTAGTTTTCATTTTGTTACCTCCATTGCTTCCCACATCTGCCCCGACACTGCTGTCTGGGAATGGATCGTGGCCTCCATCGCGATCCTTTAGCATTCCGCCTCCTCCTGTCGCCTGAGGTGCTCTTCTACAAATTGTCGAAGGGGCTGCATCTCAATGTACCTCTGCGAGACGTGCGACCTGTCGTGCCCACCGAAGAAGCCTGCGTGGAGCTTCCTCTCGCAGGTCTCCCCGCCCTCGAGTCAACAACTCCGTCGAATATGGCGAGACTATAAAAAAGAAAGTCAGTAATATGAAATAGAAATATCTTGAATACTTTGAATTGAAAATGAATGATTTAATATGAATGATTTCTAAACTTACCAATCGCTCGGCTGCAGCCTGAATGCACCCCTGAGGCTGAGAAGGGTCCTTGTGACCTCTCTTCCAAATCTCAGCAGGGGTCGGCGGCACCCCCGTCTCGCACTCCTGTCAATACATGTTAGTACGAAAAATATATTATGAATATATAAACATAAGTTACATACACTTACCATGCGTTTAGCTAAACGCAAGTGGTTATCTTGCCCGTGCCTGCTCTTCCTCTCGACCCCTCTGCACTCTTGAGCCTTCCCAGACTTACCCTTAAACTCATCGCTAGCCCAGTACCGACAAAGGGCCCGAAATGCATCGGTCTGACCCTGCAACCAGCTCACATGGCCCTGCGCATTGTTGTAGATCGTTAAAAATACCATCGAAGAAATTATCAGAAAAAATACTTACTACACCCCATGTACCTACGCATACTCCTCCTCCGTCAGGTGCCTCTCGCTCTCTTGCCGAAAGTGTAGCACATGGTGCTGGTTCGCCTTCAAGTGCTCATTAATAATTTGAACACAAGCGTTCGACAAAGATTGTCGAAGCACCCTGACAGCATTGTAGTGAAACACTATCCTTGCATCCTCAACCAGGCGTGGTTCATTCGGGTCCTCTAAAGTAAACCTTGCCTGTGATAAAGAATATATTGAAGAGATGTTCATTAAAAGAGTTTTGGAGTTAAAACTTAGAAACTATTTTTAACATACTTACCATAAAATCGGCCCATACGGCCTCTTGAAGGTTGTTGTGCTCCTTGTGATGGACGCGTGTGTAGTCCTCCTACGAAAGAGCAGGCACCCCGTCGATGACCCTGGGATAGTGCAAATGCACTAAGGACCTGAGGACACCGTTCACCAGTATTTGGTGTCTCTCACCGGTGAAAGACGTGTTGTCCCAAACCCTGCAAGATATTTATTGATTCATTACTTAAGTAACCAAAAGAAACCAGAATTGAACACTATAATTTTTATAACCTGTCTCCGAGCGGACGAATCACGATCCTTTGTGAAGGGACCGATGGAGGATTAAAAAAGTGAGTCCTCCTCGTCCTCCGCGTCTGCTGGGGTGCTACGTCAGGTGACCTAGAAGGCTCGTCACTAGCCAAGTCAAAAGGGTCAGGAACAGAAGGCTCGCCGGCAAGGGCTGGCTAGCTGAGGGCTGGCTGGCCGAGGGCTGGCTCACCGAAGGGTAGCCAAGGTCAACTAGCGCCGCAGCCTCTGAGTCAGCCGGTGAGGACTACAACATTCAAATGATTCATAAGTAAGTTTAATGTGAAATTGAACATAAATAATTTGTCAAAAACGAGTGAAATTTACGTGTGACGAAACTCTAGAGCTGCTCAGAACGTGCCCCAGCAGCTGAGAGCGTCTGCTCCCAGTCGACGAGGCACCAGCGAAAGCGTCCTCAGGTCTAGAGCGGTAGAACCCCCTTGTCGATGGCACCTTCTTACCCTTCTTTGACACCATCCTATTTTTATAGATAATCAGTAAATATGCAAATAAGATATACAAAATTCATGTTACTATCTTCAAGAAAACATTACTTGTAATCAATTTCAAAATTCATCAACATCATTATCATGTGCCCTACTCCTTGAACCAGCCCAACAATCTTCCATCGTGCCCCGCTACGTATCACGGAGTCAATGCATGCATGCTTTCTCGTAGCAATGCAACCCAAGCTGGTGGACGCAAGTGCATGCATAGTAGTCAACACTGTGTTTCAATAGTCATCACTTCAAGAACGACGTAGAAAGGGTCGGGGATGAAAGGAGTATTTCTTTACTAAGCACCGCAATTTAAACATATCACAAATGAATGACAAAATTGTTGGAATACATGTCTCCTTGAGATAAATGAGTGCCATGCATATCTGCACATCTCAAATAATAGACATATTAATGATCTGATCTCAATGGACAGACCAAAATTACCAACTTCCATTGGTTATTTAACAAGCATCTTGACAGAGTTATATAGATTCGATGGTACGCGATCACTATGCGCTATGAATCCTAGCTACCCTGCGTCATGAGGAGGGGTCGGCCGCAAACATCCCGACCCACTATGGATTCTATCACTACTACAAAAAGCATTTTCACAGGCGCCTCAAAATTTTTCAAACATAGGCGGTCTGTAAAAAAATGCGACTGTGATGACGAATGATACAATTACCGCCTGTGATGACAGAATATCACAGGCGGATTTTAAGAAACAACCGCATGGGTAAATACATTATTTTCTCAGGCGGTTATTAATTAAGAACCTCCTGCGATGTAGCAAACATCACAGGAGGTTCTTAATTAACCAACGTCTGGGTAAATACATGATTTCTACGGATGGTCATTGTTTAAGAACCGTATGTACTGGTTCAATCATCACAAGCAGTTTTTATTCATGAACCGCCTGGGGAAAGTCATTGTTTTCACAGGATGCTTGTTAATTAAGAACTGCTACATGTTAATGGCAGACATAAGTGAAGGATGTGTCGAAGCTAACGAAATCTGAATCAGACTGAAGATAAAGAGATCATGCATATTAGTGGCAATGTCCAGGTTAATCAGCGTGAAGCTATGATGGCAACCTTCAACAACATGAAAAGTGATGCCAAGGTTATGATTGCATCAACCAAGGCATGTTGTGAGGGTATAACACTTGTTGGGGCAAGCATAACCTTGGCCTTCTTGCCCCAGCAAGTGTTATACCCTCACAACATGTCTTGATTGATGCAAGCATAACCTTGGCATCACTTTTCATGTTGTTGAAGTCTACCATCATAGCTTCATGCTGTCTAACCTAGACATTGTCACTCATATGCAGCATCTCTTTGTCTTCAGTCCCGTTGAGATTTTGTTAGCTTCGACACACCCTTCACTTGTAGCTGCCATTAACATGTTTGATGAGGAAGCTTTAGTTATTGATAAATCTATGCTTGAAAGATTAAGGTCAAATTCCTATGAAAATGGTAAAAACAAGATTTGTGATTGAAGTTGTACGCTTCGTCGCTTGTGTGAAGCACTAAGAGAGATAGTACTGATTTGTAGTCAATATATTCAGCCATTAGAACAGATAAAGTAACATCTTCGTAAGTTTTAAAAATGGAGAGAAGAGAAAGAAATATTTCAGGACTTGTTTGGGTGTACTCAATCTAATTAGATTGAAGTGGATTGAAGTGAAGAATGAACTAATTTTCTCCTCAATCCACCTCAAACCACTTATATTGAAGTGGGTCCACTCCTATCCAAACAAGACCTCAAATGGACGGGAGGTATCGTCAGACTTCAATTGAAGCTTTTAAAAATCCAAATGATGAGTCTCAGATGTTACTTGCATCTACAAGAGCTTGCTGTGAAAGGATTAGCTTGACAGGAGCTTCAAGAGTTGTGCTTCTAGATGTTGTTTGGAACCGAGCTGTTGGAAGGCAAGTCTGATTATCATAGCTCAGAAGAAATTTATATACACATACTGAATTTAATAATGTTCGAAACAGAAGCTGAATTTAATAATGTTCGAAACATGCTATCTAAAGCTGAAATAGAGCATTGTTCTAAGTTGATTTCAGAAGATACAAATATATACAATATATATCATACATTTTTTTCCAGCATTGACATCTTCTCGCATATAGGGTTTCAAATTCTTTTTAATGCTTCTCTCTACGCGCTTGATGTTTTCTGGTTCGATGAAAAGGTACATCTCTTTATACTGATTATATTCCTCTTCATTATCTCCCACATTCTCAACCCCAACAATATTTTCTTTCCAGAAACAACTACGTGCATCTTCTCAGTTTCTGGATCTTGAACATAAAAAACTTGTGCAACACTATCGGCGAGAACCCACAGGTCATCTTTATAACCCACTTTATTCAAGTCTACCAGTGTCAGCCCGTAATTGTCCACTTTCACACCATCAGGATGCTTGACCCATTGGCACTTAATACGGGCATTACCATTCTTTCGCCATAATCGAGTTCCCATATTTTCTCTATGAACCCGAAGTATGTGGTCTTTTGCCCTTGTGAATCATAAGCCTCAATACGAACACCACTATTTTGTGCAACACTCTTACCGTCTTTTTCTTTAGTGTAAAATGTGTAACCATTGATGTCATATGCTTGCCATGATGTCACCAAAGCAGATGGGCCAGAAGCTAACTTTTTCATTGTTGCCTCTTCTATAGTGTTTTTGTATGGTATATTTTTGTCCATTAACCATTCAGTGAAACATCTTCTGTGCTCTTTTATGATCCAGTCCTCTGTGCGGTCTTGGTTTTTTTCACGAAGCTCAATTTGGTGTTTCTCGATGTACGACTCAGCTATTGCGAGCTGTTGTAGTACACCAAAATGTGCACGGTGTACATTCTTGTAATATTGAACGATAAAAGTTTTCTTACCTGCTTTGCCTCTCCCACGTAGTCTACCCTCATGTATTGGTATGGGCACACCTATCAATTTTCCATCTTTGATGTCAGCGCAACCCTCAATCACTTCTTTAGTGGTGTATCCTTCCATAATTCAACCCTCTAGGTGAGCACGGTTCCGCACATAACCTTTTAATACTCCTATGTATCTCTCCAACGAAAACATATGATGTAAATATAGTGGCCCCAATGCTTTTATCTGATCAACAAGATGTATGATTAGGTGTACTTGCATATCAAAAAAGGATGGTGGGAAACACATCTCAAGCTTGCACATAGTCTCGACGATGTATGTTTTCAGATAGTCTAAATCTTCATGTGCTATCACCTTTTGCGATACTGCATTGAAGAAGTAACACAAACGTGTGATGACAACTTTTATATGCTCGGGTTTGATGACTCTTATTGCAATCACAAGGAACACTGTCATCATCATGTGACAGTCGTGAGAATTATAACCGAATAAAGACAAGTCTTTGATCGAGACTAGTTTGCGGATATTGGATGAGAAACTCGTGGGCACTTTGATCCCACGCAAGCATTCGCAATTTTTTTTTCTCTTCTAGCGTCAAGTTGTAGCTGGCTGGGGGAAGGTAATGCTTCCCGTTCGCCTTTTCTACAGGATGAAGCTCTGGTCTCAAATCAAAGTTTACTAGGTCCATACGTGAATTTAATTTGTCCTTTGTTTTCCTCAGCATGTCTAGCAGGGTCCCAATGATGCTGTCAAATACATTCTTTTTAACGTGCATCAAATCAATACTATGCAAAAATTCCAGATTCTTCCAATACGGAAGATACTCGAAAAAAATTGATCGATTCTTGAAAGCCATGTCAGTTGTATCATCCGAAGATGCACTTTTCTTTCTCTTGATTCCTTTACATTTTTTGCCCTTACCGAAAGCAATATGAATGTTCTTGACCATTTCGAACACAAGTTTTCCACCGTAAGGTTTTGATGCAGTATCTTTTTCGATTTTATTATCAAATTGTTCTTTCATCTTCCTATACTTGTGTGTATCTGTCAAGAATCATCGGTGTCTCATGTACACCGTCTTTCTGGATGAAGTGAGGTATAGAAATCCAGTTCTATCCACGCACCTTACACAACCTTTCTTCCCTTTCATTTGTCCCAATAATGTAAACAGTCCAGTGTAATCATACACATAATGAATATCATTGCTCTTAGTGTGAAATACTCCCGCTTGTACTCATCCCATGTACATACCCCTTCATTCCACAATTTCACCATATCTTCCATTAAAGGTTCCAAGAACACATCAATTTTGATGCCGGGTTGTTTCGGACCTTGGATAAGAACAGATAACAAGATATATTTCCTTTTGTGACACAACCACGTTAGTATGTTGTACATCGTTAAGACCACGGGCCATGTGCTGTGTATCCTCCTTTTTTCACCAAATGGATTCATTCTGTCTGTACCCAAGGCAAACCTCACATTTCTGATTTCCTCTGCAAATTATGGATACTAAATATCAAAAATTTTCCACTGTGTTGCATCACTAGGGTGTCGAATATGTTTTTCATTCTTCTTGCGTTGCTCGGAATGCCAACGCATAAGTTAAGCCTCCCTAGGGTTTGAGAACAAATGCTTCAACCGATCAATTACCGGAAGGTACCACATCACCAAGGTAGGAATTTTCTCTTATTCTTCCCGTCTGAATCGCCAGAAGTATCGTCATCATCACCTTCAGGACCAATAATAAACTTCTTATTCTTCTGAGACTTTTTCATGTTGGCAACATACTGGTGATTGTAGTCCTTCTTATATCTACTAACACCACAAATGGGGCATCTAGTTGCAAGCTCATGCTCTTTGCGATACAGAATACAATGGTTCACACAAGCGTGTATTTTTGTCACACCTAGTGCCATCGGGAAAAGAAGTTTCTTTGCTTAAGTGCTTTTGGGCAGTTTATTTGGATTTGGAAGAATTTCTGCCATAAGATTCAAAAGATCAGAGAAACTACAATTGGACCATCCGTGTGTAGCTTTCAACTTTAGTAGTTCAAAGGCTGCACGCAATGTAGTAAACTCTTTATCACAACCATTTGATTCATCATATAAAAGCTCCGTCGCCGCATTCTGCAATGTCTCCATTTTACTTAAACCTTTTACTTGCTCCCATAGAAGTCAATACATATGGTTCAATGTGACGCAACATCTCCTCACAATCGAACTCATCATCATCATCACCATCTTGATTGTCACTACCATCATCGATATGAACATTATCGTCATCCGAACCTCTCTCATCACCTTTATCCACATCATGTGTATCTAACTCACCATGCTCTGTCCATATTGCGTAGTTTTCTTTTTGAAACCTTTTTTCACCAAATGAGATTGGATTACTAGAGTACCCGTCGAAGCAATCTTATTTTCACAGTCGATACATGGACATAATATGTCATCTATCTTTTGCAACTTCGCATGTCTCTTGGATGCTTCAATAAAATTTGCAACATTATGAATGTACATAGGATCGGGTCTTGGCATGTTATAAATCCACGCTCGACGGTCCATGCTTCAATAATAGAATTTTTGTAATATTTACAAAACTTGGCCACAAATATTCCCTAAAGGTCTTCTAGAAAATGAATTTACAGAGACATAACAAGATCGTATCATATGAGTGAATACTAGTATCATGTAGGTCTGTCCATAAGGGTTCCAAGAAATTTTGTTTCATAATTTTCTCGGCTTCCTAGTGTCCACAAGGTTCACAAGTCGTCTAATCGACCCTAGTCACCTAAGAGGCGATTAGGTCGACTAGGACGATTAGTCGTCGCTTAGGGTGACTAATCGACCCTAGTCGATGGCTAATCGATGTCCGTTCATCCTCAAGGTTTTTACGGTAATACCAAGTAAATACAAAGTTGTATAAAGAGGTGGCACGTAGGATAGTGGCGGCAACGTCAAATAAGACACTAAGATTGGCGTTATAAGCAAGGATCTTTGGCGGCACTCGTACCTTACGAGGTAATGGAGATCGGCAGCGGCGGCGACAGATAGGAGGCGTCAGCGGCGGTAGGCAGGAGGCGTCGGTGATGAACAGAAAATGTGGCAGACGGGAGGAGGTGGCGTTGAGCAGAGTTTGGAGGAGACGGGTGACGTCTTGAGGCAGACGGAGTCGAAGGCGTCGGGCGCAGCAAGCGGGGGTGAAGGATTGAAGTCGCGAGGCAAACAGGCCCAGTAGCATGGGCTAGGTCTGGGTGGGATCCGGTCCGTTATATCTTGACGTCAGATCCCATCCAACGATGGTAACTAAATGGGCGAGTTATAAAACCATCTCCCTAGAAAGCTAACCCTAATCACTCCTTCAAAATATATGCAAGCAGGAGGTACACACACAAGTAACATATTGAAAAGGAAAACACATAAAACTACAATTACAAGTTCGGGTAAGCTTCATGCATCTTATATATATTACAATATCATCTGTTAATTAAACATCATATTCATGTCACATAATAGGTACAAACTATAATAAGCTTATTACAATATAGTCCATACATCAATATCTAAAAGACCAAACCTCCAAATTATTGAGTCCAAACGCATATGTACACACATGACACAATCCATATACCACAACACACAAAACTAGTAGCTTATCAGCTAGTTATGAAAATATACAAAGAAAAAGTAAGGAAACTACATGCGTAAGGACACTAAGAACTGATATGGTAAAATAAAGGTAGCATTGCATAGTAAGGAAACTATGAGAATTTACTAGGTACCTTGTGGCGTGGGGCGTCAGCACGGTGGGGCGGCGATGTGGGGCTGGGTAGAGGCATGCCTCCGCGGGGCTGGGTGGAGACGTGGTGGTGCCAGGCTGGGCGGCAGCGCGGCGGTGTAGGGGTTGGGTGGCAGCTCAGCGGTGGGAAATTTTGGCAGCCTTGCGAAATCGATGGAAATTCTCCAGGGTTACGTTTTAACTGTGGTGCCCGAGGGGTCTTTATATAGGTGTCCGTTTATCACAGGCGGTTTTTAACTTCTTCTCAGGCGGTTGGTGCTTAATAACCGTCTGAGAAAAAGATTATCTCAGACAAGTATTACTTACTAACCGCCTGAGATACTTGCCTGAGCCTCTTCAGTTTCCTTATCCCTTGCTTCTTTTTTATTTAGATTCCAATATAAATACTCAAACATGTATAGATTCTGCAAATTGAGTCCAAATTTGATGATTCTTTCTTCTATATTTTTCAAAAATTAATATCTACTACCTGAACCAAATATTTTAAAACTTGTATAGCTGACATTGTAATGTTTTGGTAAATATTAAAATAATTTATACTCACATATTATTCACGTTTATGTATCTCCTAAAAAAGGATTCTTCACTGAATTTGTTTGTATGAACATATTTGCATTATTTATACACGTATGAATTTTGTTAATTTTGTTAATTTTTTAATTAAAGCATTCCAACATGTCAAAATTCAAATTATCCATCATTCTAACTAAATACTCATATACATATGAGGCATCCATCAAAATTTGAACACACATTGATTCAAAAAAATTTTAAAAAATCTGAAAAAAATCCATAGAGGTTGGTATGATGACAAAAAAAGTCCATTGAAAACATAAATGAAAAAAATCATTATATTCATCAAAATAGAAAAATGACAAATAGCGATTGTTATATGTTTTTATGTTCCGACCAATTTCAAAGGCTTTATAAAGTTATATTTAATGGTAACCTTTACTAATCAATCATATTACAAAAAAGTAAATTTGGGCTTTTTAAAGGCCCCACATTTAATCAATAATATTAATTAAGAAGAAGTAAAGATCTTCTCAGGTGGTTGGTACTTAATAACCGCCTGAGAAAATATTATCTCAGGCGGGTATTACTTACCAACCGCCTTTGATAATTGCCCGAGCCTGTTCTTCAGTTTCCTTTTCTCTTGCTTCTTTTTTATTTAGATTCCAATATAAATACTCAAACATGTATAGATTATGCAAATTGAGTCCAAATTCGATGATTCTTTCTTCTATATTTATCAAAAATTAACATCTACCACATAAACCAAATGTTTTAAAATTTGTATAGCTGACATTGTAATGTTTTGGTAAATATCAAAATAATTTATACGCACATATTATTCACATTTGTGTATCTCCTAAAAAAGGATCCTTCACTGAAATTCGTTTGAATGAACATATTTGTATTATTTATACATGTATGAATTTTGTTACTTTTTTAATTAAAGCATTCCAGCATGTCAAAATTCAAATTATCCATCATTCTAACTAAATGCTCATATACATATGAGGCATTCATCAAATTTTGAACGCACATTGATTCAAAAAAAATTTAAAATCTGGAAAAATTCATAGAGGTTGGTATGATGACTAAAAATGTCCATTGAAAAAATAAATGAAAAAATCATTATATTCATCAAGATAGAAAAATGACAAATAGCAATTGTTATATGTTTTTTATGTTCTGACCAATTTCAAAGGATTTATGAAGTTAAATTTAATGGTAAACTTTACTAAACAATCATATTACAAGAAAGTGGAATTTGGGCTTTTTAAAGGCCCCACATTTAATCAAGAATATTAATTTAGAATAAGTAAAGATCGGCGGTTGGTACTTAATAACCGCTTGAGAAAAAGAATATTAATATATGAAAAAAATATTAATTAAGCTTACGTAAAGATCTTCCCAAGCGGTTGTTACTGTATAACTGCTTGAGAAAAAGGTTATCTCAGGCAGGTTTTACTTACCAACCGCCTGACATAATTGTATCTTTGCAAGCGGTTGGTAAGTAAAACCCGCCTGAGATAATCATCTTCTCAGGCGGTTGGTACTCAAAATCTGCCGGAGAAAATAGGCGTCTATATATACCCCTCGACTGCGTTGGAAAAACCTAACACGGGCGAAATCACATAGACTCCGTCAGGCTGCCAAAATTTTGTTTTCTTCCAAGTCTTTGCCGCTCTCATCATCGAGCTTCGTCGTTGTTCGTTTGATTCGCCCTCGTCACTTCCAGGTACACCGAGTGAAGCCATTGCCGTCGCCGCCGAGCTTCATGGTAAACCCTAAACCCTTCGACACTCCCTCCTCCGTCCCCGTGCTGCCTCCCTCCTCGCCCTCGTCGCCGGCCAAGTCAAATGATTCCTTGCATAGATTTCCTTGGTTAGGGTTCGGGAATTCGATCGCGTTTTGGTGCCAAATTGCGGTCGTAGTATTAGCTAGGGTTCGGACATGATAAACTTTTTAATTAACGACCAGGCCTTCTGTAGCGAGTCCTCTACATCTTTTCTATTGAACTCCAGGTCAGAATCCTCATGAAACTCGAGAAAAAACTCGAAGTTCCAACCTCTATCAAATCTGAACACCTAGCAGACATTTCTGTATACAGTCACAATTTCGACCATAACTCTTGGTAGAATGGTCGAATAGCTTCGTGTAATACATTCCCGGAAAAATTGTGACCTGTATAACAAGTTTGTAATGTAACTTGCTGTCAAGTTGTGATGTTATCTGTTTGAAAATCAAGGATCAAACCAGCCACAAATAAAGTAAATTTTGTCAAATTCACTTCTGAAATCTGGTAGCAGTGTCCAACTTTAAAAATCCGTATCTCTTCAACCTGAAGGGCTATGGAGGCAAATGAATACTTTTTGGAAATATCTTGAAGTATTCTGTAAGTTTTCTATTAACCTTCAAGCCAATAGACCATTGTAAAGTGATGAAAATCTTCGCTATCTAAATCAGCTGCTGTTATCAAACTGTATGCACAAGCATCTGATTTTTTGCCATAATTATCTGTAGAAAGCTCTTCTAGTCTATTGTGATACATTTTGAAAAGGGGGAGAGCTATTCTACAAATTTTCTATTCATTTTTACCTCAAAATCGGTTTAGAACTAATTAGAAACTAGAGTTGAAGTTAGTACCTGTGTACAGTGCTATCTGAAACAGCCAGAAAATTTCTGAACTTTGAACAGCCATAATTCTTAAATTAGAAAAGCAACTTATGCATACATATACATGTATGGAAAGATTAAAGAGTCCTCTATCAATTTCCTACTCAACGCTAAGGATAAAACACGCAATAACCAGGTCTAAATCGAAGTACTTTTTAAGATATCGTAACAGTCCAGAATCTGGGCAGTTATGTAGGGTTGTTGTTTGGATCATAATTTCTAGTAGGATCATCAAAAGACTTCATAACTTACATTATGGAATCTTGAGGATGTGTGTAACAAGTTTGTAATATATTGTTTCTTCAAATATCGGTATTCTCTATTTGAAAATTGTGGACAAAATCAGCAACATACAAAGGAAGCTCTGCCAAATTTCAGTTAAGAATTACCAGTAAGGGCAATGTGCTCGCATACAGCTGTTGAACATCGCTTGTGCTCAGAACACAGATACAAGTAACTGCCTATTTAGAATAAGAAGATAAAATTGCCATTGCTGGTGAGCAACTTTAACATGCTTGTCACCCTCGCAATGTATAGGAACCTTTTGGTCAGTCGCCTTAAACCCTAGAATGCCTTATCAAATCCTAGAATGCTTCCATCTTTTTCTTCATGCAACACTTCATGTAGAGTTAATATGCCATTCATAATATTTTTGTCTTATTAGTTCTAGCATGGAAATCCCTAAGAAGACTGGTGCTGGTAGTAACAATAAAGAAGACAATATGGAGTTTACTGACTCTAGCAGTTTAGGCTCCTTTCACAGTCCATCGGATCCTTTTCTTAATATAAAATTTAAAAAGACTTCAGAGGATCTCGACCTGGAATATGATCCTGCCGACGAGGTATGGATCACGAATCTTAACTTCAACAGTTCAAGTTAATGTTAGTTGTCAAGTATACGAAGTCTTATAATTCTTTTCTACCTAGATTAATCGCGAAGACAGCAAGGTGACTTTGGCTCCTAAAACCGCAGAAGGTTGTCCAATGGATGAATCCTCGGCTTCACTCAAGCGGAAACGAGGGCAACGAGGTCCCAATAAGGGTCCATTGGACCACATCATGTACATAACAAGGGTCGGTCCAGGTGGGCTTCCCCAAGAACCACTGGATTCAGTTAGCAAGTATCGAAATGCATGCAGTTTTCTTGTTAGGGAGATCCTGCCGATCACAACCGAGAATTGGAGAAAAATACCTGAGGAGACCAAGAATGAGTTGCGGGAAAGGATAAAGAAACAATTCAAGTTCCCAAAAGGCATGGAAGAAGCTGTAAAGAAAGCAACAATTGTCTCTTGCGGCAAGAAGTTTCGTTGCTGGAAGAGTGAAATCAATGCTTATGTTAAAGCCGATAAGGTCCCTAGCCCGAGAAAGATGGGAAAAATCACACAAGCTCAGTGGCAAGAGTTTGTTCGTCAAAATACCACACCTGATGCTAAAGCTCTAAGTGCAACTAGGTCAAAGCTTGCCAAAAAGAACAAATACCATCATCGCTTGGGGTCTGCCGGATATGCCCCGAAAGTACATAAATAGAATAAGATATTAGACGAAATTACCAGTAAGGGCAATCCTCACCCATTAGAAGGCTGCGATGAGAGAACTCAGCGGTGGGTCTTTGCTCGGTTAGGTTTGACCAGCGAGGGCGAACTTGAAAAGCCTGACTCAGTGAATGAAGTAGAGGAAAAAATGAAATAAGTAATTGAAAAGCAACATAAGGGTCTCTTCAAGCCGAAGCGAGAGAATGACCAACTTACCGCTATCTTAGGAAACCCTGAACACAGCGGACAGGCTCGAGCAGTCTCTTCTCAAATGTCTTGGCTAGATGGTTTCCCTAAAGATAAAGACACAGAAGACGTGAGAAGTTTAAGAAAACACTTGATGAAACGATTGCTCAAAAGGTCAAATAACATATGCAAGAAATAATGGAACAACTTAGACAATCGGGACAATTAGTGGCACTGAGTACAGCGATGGTTCCGGTGCCAAAGGAGCAATTAGTATCTCCAACTGCCTACCCTAGCAGGGTTGGTTCTGTGCCAGGCTCAGGGTCAACCCATAAGTTTGTTGTCGATGATATTGCTAACGACAAATCTTGTCATCTTCTTATCCCAGTTGGCAGAGCAGGGAACAAAACAAAACAGGTTGCCACTGCTGTGGCAAAGCCTGATCGTAACTTGGACAGGAATCCACTTCCGTTGCATTATGCTGTGGTGCAAGTTCTTCAGATCATTGATAATGATTATGAAGATTATGAAATAGACCACATCACACATGAGGGGATCGCGACTCTGGGGCAGGCTGTCGACGCAATATCGTGTTGGACGATAAGCCAATTTCTAGCCCCGTCGCATCTTGAAATACTGTAACCCCATCTTCTAAGGCAAAAGTCCAGGAAGATCCACTCCCAATCCAGGAAGATACACTCCCCCTATGTCCCAGCAAGGATGATAGTAACCTTGCTAGTAAAGATATCCAAGAGCAACAAGTTGGACAACAGCTTCAAGCAGTACCAGAGCAAGCTGTTGCTAGTAAAGAGCAACCAGTTGAGCAACAACTTGAAGTAGTACTAGAGTCAGCTGCTGGGAGTAAAGAGCAATCAGTTGAACAACAGGTTTAACAACAAGCCAGTGTCCAACTTCCGACGACTACTCCTCGATCATTAGTGCCTATCAAAGTTAGCTCATACGAAATTAACAAACATTCATCAGAAGTGTCAAAGTATTTGGAAACTATGAAGGGAAATGTTAGAAAATCGAGAGCATCTCGTTCTTCTCATGAGCCAGCATTAGAAGATATCGAGGAGTGGGAAGAAGACGAGACATTTTATTTGAAGAGTTGCATTCCCTTTTCCATCGAGGCATGCTCGAAATCAACCTGCTACTCGTCTGGTGCTTGTAAGTGCCTCTAATATTTTGCATTTGCTTTTCTTACTACAAGCATACACATTTCATGATATTATACACTACAGGAATATCGATCACTTACGTCGGCCAGAGCAACTTACGTCGGCTGGCCGACGTAAGTAAGTAACTTACGTCGGTCCCTGGTAGCCGACGTAAGTTAAATAAATTACGTCGGCAGACCGACGTAAGTATATGGACCGACAGTAATAAAAATTACCCACGTCGGCCTCGGCCCATAGCCGACGTAAGTTAATTGGCTGACGTAAGTTAAGCCTAACTTACGTCGGCCCTGACGTTGGCCGACGTAAGTAAGTCGGGCCGACGTAAGTAGTTGTTTAACCTAACCGCGCGAGCGGTGCGCGCTCTCATTTCACGCGCGCTCTCCTTTTCCCAACCGACGCCGCCGACCCGAGCCGCCGCCGCCCCGCCGCCGCCGCCCCGTCGCCGCCCCACCGTCGCCGCCCGACCGCCCGACGCCGCCCGGCCGCCCCCGCCGCCGCCGTCGCCGCCCGGCCGCCACAAGCAAGGTAATCCCTCCTCTCCCCTCCCTCCTCTCCTCCCCGACCCCCCCACCCCACGGGCCGCCGCCGCCCTGCCGCCGCCGTCCACCTCCCCATCCCGACGCCGCCCTCCCCGTCGACCTCCCCTCCACGGCCGAGCGCCCCCACTTCCCCTCCCCTCCCATCCCGAGCCCCTTCTCTCCCCCTCCTCCTCCCCAATTTAATTGATTAATTGTTTAAATTCTTAATTGTTTGATTGATTAATTGTTTGATTGCTTAATTGTTTAATTGCTTAATTGTTTGCTGAAATTGTTTAATTGCTTAATTTAAATTTGCTGAAATTCCTTAATTGTTTATTAAATTATGCTGAAATTATTTAATTGCTTAATTGTTTGATTGATTATTTGCTTAAATATGCACGGCCGTCTTGCCGGCCGACGCGACCGCCGGCTCCCCTCCACGGCGAGCGCCGCCCCGCCCCGGCCCCTTCCCCTCCTCCCCTCCCCTCCTCCCCTCCTCCCCTCCCTAACCGCCGGCTGCCCGGCCCCCGAGCGCCACCGCCGCCGATTCCCGGCCGACGCCACCGCCGCCTTCCCGGCCGACGCCACTGCCAGCTCCCCTCCACGGCGAGCGCCGCCCCGCCCCGGCCCCTTCCCCTCCTCCCCTCCCCTCCTCCCCTCCTCCCCTCCCTAACCGCCGGCGGCCCGGCCCCGAGTGCCACCGCCGCCGCTTCCCGGCCGACGCCACCGCCGCCTTCCCGGCCGACGCCACCGCCGGCTCCCCTCCACGGCGAGCGCCGCCCTGCCCCGGCCCCTTCCCCTCCCCTACTCCCCGACCGTCCCCTCCTCCCCTAGCTCCCCGACCCGGCCTCCCCTCCTCCCCGACCCCCTCCCCCTAGCTCCCCCGGCCCTCACCGCCGGCGGCCCGACCCCGAGGAGCGCCGCCACGGCTTCCCGGCCGACGGCACCGCCGCCTCCCCCTCCCCCTCCCCCTCCCCTCCACGGCGAGCGTCGCCCCGGCCCCTTCCCCTCCCCTCCCCGACCCCCTCCCCTGGCCCTCACCCTTCTTGACCGCCGGCCCGGCGCCGATCGTCTCCCTCAGCAACGTAGACGACTAGATGACATGACATAGATATCTTGCAGTCCTTCCCGGCCGACGCCACCACCGCACCGCTGCCTCCCCCTCCCCCTCCCCTCCACGGCGAGCGCCGCCCCCCTTCCCCTCCCCTCCCCAACCCTCCCCGACCCCCTCCCCCTCACCCTCCCTGACCGCTGGCCCGGACCCGGAGCGCCGCCCCGCCATTCCCGGCTGGCCCCGGAGCTTAATTTGCTTATTTTTGCTTAATTTACTTAAATATGCATGAGTGGTTTATTTTATTATGATTAATTTGCTTCATTATGCTTAATTTCCTTATTTTTCCTTAATTTGCTTAAATATGCATTAGTGGTTTATTTTATTATGATTAATTTGCTTAGTTATGCATAATTATGCTTAATTTCCTTATTTTTGCTTAATTTGCTTAAATATGCTTAAGTGGTTTATTTTATTATGATTAATTTGCTTAATTATGCATAATTATGCTTAATTTCCTTATTTTTACTTAATTTGCTTAATTACGCTTAGGTGGTGTATTTAATTATGTTTAATTATGCTTAAATTGCTTAAATTATGGTTACAATTTTAATTTTGATTGCTTGAGTGTTCTAGTACTATATATACATAAATGGGCTTCGGACAGGCTTGACAAGGCCCGACAAGGCCCATTTAGTGGTAAGGTAAAGTATGCGAACGACGACGGTGAGGATGGCAAGCACCTGGAGGACCGTCGCTGGAGTAGGGGTATCGAGGAGAGGAGAAGGGGATCGTCGCGGCTGCCGTATCTGGACTCTGGAGCGATGGAATCGTGGAGAAGAGAAAGGAAAATGAGTAGGGTTAGGTCGGGGAGGACTTTTATGTGGCCGATCTGAAGTGTGGACCGTCGGATATTATCTGACGGCTCACTCGCCTCAGTCCTCCGCCTCCCCCGATGGCTTAGTCCTCCGCCTCCTTCTCTAAGACCAACTTTCCTCTCAGTCTTTCTCTAGTTCTTTCCTCTCTCTTAAATGACCTCAAAATGAAAATGAGCAACGTAACCTATAGCAATGTGTTACCCGTTTCGGATCGGCACGTCTCACATGCCATTGGCATGTGAGACGTGCAGGTTCGGAATTGTCCCTTTTTGGACAGCCTCGGAGTGACCGAGGGGGCGTGGCTTGTGACGAGACGCGGGTCCGGATTTGGACGAGATTTCGGTGGCGTAACCCTGTTGTTCTCTGCTGCACCATTTTTGGGCGTGCAGTGGAGAACAGCGGGGTTATGCTGCCAAAATTTCGTTCGAATCCGGATCACGCGTCTCGTCATGAGCACGCTCCGCTCGGTCACTCTTGGGTGGGTTTAGGATCTATCTGCCTAGGTTGTAGGGCCGTGACACATAACATAACAATACATTAACGACAATTTCTTTCGCGTTAAACTGCAGAGTCAGACATGGGCGAAGACCGTAGTTGGATGTACACTGGTTGGAAGAGCAGAACTGGTGGTCACTCAGATGAGTGGTACGCCAAGACAGAAGCTTTTGTGGAACGAGCTTTTTCGTTGTCAAATAGCGATAAGGCGCGGTGCCCATGTACGAAATGCCGAAACGGAACGTTTTTGGACAAAGTGGAACTTACGTTGCACTTGTGTCGAAACGGTTACGTGTCACATTATGAGTTGTGGAACTTCCACGGCGAGACAGCTTCTCAAGCTGTACAAGAAGTGGAAGCTGACAATGATGATGCTCAACAGCTTCTGAGTCTGAGTCAGAGTCTGAGGCTAGGGGGCCGCTACAGGAGCCCGACTCAGAGGCTAGGGGGGCCCTCTAGCGCTAGCCTCCCTTCGGAGCCGGCTAGCGCTAGCCTCCCTGGGCAGCCCTCTACCACTAGCCTTCCTGGAGGCTCCGGGGGGTCCGCAGAGCCTTCAGGGTCACAGGACGCGGCAGCGTCGCAGCAGAGGCGACGGACGAGGAGGACCCACTTTGCGGCTCCTCCTCCGGTTACTACTCAGCAGACCACGATCCGTCCCGTTGGAGACAGGTATAAAAACTGTATATAGTATACTAAATATTAGATGTTGTTTTTCTTTACTTAATGATTTAATATATTTTGTAGATGTTGGTACGACTTCTCGTTCACGGGGGGCCGAGAAGCACCACAGGAAGGTTAACAGTGTCCTCGGTGCTATCGTCAAGTTGCACTACCCCGGTGTAATTGACGGTTTTCCTGCCCTGTCGTGGGATGACTACGCTCGGGTCTCTCACCCGGTGCACGGCACGGTTCAGGGAGCCGTGTTGCATGATTTTATGGTAAGTTTAACTGTTTCGTTTTTTCAACTCCTTTGAATTCTTAATTGCATATCACTTAAATATTTGTTTGCTTAAAGTTGAGGTACCAAGTAGAGGAGCCGGGCATGGAGGACCACGCGAGACGCGTGTTCCATTACAACGCTCGGAAGCTCACGACGGCGGCGTTGTCATACGCCCGGATTCAGGCCGTCAACGCTTACTACAAGCGGCACCCCCGGGAGCAGGAGCAGGAGCAGCAAAGGGGTGTCTTTAGGAAGGACTCGGACTCCTACTCGACAGAGGAGCAGTACGCGGAGGTAAGTTTTTAATATTGTTAAATATTTACAATATCTACGTATGTTAACCGCGTTGATGAAAATGAAATATGTGCAGGTTAGTATTTCCTGGTTACAGGGTAACATTGAGGCGTACTTAGCTCTCTGTCGGTACTGGGCTAGCGACGCTTTTATCAACAAGTCCACAAAGGCTAGACAGTGCCGCATGGGGTCCGAGGGCAAGCACAACTATGGCGGTGACGGCTACTTGCGTTTGGCTAAACGCATGGTAAGTACCTTTTTATTTTATTTATGTGTTCTTAATATATTATTTATCTCACTAACACGGATGTACAGGAGCGAGAGCTGGGTCATGAGCCGACCCCCGACCCAGGTTTGGAAGAGAGGTCACAAGGGAAGTGACCCTTCTCAGCCAGGGCAGTGTAGTCAGGTCGCAGCCGACCGACTGGTAAGTTTTCGAAATTCATCAATTTCATTATAACTAATACTATTATTGACATACTTACAAGATTTATTTGTTTTGTAGACAAAGTACGCGCAGGAGGTCGCGAAGATACACGGTGCGGATTACGATTGGGAAAGCGCGCCGATCGACCCCCAAGCCGCGTACGCAAGCGGAGGCGGGAAGGCCCACGGACGGTGAGTTCTTCGTGTGTTTCATTTCTTTTTCAATTAATCTTCTTCTACTTAGTGTTTTCATTCTTTTGCAGGTTTGCCATTTTCGATGGAGTTGTCGACTCGAGGTCGACGCGACCTTTGAGAGGCGCTTCATCGTCGCAGGCTTCGACCGCTGGGACCAGTGGTCGTCTCTCGCAGACGCAGCTGGAGCTCCAGGCCATGAGGGAGTCGCTGACGCAAACTCAGGCAGAGCTGGAGCGGACGAGAGCGGAGGCAAGGGAGGAGCAGCAGAGGACGGCCTTAATGATGGCCCAGATGCAAGCAACGGTGGCGGTAAGTAATTTAAAGTACCGTAGTTAAATTTCACAACACTTAATAACATATATCTGCTAATATCTTGCAATGGCAGGCTCTTGCTCGATAAAGCGGTCAGGACATCCAGATTCCTACGCTTCCGCCGCAGCAGACACCGGAGCAGGTAATATTGTCTATACCTAGGAGTTTGATTCCCTTTTCATTATGTTAAAAAGTTATTTGCATCACATTTAATCCTAATTATGATTCTTTTGTAGGGTTCCGGAACGCGTCGAGATCCCGGAGGCAGTGGAGGGGGTAGCGTGTAGACACTGGAGCAGGTGAGAAACTCTCTTTAAGTGTATCTAATCAAGCTTTAGTAGTTTTTGACCATGATAGAAATGATTAGTATATAGTGAATAAGTTGTTAGTGCTTCCATTTAACAAAAGAGCTAGTGATTATCACTGATATTACCTTCTTATGTCGAAACTGATGTTCATTGAGTTAACAAAGGGCTAGTGCTTCCATTTAACTAGTGATATAGTACATTACTTCATTTGAAACTACATCATGCTTCCTTCTTTTGTCACTGATGTTCTTGGCCTCTTATGTTATCACTTAGTTGACATTGATGCTTACTAGTGATTATGTTTGTTTTGCAGGGATCCGGAACGCGCCGGGAAGATCCTGGAGGTAATGGAGGGGCTAGCGTGTAGCCCGGTGTAATTTATTTGGAAAATTGTGGTGTTTGTTGATGTTTCGAACCATGGGCGAACTTATATTGACTGTTCTGTGACTGTATATATCTGTATATATCTGTATATATTTTTTGACTGTTCTGTGACTCGCCATCGAGCGAGGTAGACAGTTTCTGTTTTTAAAAAAATTTCGAAAACTTAACTTATGTCGGCTATGAGCACGCCGACGTAAGTTTGCCCAGGTTAACTTACGTCGGTATGGCCAGACCGACGTAAGTTAAACCACTTAACTTACGTCGGTTTGCCATGGCCGACGTAAGTTACAGCACTTAACTTACGTCGGCCTGCCCAAAGCCGACGTAAGTCATCCGGCCCAGCCCAAGGCCCATCTCGAGGGTGAACTTACGTCGGCTCCTGCAGACCGACGTAATTAAGGTAACTTACGTCGGTGTCCGACGTAAGTTACCTTAATTACGTCCAAAACCCTACGTCGGCTGAAAGTCGACGTAATTAAGCAAAAACCGACGTAATTAAGTTAATTACGTCGGTTTAAGCCTAACTTACGTCGGCTTTGGCCGACGTAAGTGACCGGTATTCCTGTAGTGATAACAATTCTGGACTTCTTCAATAGGATGCAATACATGGATAATCAAAAGATAAAATGCAAGACAGGTATCCTTGACCCTACACGGATTGCAAAGACGCTATTCGACGTCAAGGCGGATCGAGACTCAGCAAAGTTCAAGCACATGAAAAAAAATTGAAAAAACAATCGCAAAACTTAAGAAGGATAGAAGGACAGAAGTTGCAGCGTACATAGGACAGCAATGTTTAACTTTGTCAGACACAGCAAGGACCTCGTAAAGGCTCCGTACCACATCGAGTAAGTTCGGCACATGACATTGAAATAGCAATTATTGGTAATTATTAACACATGTGTTTGTATGTTTGCAGTAATCACTATATAATGATCTTCATCAAGCCAACGCAGGGTGTGGCAACAGTCTTGGACTCAGCCAATTACCCACCAGATCGTTACAAAGATTTCCTTTCCATTTTGAAATTGTACATTTATTCAATAATTTTAATTTACACACATATAGAATGTGTTGACAAGTTTTATATGATATTTCTTGTAGATTAGCGGTTTTACGCGGAACAGCTTGGCGGTGAGAGACCTTCTAATATGAATGCATTGGACATTAAAACATATTATGTTTGTCCAAAGCAACCTCCTGGGAGTGTCTTATGCGGGTATCATGTATGCGAGCATCTTCGGAACGCCAACGAATATAGAGTGAATCGTGAGGATGTAAGTTATCCTTAATGTTGATATCTTATTTTCTTACTTTTTGGTTTCATTTTCATTGTAACTAGCATAGTTTAATACTTATATTCTCTATTGTTCAATATTACCAGAAAAATTATTTTCATATTTTGATTCCAACTTCAAAATTCAATTGCTCATAGTACAACTGCTCCAAAAATACCAAATAAACTCATGTATACTCTCACTTTGATCTATACTTTGAGATTGTTCAAACAAACACATTCTAAATCTTGTTATGTGTTTCATTGCAGCACATGAAGAATGTGAACGAAGAATGGCCGGTTTGTAAAAGTATTCCTGGTGGAGGAGCCGACAAGATTGCTGCTGAACTGTGTCAATTCATGTGTCACGAAATTTTGCACAAAAGAGGTGAGTTCTTTGATGAGAATAGTGCAATAGTTGATGTGCCAGAACTTCGCAACTATGCCAATAGAAACAACTTTTAGTGAGAAATTGTAAACTATGAGATGAAATGTATGTGTAACTTGTACATATGTATATTGTTTTAGTAAAATTGACTTCTGTGATGATATTGTTGACTTCTGTGATGATATTGTTGACTTCTGTGATTATATTGAATTGACCTGGAAATCAGAAATAACATCAGTTAGTACTGCATAGGTTATATCTCATCACATGTGGTTATTTACCAACGACTAGACCTACCTGTGAAAAACAATTATTACAGACGACTAGATATAGGTAAAGAACCATCTGTGATAACCTAATTATCACAGGCGGTTACCCTTATGGTAGAAACTGGCTGCGATAAACTATCTTCACAGACTGCTTGAAGTAGGTCAAGATTCGCATGTGATAACACAATTATCACAGGCAGTTATATATGCTGCACGACCCGCCTGTGATAACATATATTTACAGGCGGCTAGCCGAACCGCCTGTGATAATCCGTCTTCACAGGCGGTTTCACTTCTCCGCCTGTGAAATTGCGGATTATCACAGGCTCTTCGTTTCAGGCGGTTTTAAAAACCGCGTGTGATAATAGCTTTGGAGCCGCCAGCGATGAGGCTTATTGTAGTAGTGTATCTATAACATGATATATATATATATATATATATATATATATATATATATATATATATATAATCTTGAGACAATTGTTTTTCCCTTACCTGTGTAGAGCCCAGACAATATCTCGACATGGACTTTATATTTCAGGTGGGGATAGAGTCTGACTCTTGTTGACATAGTCGTACCATAAAACCTAAGACATGCGGGCCTTCGTAGGTTTGATTTTGGTCCATTTCCCCGAGCTTGATCCACCAGGTGGCCATCTCCCCATTTGCTCGAATCCTAACCCCCTCCTAATCACCTCGGACACAGTCAACACCACAACACACTACTCCGCTCTGTGTCTGTTAGTAATATTTGTGGACCAGCTGCACTATAGAGTTTCGAATTGAAAAGTATTGGGAAACACAAACATTAAGTAGCATCAGCCTCGGACCCGACTTACTAAGTACCCTCACCATCCCCGAAAGTTATCGCTTGTTAGTTCGGAAATAAACTAACAAGGAACAACATTTCGAAAACGGAAGGAGTAGCAATCTCTACGGACCAACTCCTGCCTGCAGAGCGGTGCGGCTCTTGGACGATAGCCTAAGAAACATCATTTTATATCAAAAGGAAAATATTAAAAACTTGCCCTTGCCCCTATTGCCACCGAGACATGGGAAAATTGATAAAATATCCATGTAAATGGATGAAGGAAAAACAAAAAAAATATTGGAATGAAATATATTATAACCATATCAACAAAGCAGGTATTCTTTGGCAGGAAATAATATTAGATGACGTATGTTGTTATAGACCACAATAAAGAGTAACCATTTGAGTCTATACCCCACTTTGCAATGTTTAGCGGCAAGGATATCACGAGATCCAGCAACCTGCTAAGGGAAGCATTGAAACTGTTCCCATCAGTTAATTAATTAGTGGCACCAAAGAATTGTCTGATTAAACAAATGCCAAAACCCAGGATATCGATGGAGTTTTTTTTTTTTTGAAAGACGAAGCACCGGAAGGCTGGTTTTGTATTTTATAAGACGAAATAAAGTTGTACAAGGTTTGAAAATTAAAATTACATCCAAAGGGCTAGGTTTAGGAACCCACCACTTATCCTAAAAACAAAGAGTAAGAACTGGATGCTACAGAGGAGGAGGGATGGCATGTTGCATGTCCGATGGATTCGCAGTCAGAGATCCTGCAACATGCCCACTGCTGAGGATAGCAGTTACCTTCATAGCATCTGCAAGCTGCCACATTTGGAGATCATCTTGAAGAATATGAAACAGCGCTTGCAGCGCCATCTCCTTTTGCTGAAAAATATGCCAGTTTCGTTCCGCCCAAATGCACCAGATTGTGGCTATTATGATAGCCGTGATGCCATGAGCTCTAGCACCGCATAAGGGCTTGGTCAGGTTATACAAAGTATCTGCTCCTTGATCCACAGGCTGACTGAGATCCAAACATATCTGGACATAGGGCATTCAAGGAACAGGTGGGTCACCGTCTCTAGGCTCCGAAGACACAATGGACAGAAATAGTTATTGGGCCATCCCTGGCGTTGGAGGCGGTCTGCAGTCCAGATGCGTGCTTGTAACAACAGTCAGAAAAATGTGTTGCATTTTGGAGGTTCTTTGATCTTCCATACCGCAGTCCCGAAGTCTGACCTGGTCGACCCTTCAAATTGCAGTCGATAAGCAGCTGGGGCCGTGTATTCTTTATTTGGTCCATATGACCATTGTATTTCATCTTGCTCTTCAGTGTTGAAGTCCATATTCAGTGATAAAGGAGTTATTGATTGTTCTCATCAGTTACTCTTTCATGAAAAGTACAACTAAACAATATACAAGAGGGAGATCAAAGTATGCCATACAATTCGTGTAGGCTTCTGTTAATTGTAGATTCTTGACATTAAAGGAAATATGCAGTATATTTTTAGCAGTGTACTTTTATTAGCAGTATGCAGTGAGCATGTGAAGCATGAATTAATCTTTTCATTTTGAGTTTGTACTATATATACCAAAGAATCAAGAGGAGCAAGATCATACTTTCCAACACCAATCATTTGCAACACAACTAGAGGCGAGAATAGCAGAAAACTTTGCTACTAGTTCTTTGTTAGTCACTCCTTGGCAAAGTACAATCTTGTGGTGTTTTTCATGGTTTTTCTGGCCACCTGCTCTGCCATCCCCGCACACATAAGCGGTTACAAATTATTTAGTGTGTTGTTTCTCATATTGCATGTTGTTGTTTCTTCAATCCATAGTTTATTCATCGATCCGTAACTTTTTCAAAATTCTTCATAAGATTAAAGAAAGGAGATTTGTTAGGTCAAAGCATAGACCGCATGGTCAGGAGAGAAGGTGCGAGTGGTGCAGGAGTAATCCTTAACTCATACGGTCCCAGCAAAATCGAGAATTTGCTTGGCAATCGTCATCCGCTTCTGCTGCAGCAAGGGCAGCAAGTGCTGGGACTCGCGGGAGAAGTGCATGTCTAACTGCAGGAAATCAAATGGTGTCCAGGAATCTGAGAGGTGCAAGCGTACCTTTCCTCTATATCTTTACCCTAGACCCAAACCCTGCCCTGGATGTCCGCCTCAACCGCTTCATTAATTACAGTTGACCCCACATGGCTAGAGAGATGTACTAACAGTGTATTAACAATCTCTCTGGACTGTTGAAATAAAGTTAATGATATGTGCAACCTCAGCTATGATGAGCACTATCGAATAAAAAGAAATTTACTCCCTCCTTTCCACAATAATTGTCGTTTTGGATAAGATTTCTAGTTCAAAATGACTAGAAATCTTGTCCAAAACGACAATTATTGTGAGAATGAGAGAATATTTAATTTCTCCCCGAGTTCTTCTTTGCGTTTTTCTTGAAATTTCATGCACATCATATGTTAGCAAACTGACCATAAACAAGAAGGCCAAAACGCTTAACTTGTATCCGTCGATCGGAACATCACTGTTGGGATGGACAGAGTTGGATGGGGGCACAGGGGCGGAGCCACCATTTTCAGCAGAACCATTGCAAACCACTCCACTATTTTTCGATGAAGACACTAGCATGCAATGAAGACAGCATCGATGACGCACTAGGGTGGCTTTGCCACCGTCTGGCTAGGGATCGCAATCCCACCCACGGTTTCGGGTCCTTGTTGGGTTTGTCACCTGTCGGTGTGGGTGTGAAATTTCATTCGCGAGTCTGATCCGCACCCGACCAGTTGTGTTGTGGGTGCAGGTTTAATTTTTCACCCACGGGTGTTGGTCGGTACCTCCGGATCCCACAGCCACCGTCGGCCGTCGGATCCCGCCGTCGACCCTCCTGATTCCACCCCGCCACCGGATGCCACATTTGCCCCCCAATCCTGCTGCCCCACCTCTGTAGGTATTTTTTGTCAGATCCGACAGGCATCCGAAATCCGTTAGGTGCGGGTATGAAAAATTAACCGGGTACTTTTTATTTCGAGCGTGTTTTAGCCCCACCCAAACCCGATACAATTTCATCGCATGGCAAGATCACAGAGCCGGTGCCCATATATATACAGTGAAAATAAACTCGATAATCTTCTTAAAATGAAAGGTAAGCTCCACAGGGTCATGCACTTCTAAAATCGATGGCACAGGGTTAAAATGATTTTTGAGATACATAAATTTTGTCCAGTTGGACACATGATCATCTGCAACTTGGAAGAGGCACTGATCTTTAATCATGTCAGACACTGAGTAGTAAAGTACTCTCTCCTGGATCAAAATATTTGTCGTTAGGACAGCTATAGCTAGTAATTTTTAGTTCTCCTTGTTTGACTGAAACGACAAATATTTTAATACAGAAGGAGTAGTACACTGATCCATCGTCCATTGGTGCTGCAGTCAGAATAAACAAACCTCTTTATCATGATGACCCTAAAATAATTTTGACGTGGAGTTTGTTACCCTTCGCGTTCCCAAGAATTGCATGGTACCGAAAAATGGCATCGCGTTGCATCGATCTGCGTGGCCAGCGGGTTTTTGTTGCGGATCGTGGATGTCCCCGTCGCCGCCGTGAAGGACTGTTTGACGCACAGCTGCGCCGGCGACCGGCGGCAACTCATTGATCTGTCGTAACATGTAACACATGGAAACCACTCTACTGCATGTAACACATGGAATACCGACGAACCCCTCTTCATCATTGTCAGTACCCAGCAGATAGAGTGCCCCGCACACAGGATAAAAATGCCTAAGTGCCCTGCCTCTTTGCCGAGGCATGGTCCGATGGTGCCACGTGTCCAGCAGGCTCGAACCTCATCATTTCTCAGGGGCAGGCTCTAGAAGTGCCACGTGGTCTCAACACGGGACCCGACTCCCTCGAAGAGACAAGCTCCCAGGCTGCCACGTGTCAAGCGGGACGGGACCCCCGCTTCTCCACAGGAGTGGGCTCCGGTGCCGCCACGTGGCTCGTAGCTCTGGACTGCCCCCCCCCCCCCCCCAAAGAGTTTGACTCCAGAATCGCCGCATGTCTTGCAGTCCCAGACCCCCAACTCCCTGCGGAGTTGGGCTCTGGGGCTGTCATGTGGCCTGCAGCATAGGCCACGGCCTCACCCACAGAGGCGGGCTCCGGTGCTACCACACGTCCTGCAACTGTCCTGGCCAGTAGGTTGCGGGAGTAAATGGATGGTGCGCCTTGTCCAAGTCAGACTTTGAAGGCCCCAGACCCTTGTGCCCGGCCTTACTATAAAAGGATCGGCTAGCCACCATTACAAAGGTACCCCGAATCCAATATTTTACACTCACAGACACTCAGACACT